>OZ030010.1:58029696-58537196 GCA_964023405.1 Apodemus agrarius | reverse complement strand
TCCCCCCCCGTCCTGTCCACCATCCTGTTCTACATCCATACCTCTTCCCCACCCCTTATCTCCATGAGGATGTCCCCACCCAGATCCCCATCCCACCTGACCTCTAAACTCCCTAGGGCTTCCTTAAGGGTTAGGTGTATCATCACTGATTGAACATAGACCCAGAAGTCCTCTGTTGTATATGTGTTGGGGGCTTCATATCAGCTGGTGCATGCTGCCTGTTTGGTGTTCCAGTGTTTAAGAGATCTCGGGGGTACAGATTAATTGAGACTGATGGTCCTCCTACAGGGTTGCCCTTCTCCTCAGCTTCTTTCAGCCTTTCCTAATTCAACCACAGGGGTCAGCAGCTTCTGTCCATTGGTTGGGTGCAAATATCTGCGTCTGACTCAGCTGCTTGATGAGTCTTCTGGAGTGCGGTCACGCTAGGTCCCTTTTTGTGAGCGTTCCATAGCCTCAGTGATAGTGCCAGACCTTGGGACCTCCCTTGAGCTGGATCCCACTTTGGGCCTGTCGCTGGAACCCCTTTCCCTCAGTCTCTTCTCCATTTTTGTCCCCGCAGTTCATTCATACAGAAATAATTATGGGTCAGAGTTGTGACTGCCGGGTGACCTCCTTCTCCCTCAATTGATGCCCTGTCTTCTTGCTGGAGGTGGGCTCTATAAGTTCCCTCTCCCTACTGTCAGGCATTTCATCTAAGGTCCCTCCCTGCTGGGCAGTGGTGGCACATGCCTTTAACCCCAGCACTTGGGAGGCAGAGGCAGATGGATTTCAGAATTCTAGGCCAGCCTGGTCTACAGAGTGAGTTCCAGGACAGCCAGGGCTATACAGAGAAACCCTGTCTCAAAAAAACCTAAGGTCCCTCCCTTTGAGTCCTGAGAGTGTCTCACCTCCCAGGTCTCTGGTGCATTCTGGAGGGTCCCCACACCTCCTACCTTCTGAGGTTGTCTGTTTCCATTCTTTCTACTGGCCCTCAGGGCTTCAGTCCTTTTTCTCTCACCCAATAACAGATCAGGTTCCCCTGTCCCCCAACCCCATACACGTTCCCTCCCAGGTCCCTCTCTCCCTCCCCACTTGTGATTGCTTTCTTCTCTCTCTCAAGTAGGACTGAGGTGTCCTCACTTGGGCCTTTCAGTTTGTTGAGCTTTGTGAATTCTGTGGACTGTGTCTTGGGTATTCTTTGCTTTTCTTTTTTGCTAATAACCACTTATAAATTTTTTTTGTTTTTAAATGAAAACTATTCCATCTCACTTCTCATTAGATTTCTCTCTTTCTTGTACCTAAAGTATGTAGTGTCTTCAGCAGTAATGCTTTACCACCTAGTTATTACAATAGCTCTTGTAATATGTTAGGAGCCTCTAGGGGCTCACTGGCAATAACTCATAGGGTGGTATCCCTGTAAATGTAGGGTTTTTTTATTCTGCTAACCCAGTCCTAGAAGCATCTAGCCTCCATACAATCCAGTCTAGGCCTAGAATGTTTTCAGCCTCTGAGACTTACTGATGAATAAGCCTACCCTTTGTAGCTCTTTCTGATCTCTAGCTGGCTGGTTCAACTCAACTGTTCTGGCTCAAGCTGACTGATTCAATCTGGCTTTTCTCTCTTGTCCTCTCCTGAATGGCTCTGCTTGGCCTCAAGCAAACTCTAGCAATTTGTTCTCATCTTCTGGCTCCTTCTCGTTGTTTGGCTCATTCTGTCTTCACCTGTGTCTAGCTTGTTCTCTCTTTTCAACCTGTCTTTGTACAACTGTCCCAGTAAAACTCTCTAAACTCTCTCTCTCTCTCTCTATATATATATATATATATATATATATATATATATATATATATATATATATATATATATCTTTCTCCACTGCTCTCTTAAGTAGCTTCCCTTTCCTCTCTGTTCTTGTGAGTGTTGGGCGTATCCTCCTCTGCCAAATCTTTCTCTGATTTGTCACTTTATCTGCCACTCAATCACTTTCAAACATGGCTGCTTTCTTCTGCACACTAACTTTCCCTTCATTGTTGGGGGTTAAATGTGTATACTAAGTGTGTGCCTGCATTCCAGCTAGAGGAATTAAAGATGTGTGCTAAGGCTGAGCCACGCTACAACTAGAAACAGCTTTTTTTTTTTCAGCAAATAACATAATCTTGAGGTTCACAGTGTGGTCAAATATCCTGCAACACATCCCATGCCTGACATTAAGATTTTCAACTAACAAGCCGGGGTGCTGCCATTTATACTTTTCCCTCCTTAAACCATTAGCTTTCAGCACCCCCACCACATCTTTCTTAATATCACATATATTTTATTTAGGTTTCAAGTTCATAGGTTCTCATGTGGCTTCACCATGGACACATCCTCTTGGTTAACTCTTCCCTTGACCCCTAATTTACCCATCCTCATAACTCTGTTACTTGTTTGGGCTCTTGTGTCCCCAGTACTCCCCTTCTCTACTTCCATTTCTCCTCTACACTACTACCCCCTTTCCCTAAATTCATCCTCCCTTCATGGCGTGTTCCTGATTTCCTTTCATATATACTCCACCTTAAACACAAAAGCAAAAGATTTGAACCTTGAGGCCTACATAAGAAAAAAATATGTTAATTTTTTTGGGGGGGATCCTGGGTGACACTCAGTATACATTTTCAACTTCCATCAATTTTCCTGCAAATTTTATATTTCATTTTTTATATATGATTAACATTTTACTGTACATATGTACCATGTAATTATTATCCATTCATTAATTAATGGATATATAGGTTGATTCCTCTTTCTGGTTATTCTTAATAGAGTGGCAATGTTCCAAAGTGTCTACACTATCTTATATTCCCACAGCAGTGTAGTGATAAGGGTTCCTCTTTCCTCACACCCATGTCAACATTTGTTGCCCTTTGTATTCCTGATGATAGCCATTCTGACTGAAACTTAGAGTAGGTATTAAGCTTAAATTTTCTTGTCATTCTATGATTTTAATTGGCTTGATTCTGTGCAATGAGTGCTACAAGTTCACAGTTATAACAGACATTTTCAAAAGACAGAGCCAGAGGATGGGAAGGGGGTCAAGGAAGTTTAAATTTACATTTCTCTAATGACTAAAGATGCTGAGCAATTTAAAAAGGAATATTAATCATTAATAATTCTTCTTTTGAGAACTTTCTATTTATTTCCACAGCCCTCTTTCTGAATGGATTATTTAAGCTGGGGAAGACCCTTGAGGACATGGGAACAGGGGAAAATTTCCTGAACAGAACACCAATAGCTTATGCTCTAAAATAAAGAATTGACAGATGGGACCTCATAAAATTACAAAGTTTCTGTAAGGCAAAGGTCACTGTCAATCGGACAAAATGGCAACCAACAAATTGGGGAAAGATCTTCACCAACCCTACATCCAACAGAGGGCTAATATCCAATATATACAAAGAACTCAAGAAGTTAGACTCCAGAGAGCCAAATAACCCAATTAGAAAATGGGGTATAGAGATAACAAAGAATTTTTACCTGAAGAACTTCAGATGGCTGAGAAGCACCTTAAGAAATGTTCAGCATCATTAATCATTCGGGAAATGCAAATCAAAACAACCCTGAGATTTCACCTCACACCAGTCAGAATGGTTAAGATTAAAAACTCAGGAGACAGCAAGTGTTGGCGAGGATGTGGAGAAAGAGAACACTCCTCCACTGTTGGTGGGATTGCAAGATGGTAAAACCGCTCTGGAAATCAGTCTGGCGGTTCTTCAGAAAACTGGACATTGCACTTCCAAAGGACCCTGGTATACCACTCCTGGGCATATACCCAGAGGATTTCCCAGCATGCAATAAGGACACATACTCCACTATGTTCATAGCAGCCTTATTTAAGAACCCAGCTGTAAGAACCCAGATGTCCCTCATTGAAGGAATGGATACAGAAAATGTGGTATATTTACACAATGGAATACTACTCAGCAATTAAAAACAATGAATTCATGAAATTCTTAGGCAAATGGTTGGATCTGGAAAATATCATCCTAAGTGAGGCAACCCAATCACAAAAGAACACACATGGAATGCAGTCACTGATAAGTGGATATTTGACCAGAAACTCTGAATACCCAAGACACAATTCACATATCAAATCATTCCCAAGAAGAAGGAACAAGAGGGCCCTGGTCCTGGAAAGACTTGATGCAGCATTGTAGGGGATTACCAGGACAGAGAAGTGGGAGGGGGTTGATTGGGGAAAGGGCAGAGGGAAGAGGGCTTATGGGACTTATGGGGAGGGGCAAACCAGGAAAGGGAAAATAATTTGGAATGTAAACAAAGAATATAGGGAAAAAAGACAATATCTAATAAAAATTTAAAAAAAAACAAAAAAGAAAATTATAATTAGTTTTTTGAGTATTTTGTACAATAAGTTTTGACAACATTCACCCCTCCCCCAACTTCTCCCTGATTTGCCCTCCTTCTCTATTCACCCAGTTTTGTGTCATTTATTTATTAACCCATCATGTACAATTTGTGCTGGCCATATAGTCATGGAAGTGTAGCTGTCCACTGGAGTGTCCTTGATCTACCAGTGGTAAAACTCTTAACTATCCCTCTCACACTAGTTTTCCTTTGCCAATAGCTCTTGACTAGCAGTGTTCACCTCCCTGGAGAAGGGAGCTTGTGCTTGCATGAGGTTTGTGCTTACTGTCAAAACCACTCTGAGTTCAAATATGCAGCTGTGCAGTTGTATGCAGAGGACACAAGCCTCTGGAATTCCACCCCATCTTCCACAGTGATTCCTGAGCCTTTGGAGTAAAATGTGCAGTATAGATGTTTTGTTAAAGGATAAGCGTTCTAAAGGCTCTTATTTTCTGCACTTTGGCTAGTTGTGGGTCTCTGTGTTAATCACCATCTATACCAAAGGGAAGCATCTTTGATGAAGGTGAGAGATACGTTAATCTCTGGGTATGGCAATTATTATGTTGAGATGTTTTATTCATTCCTAGTCTCTCTAGAGCTTTTATCATGAAGGAATGTTGGATTTTGTCAAAGGACTTTCTTGTATCAAGACAATCATGTGCTTTCTATCCTTGACTATTTATGTGAATTACATTTTCCCTTTGATTTGTAGATACTGAAACATCCCATTATTTCTGGATGAAATCAGTTTCCATGCAACACTCACTGCTTTCCCAGAGGACTGAGTTTCTATTTCCAGCACCCATATGGTACTTAACAAACACCTGTAACTCCAAGGGAGTCATCACCTTCTTCTAGCCTCTGTCAGCACATATGTGTAACCCAAACACCAATAGACATAAAACATAAATAAAACTTAAAAAATTAATAAATTAGTCTGTGAGCGCCAAAGTTAAGTTTTAAGTTTTAGTTGCTGTGCCTAAGAGATCCATTAAACAAAGATGTCTCTAACCTGTAAGCCCTTTGTCCAAGGACAGATACTTCTTGAGATGCTGGAAGATAATAAACCACATGTTTTCATGCCTCTAAACAAGTTTGTCTGACCCAACCTCACCAGATGTGCTTGATCACATGCAGGTTGGAGGTACATAGGCAGAAAATACATCAAGATATATGTCTACCCCTTATTGGATGTAGGTTGGAGGCACACACGCAGAAGGACATCGGTAACACTTTATCTAAGTTATGCCAATCTTATTTTTTTCAAGACAGATTTCTCTATGTAGCCCTGGCAGTCCTGGAACTATCTCTCTATAGACCAGCCTAGTCTCAAACTCAGAGATCTGATTGCTCCTGAACTCCCAAGTGCTGAAATGAAAAGAGTATGCATCTTGTTGCTGGTCTCATCTTAATGACCACTAATTTTTCAGTTCTACTCCAACCCAACAGCAGCAATTAATCTCAGTAAAACAAGGGGTTTACTTTAGTGGCCTCTGTTCATCACAGCATTCTAAAGCTGAGTCTTTAGTTCCAGCCGACTAGAACCACACTTTCTTAGTTAAAAATATCACACAAATGGCTCTGATAGTCTTTGCATCCCTCTGAAACTTCACAAGCCAAGCCTCCACCATTTTCAAAGTCATGCATTTCTTTCAGTATTCCTATCTTCCAAGCTCACACAGAATGGCCCATTAAACTGTAAGTTTTCAACAGCTTTTCAAGCCCAAGTGAAACATTTTCATAATCATTCCCAAAACAATATGGTCAGGTTTGCCACAGCTTACTCTCTGTACCAAATTCTATTTTAGTTCATTTCTATTGTTGTGATAAAACATGACCAAAAGGAACTCGAGGATGAAAGAATTTATTTGACTGACATATTCCAGCACAGTTTACCATAAAAGGAAGTCAGGGCATGAACTCAAGGCAGGAACTAGAAGGCAGGAATGGAAGCAGAGACTGCAAAGGAACACTGATCACTGGCTTGCTCCCATTGCTTTTTCAGTCTGCTTTCTTATACTATTCAAGGTCATATGCCCAGGAATGGCACCATCCCTGGTGGGCTGGGCCTTCTATCAATAATTCATCAATAAAATGCCCTATAGGCTTACCCACAGATAATCCAATGGAGGCATTTACTTAACTGTGGTTCCTTTTCCCAGATGACCCTAGCTTGTCTCATGTTGACTTAAAAAAATGCAGCCCTTCATTTTGTTTATTGTTGATTGAGCTGGCCTCAGACTCACAGGCATGATCTTTACTCAGCCTCCAAAGTGTTGAGAGTTCTCATACTGCACTAAAGGTATATATGTTTTCCATAGCACTTTATGTATACAGAATTACTTCCTTATTTCTGCATCATAACTCTATATGCTGGATGTCATGACATCTATATTACATGGCATTAAACTAAGAGTCATGGACTTCTTAGTTTTTGATTTCAGCTAGTAAGCAGTCTATCTCTATTGCACTCTTGCTTCAATTCCTGACTCCAGGTTCCTGCCGTGGCTTCTCTTAGTTTCAGCTGCCCTCAGGAACACCATGTCCAAAAACAACGTGGAGGAAGAAAGTGTTTATTTGTCTGACAGCTTGGTCGTGGTGTTCATCACAGGTGTTCATCTAACTTGAAGCCAAGTTAGAACCGTTCAGAAGGTAAAGAGATTTAACCAAGGTCACACATCTCATAAATAGCATAGCTGGATTCAAGTCAAATCTGTCTCCTGCTTTAATTTCATGTACTATGGTAGACACCAGAGATATCACCTTCAATAATTTCTGCTACTTCAGGCTATTTACAGTTTTGAAGTGAATATGTAAATAGGTAATTCAGGCAAAGGCTGATAAATACAGCATTAGTGAGGCTATTAGCAAATAGAAAGGGAATTAGAAAATTGAAAAGGAGTATATAACCTAGCTTGTAGAAGCAAAGATTTCACAGAGAGATGGGGATAGATAGAAAAGAGAAGGAGGCAGAGAGAAAGTGTAGAATTATGCTGTGTCTTGTCTGGATGCAAAACCTGTCAATTAAAAATCCTATGGCCTACAGGAAAAGGTAGACCAGAAGGTGGGGCATCCAGGAGATAGGGAGAATTCTGGGATTGTGCCAAGTGGGAGATTCACTGGGGAAGAAGTGAGAAGACAGATACAAGGTACCTGAGCACAGTCATGTGGCAGAATGTAGATTAAAATAAATGGGTTATCTTAAGTTATGATCCTAGATCTTGGGAGAGAGAGGCAGGCTGATCTCTGTGAGGTTAAATAAGGCCAGCTACAGAGTGAGTTCCAGGTCAGCCAAGGCTACATAAAGAAATCTTGTCTTTATACCAGCTTTATTTGTAATATCCAGAAACTGAAAACAACCCAGACATCCCCCCAACCCAAAAACAATGAATAAAGATAATGGGGTACATCTATACAATGGAATCCTATTCCACTATTAAAAACAAGGACATTGAGGGCTGGCGAGATAGCTCAGCAGTTAAAAGCACTGATTGCTCTTTTGAAGGTCCTGAGTTCAAATCCCAGCAACCACATGGTAGCTCACAACCATCTGTAACGTGATTTGATGTCTTCTTCTGGGGTGTCTGAAGACAGCTACAGTGTAACTATGTATAATAAATAAATCTTATAAAACAAAACAAGTACATCATGAAATTTTCAAGCAAATGGATTAAACTTGAGAATATCATACTGAGTGATGTAACCCAGACTCAGAAAGACATATATGGTATATATTTACTTACAAGTGGATAGTATCCATAAAGTGCAGGATAACCATGCTACAATCCACAGACCCAAAGAAACTGAGTAATAAGGAAGACCCAAGAAATGATGCATGAATCTCACTCAGAAGGGGAAACAAAAAAGCCATCTGAGGCGAATGAAGAAAGGGAAGTGGGTGAGAAAGAGGGAGAAGAGAGGAATGGGGACGGTGAAAAGTTGTGTGGGGTGGGAGAGTGCTGAGAGTGAGATTAGAAATTAGAAGGGGAGCCGGGGCGGCAGTGGTGCGCGCCTTTAATCCCAGCACTTGGGAGGCAGAGGCAGGTGAATTTCTGAGTTCGAGGCCAGCCTGGTCTACAGAGTGAGTTCCAGGACAGCCAGAGCTACACAGAGAAACCCTGTCTTGAAAAACAAAAAACAAAAAACAAAAAAACAAAAAAAAAGAAGTAGAAGAAATTGAAAGGGGATCTCTCTGGAACTAGCTAGAGGCCTGGAACAGGGGAAGATAAGGGGGGTGTATGGGAGTGATCCTCGCTGAGATCCCTATCAGCAGGGGTTCTAGAGACTGAAGTGGCCATCTCCTGTTGCCAGGAGAGAGGGGATATCAACCCATTCACAAATCCTTCAACCCAAAATGTGTCCTGCCTACAAGATTCACAGGGATTAAGATGGAGCAGAGATTGAGGAAATAGCTAACCAGTGACTGCTCCAACTTGAGACCCACCCCATGGGAAAGAGCCAATCTCTAACACTACTAATGACACACTATGTTATATTTGTAGACAGGAGCCTACTCCTTTTATAGATTTTATAAATCTATAAAAACTCATAATGTAGCAGGTACTCAAACATGTACTAGGGCAATCGCCATTATGATAGATAATTAGTCTAATGGAACTTATATTCTCATAGAGAAGACAAACACCAAATCAAATTATACTATGTGGTATTTTAGCTGGTGATGAAAACTAATGCTAAAGCAAGGATTGAGTTAAATGATGTAGCAGCAGTCACCATCTCAGGGAAAGTGAAAGCTACCTTGTTGAGAAGGCAACAATTAAGTAACACAAGAAAGAACTGGAGAAGAAGCATTCAGATAAAGGATTGAACAAGGGTAAATCTTGTTCAACATATAGGAGTTTGTGTGCTATACAAGAACAAAGACATCTTTTATAGATAGATCACTAAAGAGGAGTGGTAAGGATTAGGTCAGAGAAGTGAAGTTGGTTATCTTTGGATGGGAGCACTTGGAAGGCTTGAAGATTTTTTTCCTTTTCAGGCAGTTCTCATGTGTGCCAAAATGGCTTTGAACTTGCTGTATAGCCAAGGATGGTCTTCCGTTCTTATTCCTCTTCCCATCTTCACCTTCCAAGTACTGAGGTTACAAACACACACCCAGTTTTTGTACTGATGGAGAATAAACTCAGAGTTTGTGCATACTACTCATTCTATTAATTTAGTTATATCCTCTACCCCCAGAGCATTTTTCCTTTTTTTAAAAGAAAATTTTAAATGTTTTTGTAGATAGAGTCTGGCTGAAAGTTGCAGTGTAGACCAGGCAGCCCTGGTCCTGCTCCCTGCCTCTTTCCTGAGAAGGAAGAAGCTGGAGGAGGGAAAGGGAGCTAGGGTCAAAAATACACCGGAGTACGTAAGGTTCCAAGGAAAGAAAACAAGTGGGCACTATTAAAAAGGGTCTGTGGGGACTAAATCACAAGCAACTTTGTGTGTCTGCCTAGATTTAGGATGGCTTTATACAATAGGAGCAAGGGAGCTAGGGACACATTAAAACTAACAGTTGCCTCTCACGACCCTACCCCCACATTCATTTTGATAGAACTTTCTGAAAACGGGGACTTTTGGGGGGGGGTTGAGACAGGGTTTCTCTGTGTAGCCCTGGCTGTCCTGGAACTCACTCTGTAGACCAGGCTGGCCTCGAACTCAGAAATCCACCTGCCTCTGCCTCGCAGAGTGCTGGGATTACAGGCATGCACCACCACCGCCCGGCTTTTGATAGAACTTTCTGATCCAGTTGGAAACTAGTTTACTCAATTAGAGGCCCGAGGCAGAAAACAAAAACAAAACAAAACAAAAACAAAGGCGTTATAAGCATCTAGTTCTCCATACCAGAGATAGCAAACTATGACAGAACAGGAAAAGTTGATCTGTTCCCTCACCAATCAAATTCATTGCCAAGGGCATGAGCTTAATATCCAATTACCAAGTCTGGTTTCACTCTGTAGTCCAGGCTAGCCTGGAATTCAGAGTCTTCTTGACTCACCCTCCTAAGCACTATGGAATTACAGACATAACTTACCTCATAAAAATAGTTCTCCCTCCAGGCTTCTGAGTACAGTAGTGTGCACCTGTGATCCTAGAATTTGGGAGCCTGAGGCAGAAGGATCTGGGGATCAAGGTCATCTTTGGATACCATAGCACATTCAAAGCCAGTCAGGACTACTTGAGAACCTACCTCAAAAAACAAAATGTGAGCATGTTTGTTAAAAGTTTTGTTTTGTTTTGTTTTTTCAGTACAAGAGGGTTTCTCTTATAACAGTCCTGGCTGACCTGGAACCTGCTCTGTAGACCAGGCTGGCCTCAAAGTCTCAGAGATCCACCTGCCTTCGCCTTTCAAGTGCTTGGATTAAAGTTATATGCCACTCACTATTCCTGCCCTCCCCATCCCCCTTCACTGTGTGTGTGTGTGTGTGTGTGTGTGTGTGTGTGCATAAACAAACATAAGGCTACTGAGATAGTTCAGTGGGAAGAAGTAACTGCTGCTGAGCTTGATTTCCTGAGTTCAGTTCCTTGGACCCACATGTTGGAAGACAAGTGACTCCCATAAGCTGCCCTCTGATCTGCACATGTTCCCTGTTCACACATGCATACCTAAAACACATGAAATTGAAAATGGAAAAATAAATAAATAAATATTGAGGGACTAAGACTATCTGACCTCCCCAATTCTTGCCAGAATACTTTGGGTTCTTGGAACTGGGGCAATCACCATATTCACCCACTTCAAATTCTCTGTCTGGGTCAAGAACTGCAGTTCCTCTCCTCCCTCTCTTCCCTCTCCTCCCCTCCTCTCCTTACTCCTCCCCTCCCTTCCCCTCTTCTCCCCTCTCCTCCCCTCCCCTCTCCTCTCCTCCATTGTGCCCAAATCTGGGATAGTTTAAGGATTGTTTTTCTAGTGGCCACTGGGAGCTTAGGAAAAAGTACAGGGACAGACCTCAGTTACTCAGTTCAATGAATATTCTGGCATCCCAAGCTGAATGGGGGTGGGGCAGACCCACCTTCTGGGATATTTTGAAAGCTTCCAAAAATAGCCTCAAGGCCTCAGTCGGATCGTTCTGGGCCAGGACACAGACTGAATGTTGGAACTCACACTCTGCCAAGTTCCCACCCAGGCTCCCATCCCACGACTGAGCAAACCAGTTTTCCCTCGATTTTCCTTAATTGTCTTCTGGAGAGGCACACCCAAGTCTGAAACATCCAAATTTAGCTCCAAGACTCATCCTTAGCTTCTCTGCGAAAAGAAAAGCTTACCTTTTTTTAAAAAAAAAAAGTACAATAAAATTAAATTAAAATATTTGCTTTGTTTTGAGACTTGCTCTTTTGCAGCTCAGGATAGTCTCAGACAATATGTGGCTGAGAATGGCCTTGAATAGCCTGCCTCCACATTTAGTGACAGGAATTGCATGTCACCAAGCCCATGCTTAGTCCTCTGTCTTTTTTTCTTCTATGTGTGTGCATGTAGAAGAGGGTGTGATTACACTTGGAGGTCAGAGGTCAAGCTCAGGTCTTAGTCTTCCGATGTCCCCTACTTTAGTTTTCAGAAACAATCTTTCAGTTAACAAAATGAGCTCAGCCTGTCAACTCCAGGTTTTATTTTTTTTTCCATGTGGGTGCTCAAATTAAACACAGGCCCTTATGCATGCATAGCAAGCACTTTACTGAATAAGCTATCTCCATAGTCCAACATTTTTTTTTTCTTGTCATGGTCCCAGTACACTCAGTGAAGAGAAAGGAGAGGATGGAACACTCGTGAACACAGAAGTCAAGAAACAAAAGAAATGACAATGGAATTTGAAAGAGACAACAAAAAGTAGAGTGGTCGGGAGACAAACACAATGTATAAGATGGTGTCCACAGTACGTACCATCATGAAGAAGACAAAGTAAGAGATGGGTATCATAGGACATGCCTGGAATCCCAGTACTTGGGAGACTGAGGCAGGAGGACTGTGAAGAGTTTGAGGAAGCCACCCTGGGCTACATGGTGAACTCCAGGGTAGCCTTAGCTAGATGTTAGACTTTGTCTCCAAAGCGAACCTACAGAGCTAATGAGATGACTTAGCAGTCCCAGGCTGATTGGTGACTATCCTTCAGCCGTTGGTGCTCACAAAGTGACAGGAGAGTGAAGTGGAAACTTCTTGTTTCTTTGAAAAGTTAGTTCTGTCAAATGATGTTTTGCTGGGAACACAGGTGAAAGGATATCTTGCTTAAAGCAAACACGTGAAAGACTAATTTCCTAAAGCAGACTGACACAAGTGAAAGGAAGTTTGGATATAGGAAACACGTGGAAGGGCCTGTGATGAAGGAGGATAAATAAGACCCACAGACTGTGGGACAGGAGCACTGAGCATTGCTTTGCTTTGCTCCCCCTCCCTATTTGCTAAAGCCAGGTTTGTATTGGTTCCCCTTACAGAGCACTGTTGAGCTCAGCTTGTGGTAACACTTCCATTGAGAGAAGCTCACCCAAGAACTGCTCTTGAGGTTTCTGCAGCAGCTTCCTGCCTCTGTAGCCCCGCCTTAGGCCAGTTGGTGAGCTGGGGGGGGGAGGTGGAGGGGGGCAGGGGCGGGGGTCCTCAAGATTGAACTACAGCTGCCTGGTGTCTACTTGCTGAAAGGACCTGACTGTAGCTGCTGGTTTGTACCTGGTGTCTGCCTGCCTAGAGGATTGATCTGTAGGTGCTGAATCATGTTTGGTGTTTGCTTCAGGATTGAACTGCTGTCCAAGAAGACTGAGCTTGAACCCAAAGAACTATTGCTGAACAGGTCCGCTTTCCCAATATTCTAATAATTACTTTCCCACTACCTCTGCTGGGTGGTGGGCTAGAGGAGAGATTGAACAGTTATTAAGGTAGGTTGCAAAAACATATGCTTACAGGAGAGAACTTACTCCTGAGAGTCATTTCCTGACCTCTACACACATGTATTGCCACGTATTACACACACTCACACACACACACACACACACACACACACACGATTTAAAATTTTAAAATAGGCTGGAGATCTAATTTAGTGGTACAGCGCTTGCCTAATGTGCACAATGCCCTTGATTTAGTTTCTACTACCACATAAGTGGTGCTACCCATAATTCCAGCAATCAGAGAAATGAATGCAGGAGAATTAGATATTCTAAGTCATCTTCCTCTGCCACCTAGCAAGTTCATAATCAGCATGGGCTGCAGAAAAAAAAATGTTATCTTAAAAAAGATACAAAAGAAAAATAAAAGGAAAACTTCAGAGAGGAGAGAAAGGGGGCATGGGAGAGATACAGAAAGATGGGAAGAGAAAAGAAAGGGAACCTTGATTCCTTGCCCATTCTAAACCAACATGAAGCCAACAGACAAACTAAGAGTGATTGTGACTGTTACAACATCAGCATTGGAGGTAGGTGATGGCTAGAGTATAGTGAGTTTGAGGCCAGTTTGTGAATGAAGTCTTAATCTGAGCCACGAAGATCCAGTGCTCCAGAGATGCTGGTAGTTCCAGTCCCCAGATGAAATACCCAAGGTAAACATGACCATAAACCCAAGCAACCCTCATTTTTGCATAATGATGCATAATGCATCAGGCACTCACACCTACTGTATGTACACTACAGATGCATAGACAGAAAGATATAAAAGAAAGGACAGTGGCCTGCGAGTGGTGGAGCAATTGCCTAGCACATACAAGTCTTTGATGTATTTTGGTTTCCTTTTTGATACTGTATCAAAAGTATTGCTGTAAAGCTGTGTTACCGTAACTTCCAGTCACCTGATTTAATTGTTGTCTCCCAGGCTTATTGCCTCCATCAGCTAACTTAGGCCTAGCCCCCGCCCCCAGTCTATCTAGACATAGAATGTTTGCAGTTTCCAAGGCTTACTATTGAATAAGCTCACCCTTTCTTGTTCTTTCTGGGGTCTGGCTGGCTGGTTCCACTCAGCTAGCTGTTCTAGCTCAGACTCCTCTCTACACTGACTGGTTCTACCTTCCTTCTCTCTCAGTCTCTGACTAAATTGCTATGCCTAGCCTCTAACCCTGGCAATCTGGTCTGGTCTTGTGACTCCTTCTCATTCTCTGGCTTGCTGTGTTTTCACCTGTGGCCAGCTTGTTCTCTCTTCAGCCTGTCCCTGTCAATCTCTCCCGGTAAGCCTTCTTCCTTCCTCTTTTCTTCTGTACTGCTGGCTCTTATGTTGCTTGACCTTCCTCTCTGTTCTTAGGAGAGCTGGACATACCCTATTCTGTCAGATCTTCACTTTGCCTCTCATTAGACATTACTTTCAAAAATATTGTGCTCTTGGGCTGGAGAGATGGCTAGGCAGTCAACAGCACTGACTGCTCTTCCAGAGGTCCTGAGTTCAATTCCCAGTAACCACACGGTGGCTCACAGCCATCTATAATGGGGTCATTTGCCCTCTTCTGGTGTGTCTGAAGACAGCTACAGTGTACTCATATATTTAAAATAACTAACTTTACCTTCATTGTTTGGAATTAAAAGTGTATAGGAAGGGGCATGTCTGTATCTCATCCAGAGATTAAAGGTGTGTGCTAAGAGTTTGCCTACATTCCAACCAAAGTAGCCATGTTGCTGGATTAAAATCCCTTTACATCTCTGACTATCCCTGTACTTACTATGTGACCCAGACTGGTTCCAATCTTAGAGCAGTTTTCCTGCCTCTGCCTTCTCAGTACTGAGACTACAGGTGTGCATCACCATCACCATTTCAGACTTGTTTGTTCTGTTTTGTGATGTTGGTGTTCAAATCCAAAGCCTTAAACAGGTGTGGTTGGTAGTGAAGGTCTATAAACACAGCACTCAGGAAGTTGAAGCAGGATTGCTGAGTTCATGTTCAGCCTGGAGTACACAGTTCCAGATCCATCTGAGCTTCAGCGTGAGGGTTATGAAATAGAATGTGGCCGGGGGGTTACCTGTCAGGCCCATGCCAAGGTGCTCCCCTGAGAAAAGTACACTATGCAGCCAATCTGGTATAAAGGGGGTTTATTAGGAGAAGGAAGAGGCGTGAGGACCTGGGAAGGGGTAGAGGCAGAGGAGTGAATGAGTAGCCAAGCAGAGAGGCAGACAGGCCTTGAGGGCCAGAAGCGGGGGAACAGAGGACAGAAAGAGGAAGACTGAGACTGACTGGCCTGGAACACTTGGGAACAGAGAGTGCTGGGAGTGTAGGAAGTCCTTTTACAGGCAGCCCACACCCAGAACACCTGCTGGTGGAGGCTTGTGATGACTTTAACTATTGCTAGGTTCCTGGGAGGAGCCCGGTGCAATTGCCTGCAAACAATTGCCCTGTCAAACAAAACAAAACAAACAAAACAAAGATTAATCCAAGAATGCATATCTGAGCTTACCGTTTTAGCAGGGACTGTCAAAAACAATGTATTTATCACAAAAATAATCAAAGAAAAAAGCGATAAAGATGGGAGGAAGTTGTGGAGGCGTAGGAAGGACTAGAGAGAGGAGACCTAGGAAGGGTTGAGTGAAGCAAGGGGGAGGTAGAAGTGATACAATTAGATTTAAATTAAAATACAAATGTAAATTAAAAGAGAGTCTATAATCCTGGCACTCAGGAGGCTGAGACAGATGATCCTAAATTGAAGAGAAGTCTGGGCTACATAGGGCAACCCTATTTCAAAACCCCAAAGGTTGGAGAGATGATGGCTCAGAGGGTACAGATTCAAACCTATATAGTGGAGAAAGAGAACAGACTGAATTTTTGTCTTTGGACTTCCACCTCTCTCTCTCTCTCTCTCTCTCTCTCTCTCTCTCTCTCTCTCTCTCTCACACACACACACACACACACACACACACACACACACACACACACACACACAAACAGCTATGTCCTGGGCTTTGCTTGGGGATGCTTTACAGAGGATTAGGAAATTATGTAAATATGCCTAGTCTATAAGAAACATAGTAACAAGTTTTTGGGAAAGGAATGTAAGCGTCCTACCAGAGGCCCAGGAAGGAGCTCACACCTTGCAACTAGAATTTGAAGAAGGAAAGTCTGAAGGATGAGGAATGCTGCTGAAAGCTATAACCTGGCCAAGGATCTGAGGTATTTTATGGCTCCGGTAACATGCTAAGTATTTGCGTGATTCCTTACTGCTTATTCCCAAATGCGGTCTAGCTTCTTCCTATATTTTTTTTTCTGAGACAGGGTTTCTCTGTGTAGCCCTGGCTGTCCTGGAACTCACTCTGTAGACCAGGCTGACCTCGAACTCAGAAATCTGCCTGCCTCTGCCTCTGCCTCCAAAGTGCTGGGATTACAGGCGTGCCCAACCACCGGCCCACTTCTTCCTATATTTACCTCTTCAGCCTACAGACATTGTAAACTTCTTCTGACTACCATACCCAATATGTACTTTTTCCCTGAGCTGTGTCCACATCAGCCTTCTCTTGCAAAAACGGACTTATTATTCATGGCTCTTCTAAGGATGACCACTCCTGGGAAGTCTTTCCTAAAGATCCTTCATCCCTACTCTGGGAGTCAATAATTTCAGGATCATGATTCCTCCACTAAGCAAACGAATTTACATTGTTTCCAAGTCTTGATCTTTCATGAGATGATATTTATTTTAAGGACTAGAGTGTGTTGGTTGTCATCTCTATTCGTGTAATCATAATTATAACTAACTTTTATCTTGCTGTGTGATAAGAACTTTAGCATGAATCCCATTTAGATGGATATTATGAAATATCTCAAGTCACACAGTAGACATCACTACACACCTGTCAGAACAGCTGAGCTAAAACTATGGATAAACCAAAAATACAAAGAAGCAGAGTCATTCATAGATCTTTAGTGGGAATGTACAACAATAAAACACTCTGATAATCAAATAGTTTAGCGGTTAGCTTTCATTCATTGTCTCCTCTTCCTCTCTCCCATATCCTAAAGTTTGTTCTTTCTTTATCTCCTTTGAGACAGACTCTCCCTATGTCACACAAATTATCCTAGAACTCTTGATCTTCTACCTCAGCTTCCCAAGTGATGAGATTGCAGGCAAGTACCATCACATTCAACTTGTCAGTGTCTTATAGTGCAACTACAGAATCGCCAACCATATCTTAGTCCAGTTTTTGCTCCTATTTTGGAATTCTCAGATTGGGCGAATTATAATAAAAAAAAAAAAACAAAACAAGTATTGCCTTGTAGATTCAGAAGGCAGGGAAGTCCAAACTTAAGAGTCATTATATGGTAAATCTGGTAGAATAACAAAGGAGACAGTATAAGAATGTCAAATTCCTCCTATTATAATAAACTCACTTCCACAGTAATGACATTAATCCACTCATGATGGTGGCCTAATCAGTTCTCATTAGGCTTCATCTCTCAATGGCATTGCACTGGGCATTAGTTTCTAACACCGATCCCACCTTTCATTGAACTCTGTTTTGAGACAGGACTTCATGGAGACCAAGCTGACCTCAAATGTTAGCCAAAGATGATGTTGAACTTAATATCTTTTTTTTTTTTTGGTTTGAATGTTTTTACTAACATGAATTTATGGGAATATGCATAATAGGAATGCATTGTGGGAAAATGCAGAATAATGAGCTTCATTGTGATGTTTTCATACATGTACGTCATGTCTTTTTCATCACAACACCCCTGTATTCTCTTTTCCCCATTTCCATTAGCTTCTTTATTTTCTCAACTAGCCCCAACCTACTTGCGGTTTTTTTTTGTTTTTTTTTTTAGTATGTGAGTAAACCAATGAGTTTCATTAGGGTTCGTTACAGGAGTCTGGATGGGAGTTTATTTCTAAGTTTGTTCTGCTTACTAGTAGCTACACCACTAACGAAAATACAATGGCTTTGTACGTCCAATCCCCTTGCTTCCACCTCCCAAATGCTAGGATTATATGCAATCACTACCAGTAATACTGAACCATTATTATTATTGTTATTATTATTGTTGTTGTTGTTATTGAAAGAAATGTCACCAAATAGCACTGGCTGACTTGGAACTCACTATGTAAACCAGGCTGGCCTCAAACTCCTGAGTGTTAGGATTACAAGTGTATGCTACCATGGCCAGCACTATTTTTGTTTTTTGAGTCAGAGTCTTACTCTGTAGCCCAGCTGTGCTTAAGCTCCGTTTATAGGTCCACCTGGTATCCACCTAATGGCGATCCAAGTGCTGGAGTCGTAGGTGTGACCCATTACACTTGGCTCCATCTTTTTTTATTTGTTTGTTTAAGGCAGAGTCTCATGTAGCCCAACCAGGCCATAGATTCCTGATATTCTAATCCTCCTACTTCTACCTCCTAATTTGGGGGATTATAAGCATAGGCCACCAGACCTGGCTCTTCAGTTTTATTATTTATATATGTCTTTATTATTGGCAATTTGAACCTATTGGCTTTGAGCTGGTTGTGCAGCTGAGGATAGCTTCTTGATGCTCTTGCCTTTACTTTCAAGGCGAAGGAATTGCAGATGTAGATTATGCCCATTTATTGGGGGTTGACTGTATAGCCCCAGGCTTACTAGTTAGATACTCTGAGAACCGAGCTATAACCCAAACAGGGCTTCTTAGGGTGATGAAAATATTTCAAATTTAGATTTGGGTAATGGTTATAGGAATCTGGGAACACATCAGCAACTGCTGACTTGTATAGTTTAAGAAAGTAAGGCAAGAAAAGAAATAGAAAGACTGGGAAAAGAGAGCTG
The DNA here is from genome assembly GCA_964023405.1 of Apodemus agrarius. Classification (NCBI taxonomy): domain Eukaryota; kingdom Metazoa; phylum Chordata; class Mammalia; order Rodentia; family Muridae; genus Apodemus; species Apodemus agrarius. The sequence continues at coordinate 58,518,137 of OZ030010.1, read as the reverse complement.
GGGGTTCACTGTTAGAGTGACTGTTCCACTCATTCAAAGCCCTGAGTTATTATTAGTGTTATAAGACAAAAAGAAAAATAAGAAGGAGGTGAATTTTACGATATAGCAGTTAAATTTAGCCAAGCATGATCGCGAGTACTTGTGTTCCCAGCTATATGAGACTGAGACATGAGAATCACTTGAACACAAGAGGGAGTTTGAGACCATTCCAGGCAAAACAAAACAGAGTGTATCACAAAACAAACAAAAAACGCAATGCAATAATTTCTGAGGAACTCCAAATATTGGTTTCACTAGAAAAAGTCTTTTAAAGTACTGTGTTTCACATGCTTAAAGATCTAAACAGAGACAGCAGGTATGTGGTAGTAAGATGGCTTAGTGGGTTAGGTCACAGGCTGTCAAGCCTGACAACACAAGTTCAATCCCCAGAACCCACACAGTGGGAAGAGCCTTCTCCTGGAAGTTGTCATTACCTGTATATGCACTCCATGGCATGTACTACACACACACACACACACACACACACACACACACATACATGTACATACACACTAAAATATGTTTTAAAATAGGACTGACCATATTATTTGGCAGGTAAATGCAATTGCCACCAAGACTGCACAGTGAGTTTGATCTCTGGAAATAGAGAACAGACTTCAGAGTTGTCCTCTGACCTCCATAGACATGCCATGTCATACGCACAACCATTAACCCACACATACACATTTACACAGTGTATGAATGAATGAATAAATGAATGAAAAATTATAATTTAATAAAAGAAAACAGAAAGATAGCTAAAGCAAGTCTGGAAGAACATATAGTTAGTTTATTTACTTAACAGTATTGGGGATTAAAGCCAGGGCCTTACACATGTTAAGATGTATTAAGTGTTTTTTTAATTTCTTATTTTGAAGATTTCATACATGAGTACTGGATTTACATCATTTATATCCTGCTTTATACCTCTGAATATTCTTATGCCTTTGAAGTGGAAACTTCTGGTTCTTTGGAAAGTTATGTCAAATGATGTTTTGCTGGAACACACAGCAAAAAGGATGTCTTGCTTAAAGCCATGAAAGACTGTTTTCCTGAAGCAGACACAAGTGAAAGACTGTTTGGATATAGCAAACACGTGGAAGGGCCTGTGATGAAGGAGGATAAATGTGACCCACAGATAGTGGGAGATAAGCATTGAGTATGGGCTTGGTTTGCTCTGCCTCTCTACTCACAAACAACCAATACGTGCATGTATTGGTTCCCCTTACAGAGCATTGTTGAGCTCAACTTGTGGTAACACTACCATTGAGAGAAGCTCACCCAAGAACTGCTCCTGAGGTTTCTGCAGCAGCTTCCTGCCTCTGTAGCCCCGCCTTAGGCCAGTTGGTAAGCTAGGGAGAGAGGTGGAGGGGGCAGGGGGCGGGGTCTTCAAGATTGAACTACAGCTGCCTGGTGTCTACTTGCTGAAAGGACCCGACTGTAGCTGCTGTATATTTGGTGTTTGATACAGGACTGAACTACTGCCAAAGAAGATGGAGCTCACCCCCAAAGAACTATTGCTGAACAGGTCCACATCCCCCATATCCTAATAACCTCCATAATCCTAATTTACTCTCCCACTACCTCTGCTGGGTGATGGGCTAGAGGAGAGACTGAACCCCTTTTAAAAGTAGGTTGTAAAAAGTTTATGCCTACATGCCTTCTTCAATCTGTTTAAATTTCATGACCTCTTCCTTATTATTGTTTTACACACACACACACACACACACACACACACACACACACACACTAGATAACCTGTCAAGGGTAATGTTACTGGAAAAGACAGATTCTTGATTTCTTAGTAGTCATTAATTATCTGTAGCTCTGTTGTAAGGGTAGGACCTTGTGAGATTTCTCCCATCCACATAGGTCTGTCAGCTGGTGCTGTCATTTTGCAGGTCTTGTTTAGGCAAATGTATTAGTGAGATTTCATGAGTGCAGATTTCTCCTTCATATATAGAACACATGTACATGCACATGTGAGCCTGTGTATGTGTACAGACACACACACACACACACACACACACACACACACACACACTGTTATCCTCTGGATCTTACTTTCTACCCATTCTTTGCTGATGTCTCTTGAGCCTCAGGTGTAGTGGTTGTGTTATAGATGTATCAGTTGGGGCTGGGCACTCCCATACTTGGTTTTCCCCTCCATTTTGAGCAGTTGTGGCTTTCTGTAGTAGTCTTCCAAATGCTTCAAAAAGAAACTTCTTTGATGAGGGGTGACGACTACCCTAATCTGTGGAATTACAGATAAATATTTGGAATGCAGTTAAAAATTAGTCTAGTCTAATAAAGTGGCAGTGGTAGGCTTTCTGCTAAGATCCACAGAACAAGGCACTAATTTCCTTGTTTTAAGTGTGCCTTAAGTCCAATTACATGGCTGTTGGTTACTCCCAGGAGATAAGTGCCAGGATTGCACCATTCTGAATATCTTGCCATTCTGGTCATCCTTGCGGTTCCTAGGCCCTACAGCTGGGTAAGACTATTGATTACTCTTATTTCTTGGCAGATTGCAAGGTCCTTCCAGTATTATGAGAGCTAATCCTCAAGGAGGAGGATTCCAGGTCTGTTCCAGCTTGATTCCTCCAAGTCCTATGTGTGTAAGAGCATGGCATTGTCAATAACAAGGACTTACCTTCACCCTCTGGCAGGCAACCGAAGGCAGCATCAATATCATTTTTGGAAGTGTCCTGGGCTCCTAGTAAGAGTTCCGTAGAGGAATAGAGTGGACACAGGGCGTACACAACAGTGGCCATTTCAAAGCCCAGGCTACAAAGTATGTCGTTGCCTCAAAAAACAAAACAAAACAAAACAAAACAAAACAAACAAAAAACGAAACAAAAAAAAGTAAACAGATCAAAACCTACTATGAGAGATAAAGAATAAAATTTGTGAGTAACTAAAAATGAGCAATTGAAAAGAACATATACTTGGGAAGTGAAGACAGAGCGATCAAGAGTTCCATGATGTATAATGAGTTCAAGGCCAACCTGAACTACATGAGACCATCTTTAAAAAGAAAAAAGAATACATAGAATTTATAATCATATCTAAATGAACCAATTACTTAAATTCCTCCAATATAAAATAAACTGAGAAACTTGACAGGAGGTTCACATAGTTCTAAAATATTAATGGAAGACTCAAATCCTTTTATTTTCTTTGAAGTTGAATTATTAAGGAGCTTGAAGGTTCAAAGGAGCTGAAAAAGGGCAATAGGATCTGATGATATTCTTAGCAGGGCAGGCACTTCCTGTCCTCATCATCACTGAAGAGCCAATATCCTACTTTCAATAATAGAACATCTAGACCAAAAATAAATAAGGAAATAGAAGGTTTTATTTAGGAGACAAGTTCTCTACAGTAGGGCTGGGATTTACTCTGTTAGCTGAGACTGGCTCCTCGTGCTTGTATTTCTAAAGTGCTGAGATTATAGGTGTATGCCACCACATATAGGGTAAATAAAGGATTTGAATGGGACAATAACCAGATAACCTAATAGAAACACACAGATCACTATACTCAATGACAGTAAAATACATATTCTAGGGCATATTGGTATATGCTATAATCCCAGCATTTGGTGGGCAGAGGCAGAAAGATAAAATCTCAAGGTCTCCTCAGGTATAAATCAAGTTCAAAGCCAGCCCAGGTTACATAAAACCCTGTCTCAAAGCAAAGCAAACCAACAAACGAAGAATAGAGAGATGATTGAGTTGTTAGGAGCACCTGCTGCCCTCCCAAAGGACCCAGGTTTAAGTCCCAGCACCCACATGCCAGTTCATAACTATCTGTAACTTCAATTCCAGGACATTGTGAAACCCTTGTCTGGCCTCCATGAACAGAAGACATGTATGTGGTACATGTACATACATTCAGACAAAACATCCATACACATATGTAAATCTTTGTAAAAAAAACACAAAAAATGGGATTATAGAGGTGGTTCAGTGGTCAAGAGCACTCTACTACATGTTGGCTCACAACCAACTCTAGATCTTGGTTGTGATCTACCTTGGATCTGGATCCAGAAAATTCAGCATACTCTTTTGGCCTCTTCCAACACTGCACATACTGGGTACACAGATAAACATGTAGGCAGAACACCCATATACATAAAACAACTCTAAGATAGGGTGAAAGATGAAAGACCTTGAAACATGCCTGAAATGTATTTTCAAAGTATTGGTGTCATTTAAAGTATATCCTTTAACCCCAGCAAATGATACCAGGAACAAATATTGAAAGAATACCTAAGAATTTACAAATGTGTGGAAATTACATGTTTCTCTCTCTCTCTCTCTCTCTCTCTCTCTCTCTCTCTCTCTCTCTCTCTCTCTCTCTGTGTGTGTGTGTGTGTGTGTGTGTGTGTGTGTATGTGTGTGTGTGAGATTAGAATTACTGCAGTTTTAAAGGCAGAGCAAGAGTCTGGTCTATGTAGGGAGTTCCAGAATAGCTAGGGTTACATATTGACCCTCTCCCCAACAAAGGAAGTAAAAGGAATATGAACGACATGCTCATTTCTGTTCTATTCACAACAGCCAGGAAATAGAAGCATCCTATATGTCCATCCACTTATGAAAGGATAATGCTATTGAGCTATTAAAAATTAAGCTGTGAAATTCACAGGTAAATGGATGGAGCTAAAAACAATCATTCTGAGTAAGGTCACCCAGACCCAGAAAGGCAAACATCACATGTTCTCTCTCATCTCTGGATATTAGCTTTGAATCTTCAGATATGTGTGTTTCATTTGGTCTACACATAGATATCAAGAAATTACTAAGGATTCATGTGGAGGATCTTTGAATGGAGGGTAGGTAGAATGTAATGATATAAAGGGTTAAAAGACAATAATAGAACAGGAAGGGTTAAGTTGGGTGGGGGAGAGGAGGTCAGGATAATGGAGGGAATATGGGGAAATAACACTAAAGAACTTTTGCAAATGTCATATAGAAACTTACTATTGTATAAACTTTGCAAAATATATCTACACACAGAGAGAGAGAGAGAGAGAGAGAGAGAGAGAGAGACAGAGAGAGAGACAGAGAGACAGAGAGACAGAGAGACAGAGAGACAGAGAGACAGAGAGAGACAGAGACAGAGACAGAGAAAGAGATGGGGGAGGGAGAGGGAGCGCCAAATACAAGGAATGGGTTACTACTTTGGGGGATTTTAGCAGCAATGTTTCACATACTCCTAAATAATAATAATGCCCTTGGTTACCCTCCAGAGCTTGACCGTAAGACCAAAGTGATGAAGACACTGCGTACTTCAGTTCTAGACAAGATAGAAATCAAACTGGTGCTTACCTGAAAGATTCATTCCTACTGGTTAGCTTTCATAGTCCTGGAAGGTACTGCACATGATACTGGAGGAGAAAAAAATAATTATTAATATTGCCCAGATGTGAACCTGCAAGCTACAATAATGACCAGCTTTGCAAGACATGCTCACTGGTACAAAAGTGACACAAACATCATGGGAGTAATGGATCACTTTTTGATTGGTTTTAAGTTCTAATCCCCAAGATGAAAATGTTTGGCATAATTTAGAGCACCAAGTACTATGACTAGACAAGTCATAGGCCTTAGGGGAGAACCTACTATTACCTACAAATTATCTTAGTACTAAACCAACTCCTAATGATTTAATGTTATACCCATAGATTAGTATATCTCTCAGTTGTTATCAGAAAAGGTTCTTTTTGTAGTTAGTGTTGCTTATTACCCACAACTGGCCAAGGTTCAGAAAAATAAGAGACCACAGAATGCTCAGCCCTAAATAGAACATATATACATCACTGCCTCCTCCCTATGCTCAGGGATCATGTGGAAGAGAGAGTCAGAATAATATAAAAGCACATACCACCTTATATAAGTTGTGACATCATACACATGACCAGAACAACCCTAAGCCAGACCAAATCTGAACATGAAAAGGGAAATCGGACACTAAATCCTACCCTTAGTGCCTAAGCTATTGATAATCATTAGCATCTGGGAGAGGGAGAGTCAGATTTCTCCAAGAACATAGCCTCTGGTAAGTCAACCACACTCCAATGGAACCATCCAACCACATATCCAAGAACACTTAGCACACATTTGTTTTGATCGATTCACACATTGAGTTGGGAGAATGGAGAATGGAGAAGGGTATGGATCTTTGCAGACAAGGGGGCAGGAACTGAATACGATCAAAATTCCTTCTACAAATTTCTCAAAGAACTAATATTTTCAATAGGGATAAATTAAATTTATACCAAAATTTAGAAGATGAAATGAAGATAGTAATTAAGCAATAGACCAGTACAAAATTATGATTTTGTACTTCGATGGACTGAAGGAAGTAAATAGTGAAGGTGAAAATTTGGATAGAGACCACAAAGTTAGTAGAGCATGAACGAAGTTCAAAGTTGATTAATTGAAAAACTCAGCAGTGTGCTACACATGGAGATACATATACGTAGTCCTAACACTTGAATGTAAAAGGATCAGAAGTTCAAAGCCGACATGAGCTCCCTGAGATTAGTCTAACATCTCCCCAAAGGGAAAAGAAGAAAAACAACACTTTCCAGGATTAATTTGCTGTATTTTTATATAGTTATGGGTGTGGGTAAGGTTTACAGCCATTTTTCATCAGGAAAGTTGGGAATTAGACATGGTTAAGGTCCCAGGAACCTCTAAGTCATCCCATAGTTCCTGTACATCCTATATAGTCTGGGTCTCACTTCCACATTCCTATCCTGTATCTCATATTTAATATCTCTATTACAAACAGTACCTTTAGTTTATGTTCCTTGCAGCCCACAAAGAAAATGGGATGTAAAGCTGGACATGGTCATATACATCTGTGATGTTAACACTTGAAAGCTTAAAGCAAAAGATCTGGGCCAGCAAGGGCATACTCAAAACTGTTTCAGAAAACTAAAATATAAAGTAGGACATGGTGGCATATGCTTGTAATTCCAGAATCCCAGAAGTAGAGCCTCTAGGATCAGAAGGTCAAGACTACCATAAGTTGTATATTGAGTTTGAAGCCCGCCAGAGTCAGGTGAGAGTCTGTCTCAGAAAGAAAGAAAAAGGAAGGAAGGAAGGGAAGGAAGAAAGAGAAGGAAAAAAAGAAAGACAAAACTGAAAAATGCAAATAATTCAAACAAACTGGTATGTATATCTAGACACACTTTACAAGAATACTGACTTCTCCATCACTTCACATACACATATAATCATACATGTTTCCCTGGCCATTTATATGAAAAGCCATAAATTTTGCCCATTTTTCAAATATAAGCACAACCTCTTAAGGCTATACAGTTACCGCTATGGTCTAACAATACAATGGAAACAGCAATTCTTCACTCAATCTGTTATATTCTCCTTGTCTTCTTCACCCAAGCCTGACTTGTTTCCATGCCAACCTGTCTTTATTTCACTCATATACAGATGCTACACAGTCTCGCCCCACTGACAGATCTCAGTTAGGCTATAACCAAACATTGTTCATCCTCCTAGTCTCTTATCTGTCTCCTCCATTCTGTGGTATCTTGAACCACTGAACAGAGTTGCTTATGCAGGAAGAACGCTGCCACATACCTCAACTAAGTTCAGTCACTGAGGGCTCCATTCTGTTCCACTTGGCTTTGTAGCCTGTTTCCATTTCATTGTCAGGTGTCATGTTTCGGTTTCTTTTTCTTTTTAAAAGTGTTTATGTTTTAACTAGGACATTACTATGTAGCCCCAAGTTGGCCTCAAATTTGTGATCCTCTTGTCTCAGCCACCTGGGTACTAGGATTACATAGGAGGTGTGGTTTTATTGGAGATGTATCATTGGTGATGAGCTTTGAGATTTCAAAAGTCAACTGCATTCCTAGTGTCTTGCTTGGGGCTCAAAATGTGAGCTCCCAGGGGCATGCCTGCATGCCTGCTGTCATGCTACCCACCATGAGGTCATGGACTCTAACCTTCTGAAACTGGAAGCCCCTGATTAAATATTTTCTTTTAAAAATTGCCTTGGTCATGGTGTCTTATGACAAGAATAGAGTAACTAAAATAGTTATAATGCCTGATTTTTTTTCAGATTTTTATACTTGATTGGAAACATTTATCTGCAGAACCTTTCCCCCTCACCCCCTTTTTTCAGACATTCTGCTCATAGTAAAGAAAAATTAGAGGTAAGGGAAAGACAAAGACCATCCCCCTAGAGTTAGATAAAGGACCTTCTCTGGGAATCCAAGTTTAATAATAACAATTGATTACTTGTTCTGTGGCCACCACTACACTCTCCATCCACAGTGCCCTCACTAAACTATTTCATCATCTCTTGGGTATAAAGGCATCACGATCATTCTTCACTGTCAATGTGCTTTTAGGTTACTCCATGTCCCTGTTTTTCCCATCTATAATGGAGAAATCCGATTTGTGGCCTACTCTATCACCATAAAGGATTGAGAGTACAAACAGGCTATATCAATTTTGTCTAGTCTGGGAGCTGCCTGTGCAGCTGTACTTTTCCAACATTTCCCTCTAGGTTAGGAAACCTGCAGGAGACTCTATGTACTATTTTAGGTCCTGTCAAAAGCACTGTGTTACAATATAATGAGTAAATTGGATTTGTAGTCAAACTACCGGAACTTAACTCCTTGCTAGCTCTCTGACAAAAAGGAAGTTACCAATTTCTTAGATTTTTGATAAGTCTGCCTTAGAAAAGTGAGGCTAATGATGCCACGTCTCACACAGGGTTGTTTTAAATATTGAATGAGGTATGTACCTTATCCTTTGAAAATATTTAATGGGGGCTTCTTGAATAAATGAGTGAACTGCTTCATACAGGTCTACTCCGGCTTAGGATCATACTCAGTATGTATCCCATTGGAAGGCAAATTTTTCAAGAGAAGGGAATTGGGGGGGGTGCGTATTTGGCCTCAGCTTTCAGTCCATTATGGTGTGGAACTGTGGTGGGGGGAGTGGGAAGCATCTGGTTACATTAGGTAGCCACGAAGCAAAGAGGGGGGATGAATGCTGTCACTTTAAAAATTTTTAAATTTTATTTTCTTTGCTTTTTTTGAGACAGGGTATAGATATATAGCTAGGTCAGCTTTGAAATTATTATGTAGCCCAGGATGGCCTTGGATTCTTATGGGTCCCCATGCCTATGACCACAGGTGTGAGATGCCTGGTAAGCAAAGGGCTCCAAAACTTTTTGGCAACTTCATGATCCTCATGCATTGACTGAAAATTCGTGCTTTTTTTTTAATGTATGAATGAATGGAGAAATAAATTAGTACATTATTCCAGGAATCTGTTAGACATGTGAGATAGAATTCTAAAATAGACAGAAATGGCCTTCATGAACTACAATCTAATTATTAAATTGACAATCATAACTGAAGTGGAAACTTGAGGGTTCTTTGGAAAGTCAGATAGATGGTGTTTTGCTGGGGCAAACACCTAAAGGAGCGTTTCATTAAAGTGGACACAGGAGTGAAAAGCTAAGGCAGACACAGGAGACAAGATGTTCTGCTAAAGCAAACACATGAAAGGAAATGTGGTGAAGGCTTCTTTGCTAATGACATGGATGTATTGGTCTGCCTTACATTTCATAGTTGAGCTGCATTTGTCAGTACTCCATAGAGAGAAACACACTGAAAAACTGCTGGTGGTGTACCGAAGTTTCTTGTTGCTTGTGGACACAGGCTGGCTGGAGCTGGTGTGTCCCTGCAGGCAGGCTTGAGGTTTCATGCCTTTCCCATTGTGCTTTCTGATTCCTGATTGTGGTTTGAGATGTGAACTCTCAGCTATTCCTGTTGCCATGTCTTTGTTCTGCCATCATGGACTCTCTGGAACTGAAACCAAATTAAACACTTTCAAGGGAGCAGCTGGTGTATGAAAATTGGAAACAATGGGGAATCTAGAACTGCGACAACATAGTGGGTGAAAAGAACAGGTCAGGAGACAGAAAGCTCACTACCATTCCATAAAGGTATTGTCGATTCCTTGAGGGCAAGAATTACATTTTGCCCTCCTTTTTGGGGAGAGACAAGTGAAGTAGAAACTTCTAGTTCTCTGGAAAATTAGTTCTGTCAAATGATGGTTTGCTGGGGGAACACAGGTGAACGGATATCTTGCTTAAAGTAAACACATGAATGACTGACAATTTCCTAAAAGCAGACACAAGTGAAAGGCTGTTTGGATATAGCAAACATGTGGAAGGACCTGTGATGAGGGAGCATAAATATGACCCACAGACAGAGGGAGATGAACATTGAATATTGGTTTGATTTGCTCCTCCTTGCTGTTCTTCACAAAAGACACACATATATTGGTTCCCCTTACAGAGCATTGCTGAGCTCAACTTGTGGTAACGCTGCCATTGAGAGACGGTTGCCCAAGAACTGCTCCTGAGGTTCCTGCAGCACCTTGCTGCTGTCAGTTTGTGCTTGGTGTCTGCTTGCTGAACGGACTGGACTGTAGCTGCTGGTTCGTGCCTGGTATCTGCCTGCCAAGAGGAGTGATCTGCAGCTGCTGAGTTGTATTTGTTGCTTGCCATGGGACTGAACTGTTGCCCAAGATTGAGCTCGCTCCCAAAGAACTGTTACTAAACAGGTCCATCCCACACACACACACACACACCGGTATCTAATAACTTTTCTATTACCTCTGCTGGGTGATGGGCTAGAGGAGAGGTTGAACCCTTATTAAAAATAGGTTGCAAAAATGTTATACCTACAGACAAGGTCTCATGTGGCCCAAGCTGGCCCCCAAATCACTATGTAGGCAAAAATGACTGTGAATTATTGATCCTCCTGCCTCTACCTGTTGAGTTCTGTGATTACAAGCATGGGCCTCCACAGTTCATTTTGTGTGGTACTAGAGGATGAATCCAGAGCTTCAGGCATGCTAGTAAAGCACTCTTAACTGAGTTATATCCCTAGACCTATTTTCCATCTTTGTATCACATCCCTAAATAGACAAACATAGAACATAATGCAGCACTTTGCACTCAAGTTCATAGTTGGCTAAAATAGAGTCAAGTAAATTTTATAAGCAAGACAGAGTGACATGATTTGCAGATATAAAGATGGATCTAAGTTTGGAACTTGGTTCCTGAGGAGAATCCTGAAGTTGCTTTTGGAGTACTCTAAGCACATACCATTTGCTTTGCTTCCCCCGCCCTAACTGCTACCCTTGGCAGGGCCCCAGATAGGGTAAATCCAGCCTTCCCTTCCCAATCATCTGGCTCTCTAGACTGGGAAGGAGGCTTTCTTTTTGGGCCTCCCTTCCGCTTTTCCTAGCCTGGGTAGTGAGCCACTCTTCATAGTATTTGAATCAGAGGAAACAGATAGACTGAGGAAGTAAAGAAAAAACAGGCCGCCTAGGCTCTGGGAGCCAATGTAAACATTCAGTGGTTTCCTGTTGTTGCAGCCCAAAGAGTCCCATGACATCATTACTGGCCTTTCCAGAACATGCAGGCTCAGCCCAGCCTGCCAATCTGCCCAGGGCTGAGTGGCAGTCACCCCCTTCCCCACTAGAGTTAGATCCCCCGGAACTCGGAAATTTCTCCAGGCCAACAATTCCCTCACTTGACTAGCCAGTCACTGAGGTCTTTCTACCCCTATAAGGCATTAGAGGTTGCAAAGCGGATATGCTGTCCCACTTCTCAGAGGCCGTAAAACTTATGGGTTAGAGCAAGATTTCCCAAACCGGAAAAGTTATTTTTCTTTTAATGGAGACTTGGAGTCAAAGGAGGTTGTGACACATAGTTTCTGAGACAAGCCCTGATTGCTTCTTCCTCTCTTCATCCTGGTTCAGGACCCACAGGTTTATGCTCTGATTGTTCACATAAAGAAACAAAGCTGCTGTCTATTATTTCCATGGTGCAGACAAGAGCAGTGAGGCCCAGCAAGGAAAGGGACTAAGGACATGTGGTCAGAACAGTTTAAGTCATGCGCAATAGAGATATGGACCTGAAGTCTTCCAAGGCAGGATGGACTGTATAGTTCTAAGAGTCCTTGACGGAGAATTAAGAAACTGCAGTCTAAAAACTCTAATTCCTTCGGTAGCGCTTGGATAATTTTATCCTTCCCATTGGTTCTTAGCCAGATGTAACTAAATTTAAGGCAAGATGTAATTATTGAGAGCCCAATATACTTGGTAGAGCTGATACCTATAGGAGATGAGAAGAGTTACAATAAAACACTACCCACACTTTTTGAGACAGTTTCACTGTGTAGCCCTAGCTCTCCTAGAACTGTCTCTATAGACCAGGTTGGCCTTGAACTCACAAAGATCCACCTGCCTCTGCTTCCCTAGTGCTAGAATCAAAGGCATGTGCCATTTGCTATTTAAAAAAATAAAAAAATTTTATTTTATTTTATGTGCACCAATATTTTGCTCACTTGTATGTTTGTGTATCAAATGCATTTTGGAAATGAAGTTATGGACAGCTGTGAAGTGCCATGTGTGTTTTGGGAATTGAACCTGGGGCCTCTGCAAGAACAAATGCTTTTAAGCATGGAACCATTCCTCTGGCCCTCAACATTTCCTATTTCCCAAGTTGCAATGAAAAGAAAATGAAAGTCATGGTCTAAATTCTGAGATCTGAAACCTGCGTAAGAATCAAACTGTAATCAGAACTGGGGTCTCTCCAGCCCACTCACCACCACAAGGCAGCACAATGTTCTCATTGGAAGATATCAGTTTGCAAAAATGTTCCCCAGTTTGGTGTCATTTAGTTGGATAGATTTGCATAAAGAAGAGGCAGCAAAGTCTTAAATTATTGTGTGGAAAATCGAGCCAAATGTATTATGGTAATTCCTGCAGCCAGCAATGATTGAATTTCAAGCTGTAGCTGTGGAGCACAGACAATTTGAAATATCTCTTATAACCAATCAAGTTCATCACACTCTAGAATAGCAACAGAATTTGGAAACACCTTTGGGGGAAAAAAAAAAGATTTCTTCACCCAAAAGATGCACAACACAATTTGAAGCAATTCCTTTAGTCAATCAATTTCACCACAGCAAGGACTAGGTGTAAGACACACAAAGCATAGCCTCATTTAGATGCCTGAAAATGTATATTCATACTCAGATGCAGACAAATAACCAGGAAGCTACATAATCATATTGGGAGACAGAAAAATGGCATATAAGCGCACATACAACCACCACCATCACCACCACCATCAGAAGCAGCAGCAGCAATAGTAACACCAGACACAGATACAATCCAACAGAAAGGAAAAAAAAATAGCTGTCTGGCACTTTAAGGATTGGTGTGGCAGTTGACTCTATTTTAGAGTACCTTACTCATTTTTCTCCTTCCTTCTCTATCAATGTTCCTGATTCAAACACTACAGTGTTTTCCATACAGATGCTATTTCTCTCACTTCCTGCATCCATATGTACCGTACCACATCATATCAGACATTTACCGCTCTGTTCCCTGGACTATAGAAGAGATCTTTTATCAGAGCTCTTCAGTGGCAGTATCTTTCCTCTCTAATCCATCTCCCTCAGGCTCTCAGCCAGAGGGAATCTCTCTAAAACTCAGTTTTGTTATTGCTTCATCCCCGTCCACATTTTTCTTTTAAGACATTTTTCTTATTTATCTATGTATCTGTGTATGTATGTATGTATTTAATATTTGTGTATGCACACAAGCCACAGCTCACTTCTGGAGGTCAGAAGACAGGTTTCAGGAGTCAGTTTTCTCCTTTTACATTATAGGGCCCAGAGCTAGAACTCAAGTCATCAGGATTGGTAGCAGGCAGCTTCATATGCTAAACCATCTCACCACCTCTTCATCCTACTTTTTCTTCCCTGTTGCTAGCACAACACAAACCAACTCAGATAACAGAAATCCATGGGGTGACCAAAATCTGGGCCTCCCATGACTGACTGACACTCTCTCTCCCTCCCTTTCCCTCCTACCCTCCCTCCTTTCCTTCCTCCCTCTGACCAAGCTGGCCTAGAACTCAGAGATCTGCCAGCCTCTGCCTCCCAAGTGTTGGGTAGGATTAAAGACATACAGCACCATATCCAGCTCCCTCTTACCTTCCTTAATGTTCCTTGTCTTTCAGCAGGCCGATTGAAACTTGCTGAGATCCCTACCAGTCTCCAGTTTTCTTCCTTCTGTGGTAGTCCCATAAGAAAACATAACTCTCTTCTCCACCTTATCAAAATTCTACCCAATATAGATATTTCTGGGCTGTTGTTATTATTGTTATTATTTTTGTTTTGTTTGAGACAGGAGTCCATGCATCTCAGATTGGCCTGATTTGAGGATAACCTTCAACTTCTGATCCTCTTGCCTCCATCTTTTAAGTCCTGAGATTACAGGTATGTACCAGCACAGTCAGTTTGCTGCTATAAACCAAATGTTGCTATAAACCAAATCAAGGGAACTGAGACATGATGACAAGCACTCTAGCAAACGAGCTATATCCCCAGTCTATATGAGCTATATCCCCAGTCTATATGAGCTATATCCCCAGTCCTTTTGAAATATTTTTGAAAGATAACTATATATTTGCCATTAAAATTTTGTTGACTAGTTTCATCTGTTAAGGCCCACAGCACAGATCCCATTGTCTGTGAAGTCTGCCATTAATCTCTAAACACTGTACTATGCACCGACATTTAACTTACTCCAGTCAAGCTCACTAGTCTAGTCTGTGTGTTTTTGGTCTCCAAAGAAAAGCTGATGTGAAGAGGATTGATTGCCTGATGCCAGTGCCTCCTGTGGAGCAGACAATGTCCTAGCATTCTTCCTGCAAAGACATACTGACAAACTCCAGGGTACATTTATTTCTTTTTGTTGTGCTGGGAATTGAACCCAGGGCCTTGTGTATGTTTTGCAAGCATTTTGCTTCTGAACTATTTCCCCAACCCAGCCATTTTGTTTTGGGTTACCTTTATTCTAGTCATGATTTGAGCCAAGGTACTGTTACCGTATTTCTGTGTGCCTATAATCAACCCTCAATACTTCTCTTGTCTTGATTTATTTCAAGGATTACTTTTATTCTAGATAACATTAACTTCAAGGTGCAAGGTTTTATACTATAGTTCCTTTTATATGGTTGTTTGTCCATTTTTACATCCTTCTCTGTCTTTCTTTCCCCTCCTGTTTTGCCGCCCCTCACCCCATCCCCATTCTACCGCTCTGTCACTTCCTCCTCAAACCCAGAATCTGACTGAAATAGCTTCTCATTTTAAACATTTCTGAGTGTTCTTGGTGAACAGAAGTGTTCATTTGAGGTGTTTAGGAAGTTCAAGTCCCCTATCCTTCTAGTACAGCTCACAGCCAAGAAGCAAAATAGCAGGCCAAAGCAACTTAGAAAAGCCAGGTGTGCTATTGCAACTCTAGAGAACAAGGCAGGAGGATTGAGAGTTGAGGCCAGACTGGATATCATACTAAACTCCAGGCAATCCTGGGCTGTATATTGGGACCTGCTCTCAAAGTGAAATGAAAAGAAAGGGGCCAAAATAAAACAAAATAACATAATACAAAATGGTCCCATAGCCAGGCTTTCTGACTACTGTGCTTCGGCTTTTCATCCAAAGAGAAGATTCCATGGAATAGAGTAGAGTCTTCTCCTGAATGACATGATTAACATGTTCTTTATTATTAGTGTTATTGTTATTGTGCTGTGGCATTCAGAAGACAACTCTGTGAAGACAATTCTCTCCTACCACCTTTATTTAAGTTTTGGGGAAAAAAAAAGTTTTGGGTACTGAGTTTCAAGTGCTCATGCCTACTGAGTCATCTTACCAAGCCAAGTCAAAGGAGTTAGCAAGAATATTCCCACTGTTCCAAAATCCTACCCTTTTGCAAATGTGGAAACTCATCCCATAAGTATGTCCTTTGCTGCAAAGTGAAGCATGGAAAAACTGAATGGAGAACGTCGGTCCTTCTGACTCCTAATCAAGTGCTCTGAGAAAAATTATAAAGGTGGTTCAGCACCATCAGTTGAAAGTCACTGTTTGGGTCACTTTGTCAAAGGAAGATGATTGCCATTGGGTTTGGCAGTGATCTGACCAACATGTAAATTGAAGGACAGGGCTTGAGCGGATGTTTGGTTTTGGCATTTTGTTTTCAATGAAAGGCTAACACAGTACCTGGCCACATCTTACTGATTAATAAATGAGAGATGTAACTGCTACCAGGTACTTGATGGATGCTGGTACTTCCTCTGAGGATATGGGTATTGATGCAGAACACTCCAGAAACTTGGAAAATTAAGGATCTGGAGACGTAGTCTCGGTTTGTCCTAGGCTTGGTCTGGTGTCCCTTATCCTTCCCTCACAAGTCATTTTCTTCTTTGTAAAAGAAGAGGTAATGACATCTTCTGCCTCATCTGGCTCCCTAGGGCTTAGGGAAGTAGCAGCGAAAATAAAGATAGGAAAGAGCTTTGACAAAAACAAGCTCTGCAAATGTGATGGCTGGGTGCTATGGTGACATCCTAGCTAGCAATTATGTTCTCCACAGAGGCGACTGTGGGCACAGAGTGACTCATCCTCTCACTCTCAAAGCCTGAGGCCTTGACAGGGGAGAAATGAGGTGAGGTTTTTGTTAAGAATTTTTTTTTTCCTGTGGAGGGGAGAGCTTGAACAGAGGTGGACAGCCCCTCCTACACACACAGTTTAGCACAGATGCCAGGCTCTTGGGGACAAAACAAGTAAGGACTAACCAGAACTTCTGAAATATAACTCTGAGATACATTGGGGGCACTAAGCTATTGGGGGGTCTCTCTAAGACTTAAAAGTTTGGGACCCAATTTTCATTCAGTCCCAAATCTAAAAGGCAGCCAGCCAACAGCCACTAATTTACTCGGTAGCTGCTGGTAAATATCATTCCCTCTCTGAGTCCTGTTCACCTGTAGCAAATAGAATGAGCTAGAAACCTGGCATTGTGCTTTCAGAATCCTGGGCTGTTATTTAGAGGATTTGAATTCAATCCTAGCTCTGCCACAACTCTATTACCTTAGACAAGTTCTTTCCTGGGCCTCAGGTGCCACAACCATGAAGGAAGCAGGCATTTTATTAAACTTTATATATGAGTTCTTAAATAGGACCCCCAAAATACGGGTTCTAATTCAAGTTGTCAGAATATATAATTATTTGAGCTTATACTGTTCTCAGCCCTTCTTTGGACCTCAATTTCTTCTGCATAGAACCCAGGATCGTGAGCATGTTAGGCAAATGCTCTACTACAGAGTTACATTCAATGTTTCATCTTTGTTATGAAGAGATGTAAATACAAATTATCTAACCTATACTGTGACTCTGACAGCCTGTGGTTCTAGAATTTTACAAGCACTGGAAAGGAAGCAGAGAAAGGCCACACCCAGAATAAGTCTCATAAACTGGTCTTGGTTGCCCTCTATGGGTCTGAGATGAACATGCAGGCCCAGTCTGACAGCCAAGGCAACTACTTAAAAGACTTGGCCAGAATGGCCAAGACGACAGCTTTCTTTACCAGATAAGGTTAGACACAGTCTGGCATTAGCCCACAGCCTTCCAGACCCTTCTAATAAAGGGGATCCACTCAGAAAGTGTGTGTTGGATGACATTCTTCCCGCCAGAAACAGGAAGCCTTTAAGAGCTCTGTTGAGAAAGAGACTAGGAAGGGATTTTTTTTTTTTTTTGGTTCTGTTTTGTTTGTTTTGGTTCGTTTTGGTTTTGCCACAGGCAAAGTAATCAGGCTTAGGAGGATGCAGATGAATATTTGAGGGGTACAGTGTCATTGCGCCATGAGAGAGTCTGGAAACAAAGTTAGCTGAGGGCCTCAGAGTTTTCATATGCCAAAGAAGCCTTCTTAACAAATGGTAGTATATACTCAGGAAGTATTAATATCTTTAGTACATTAACTTTCTGTTGCTATGAAAAATATTGTAATCTATTTTAAAGAAGGAAATATTTATTCAGTTGTGGTGGTGGATACCTGTAATCATAGCACTTGTGGGGCAAGGGCAAAAAGATTGCCACGATTTCCAGGATATCCATTTTGTTGTTGTTGTTGTTGATGATGACAATGATGATCATAAAGGTTTCAGTCCACAGTCACTATGTTCTGTTGCTTTTGGGCCTTGTGACAAGGAAATATGTCATGGCAAAAGCATGTGATAGATGATAGCTGTTCAAATTATGGTTTGTAGGAAATGGAGATTTTTAAAAAAATGGTAAAAATCCTGATGTTTTAATGTTCTCGCAGTAGGTTATACCTTTTGAAGGCTCCAGCACATAAAACCACGAATTGATGGCTCACCCTTCAATGCATGAGCCTTTGGGTAGTACTTATCCAAACTATAATACTTATTATGTCCCTGTTACCCCTAGAATAAGGACGGCTAATGATTAGAATGATGACAGAATGATGAACTATCAGAGAGTGCTTAGTATTTAGGAAATACCCTGAGGTCTAGAGTTGTACATGCTACTTTTCTGATACTATGATAATCTGTATGACCAAGGCAACATACAGTTTTTACAGAGGGTTTGTAAACCATAATGAAGGTGGCAGCATGGCAGCAGGGGCCAGGCCTGGCAGGTGGAGCTCGAAGCTGAGAATTGAGAGCTCACAGTTCAGTCACAAGCATGAAGCAGAAAGAATGGACTGGAAATGGCATGCGTCTTTAAATTCTCAATGCCAGCTTCCAGTGACGTAATTCCTCCAACAAGGACATGCCTCCCCCGAAACAATGCCAGAAAATGGAGACCAATTTCTCTTATGTATGAACTTAGGGGCAAGACATTTTGGGGTTCTGTTTTCAAAAAAACATGTTGAGGGATTAGGAAGCTCACAGAGAAGTTAAAAATGTTCAAGGCCCCCTACAACTCCAGCTTTTCTCCTCGTCCTTCTCGTCCTCCTCGTCCTCCTCCTCCTTTTTTTTTTTTAACAGGATCTAATGTCAGGACCTAACCTCAATCTCCATATACTTCTGCAACTGACCTTAAACTCCTAGTTGGGATGTCAGGTGTGTGCCACCATGCCCAGCGGTAGCTTCAGTCTTGCAAGGCATCATATGTTGGGGAATTAGAATAGGTTAACATATACAGTTTTTCAATAGAGATGACTAACTTTGCATCACTTTCTTTCTACAGTGCTTCACAAAGTACTAGGCAGGTCATGAAACTCTTAACACTCTCTTTTTCAGTAAGTGTCTTTTGCATCTGATTTAGTTCACTTTAAGGTTATGGTCTCAGGTCCTATCCATTTTCCTGTAATTGAGTTAATTTCATTTTTCTATATGGTAGAATAAAACTCCATTGTATGTCTATATCGCATCTTTATTTATCTGTTGCTGGACATTTGAGCTGATTTCATACCTGAGTTATTGTAAACAGTCTTGTAGTGAACACAGATGTACAGATACCGCTATGGTGAGTTGCCTTAGTGTTTCAGCTATACACCTAAAAATGGGATATCTGAGTCATGTGGTAGGTCTATTGTTAAATTTTCTTTTTAGGAACTTTCATACTGAGTTAAATAATGGGCTCTCCAATTTACAATCTCACTGGTGGTGTATAAAGGATCCCCTTTCCCTTATTTGTTCAAGCTTCAAGACTTTATCATTCCAGTCCCACTCATTTCTCAACATAATATTTGCACCCCATCATACTCAACTTTCTATTACTCCCAGGTCCACCTTCTCACCCTTGGACCCTCCCCTAAAAAAACAAAACATCAAGTCAATATGTTTTGCCCATATACCCACTGAAGCATGGTCTTAGCCTTTCTTTTCATTGATATTACTGCTGTTCACTGTAACAATACACTTTGTATAATTTGATCATAAATTCTCCTGATCCATCTCTGATACTACTGAGTTGACAAAGAATGATAAAGTATTACTTGTAGGTGATATATCCCCTAGCACTAGTACCTCCTCCTCCTCCTCCTCCTCCTCCTCCTCCTCCTCCTCCTCCTCTTCTTCTTCTTCTTCTTCTTCTTCTTCTTCTTCTTTGTGGAGTATAATAATCTTTTTAAAAATAATATCCGACTTCCAAGTTACCCCTCCACAACCCCCCCATCCCACATCCACCCTCTCTCCCCTCTCCTTTACCTCTTTGAGGGTGTTCCCCCACCCACCTACATTCTCCCACCCCACTGCTCCAGCATCCCCTTACTCTGGGGCATCAAACTTCCACAGGACTCAGGGTCTCTCCTCCCTTTGATGTCTGGCAAGGCCATCCTCTGCTACATATGTGTCTGGAGCCATGGATCCCTCCCTGTACACTCCTTGGTTGGAGATTTAGTTTCTGGGAGCACTGGGTGGTCTGGTCAGCTGATGTTCTTCCTATGGAGTAGAAATCTCCCTCATAGCAGCCCTCTTTATAATAGCCAGAAGCTGGAAAGAACCCAGATGTCCCTCAATGGAGGAATGGATACAAAAAAATGGGTATATTTACACAATGGAATACTACTCAGCTATTAAAAACAATGAATTCGTGAAATTCTTAGGCAAATGGATGGAGCTGGAGAGCATCATCCTAAGTGAGGTAACCCAGTCTCAAAAGAACACACTTATGGTATGCACT
This sequence comes from Apodemus agrarius, assembly GCA_964023405.1. Classification (NCBI taxonomy): domain Eukaryota; kingdom Metazoa; phylum Chordata; class Mammalia; order Rodentia; family Muridae; genus Apodemus; species Apodemus agrarius. The sequence goes on along the minus strand of OZ030010.1, from coordinate 58,497,538 downwards.
CACTGAAAAGCGAATATTAGCCTAGAAGCTCCGAATACCCAAGAAACAATCCACATATCAAATGATGTCTAAGAAGAAGGAAGGAGTGGCCCCTGGTTCTGGAAAGGTTCAGTGCAGCAGTGTAGGGGAATACCAGAACAAGGAAGTGGGAAGGGGTGGATTGGGGAACAAGGGGGAGGGAAGAGGGCTTATGGGACTTTTGGGGAGGGGGGAGCCTGGAAAGGGGAAATCATTTGAAATGTAAACAAAAAAATATAGAAAATAATAATAATAATAAAAAGGTATATGTAAGCCAGGAGTAGTCTCTCACTCCTTTAAACCCAGCACTCAGCAGGCAGAGGCAGATGGATCTCTGAGTTCAATGTTACCCTGGTCTACAGAGTGAGTTCCAGGACAGACAGTACTTCACAGAGAAACTGCCTTGAAAAACAAACAAATGAACAAATAAACAGACACACAAAATGGCATGAGATGACACAATTGTAATCCCAAAGCTAGGGAAGTGGACACAGGTTTCCTGGGGCCTTGTGGCCAACTCCTCTAATCTAATTGCTGAATCCCAGGCCAAGTGAAAAACCCTGTCAGAAAACAAAAACAAAAAGAAAAACAAAAACAAAACCCTAACATGGATGGCACCTCAAGAATGGCCCAGAAAATGGCATCTGACTCCCAGCTGCATGTGTGCATGTACAACTGCACATACACACACATGAACTCAAAGGTATAGATAGAGAAAATGAAGTCTAGAAAATCGAAAGGATTTCCCAGGAACACAAAAAGTAGTGAGCTCGGGGACCCTATTGGGGAATTGGTGGAAGGACTGGAGGAGTGGAGGGAGATTTTTTTTTTTTTTTTTTTTTTTTTTACTTTTTGTTAATTCGATATATTCCCCATAAGTCCCATAAGCCCTCTTCCCTCTGCCCATTCCCCAATCAACCCCCTCCCGCTTCTCTGTTCTGGTAATCCCCTACAATGATGCATCAAGCCTTTCAAGGACCAGGGCCCTCTCCTTCCTTCTTCTTGGGAATGATTTGATATGTGGGGTGTGTCTTGCGTATTCACAGCTTCTGGGCTAATATCCACTTCTCAGTGAGTGCATACCATGTGTCTTCTTTTGAGACTGGGTTACCTTACTTAGGATGATGTTCTCCAGCTCCATCCATTTGTCTAAGAATTTCATGAATTCATTGTTTTTAATGGCTGAATAGTACTCCATTGTGTATATATACCACATTTTCTGTATCCATTCCTCCATTGAGGGACATCTGGGTTCTTTCCAGCTTCTGGCTATTATAAATAAGACTGCTATGAACATAGTGGAGCATGTGTCCTTATTGCATGCCGGGAAATCCTCTGGGTATATGCCCAGGAGTGGTATGGCTGGGTTCTCTGAAAGTATCGTATCCAGTTTTCTGAGGGACTGACATACTGATTTCCAGAGCGGTTGCACCATCTTGCAATCCCACCAGCAGTGGAGGAGTGTTCCTGTTTCTCCACATCCTTGCCAACACCTGCTGTCTCCTGAGTTTTTAATCTTAGCCATTCTGACTGGTGTGAGGTGAAATCTCAGGATTGTTTTGATTTGCATTTCCCTAATGACTAATGATGTTGAACATTTCTTAAGGTGTTTCTCAGCCATTCGAAATTCCTCAGGTGAAAGGAATGGAGACTTCACAGAATATACTTTTACATGTGTGTCTTAGTTTGGGTTTTACTGCTGTGAACAGACACCATGACCAATGCAAGTTTTATAAAAGACAACATTTAATTGGGGCTGGCTTACAGGCTCAGAGGTTCAGTCCATTGTAATCAAGGCAGAACATGGCAGCATTCAGGCAGGCATGGTGCAGGAGGATCTGAGAGTTCTACATCTTCATCTGAAGGCTGCTAGTGGAAGACTGACTTCCAGGCAGCCAGGGGGAGGGTCTTAAGCCCACGCCCACAGTGACACACCTACTCCAACAAGGTCACACCTCCTAATAGGTTCACTTCCTGGGCCAATCATATACAAACTATCACATTCCACTCCCTGACCCCCATAGGCTTGTTCAAACATGAGTTTATGGGGGCCATACTGAAACATAGCATAATGCAAAATACATTTAGTCCAACTTCAAAAGTCCCTGTAGACTATAGCAGTCTCAACAGTGTTAAAAGTCCAAAGTTTAAGGTCTCTTTTGAGATTCATCCAATCACTTAACTGTAATCCCCCAAGCAAGACAGGAAACCAGCTGGGCAAAGTCCAAACTCTGCATCTCCATGTCTGATGGCAAAGCAGTCTTCAGATATCCAACTCCTTTTTCATCTTTGTTGACTGCAACAAGGTTCTTTCTCCTGGGCTTGTTCCACTCTGTTAGCAGCTTTCCTTGGCAGGCATCCTGTGGTTCTGGCATCTTTAACATCTTGGGTACCCCAAGTCAACTTCAGCTTCACAGCTTCTTGTTCCAATGTCTGAGATCCACACATGATCTTCTGTACATCTCCAAAGAGCTGGTGTCACTTCTCCAGCTCTGCCCTCTGTAGCACTCTAAGTTCAGATTGATCCACTCCACTGCCACTGCTGTTCTTGGTGGTCATCCCATGGTACTGGCATCTCCAATATACTAGGGTCTTCCACTATAACTATGCTTCACCAAAACCTCTCATAGGCTCTATTCATTGTACCAAGCCTCAACTCCTTTGCATGACTCCTTCAATCCTGGGATGTCAATTACTACTGAGGATACACTTTCACCAATGGCCTTCTATGGCTTCTCACAGTACCAAGCCTCAGCTGTTCTTCATGATGCCTTCATGCCTTCAAAACCAGTACCACCTGGATGATTATACATGTTACCAAGTACAGCTGCAACATGAGGTTTAACCTTGGCTATCTCTGGAATACAACTTCTTTGTGCTCTCAGAAAACACTTCCCAGAGGATTTCACCTCAGTGATGCTGGTCTTTTCTTAATCACCACTAATTTCTTAGCTCCAACTAACCAGTATCAATTGTCCCAGTAGTCTCTTTCTCCTCTTGAATATAAAGCCAGAGACACATGGCCAAAGCTGCTGAGTTCTGCTGCTTGCAGGAGCTGGAACATCGACCCCCTTGTTCTATTACATTATCACTGGCTTCCTTTTTCCCAGCTTCTTTACTGCCTAAGTTGGCTGTCCTAAATCTTGCTTCATAGACTGACTTTGAATTCAGGGATCTGCATAACTGCCTTCTAAGCACTGGGATTAAAGGTGTGGTCCACCAAACCTGGATTTAAGTTTTTCTTCACCTAGAATTTGCTCTGTTCTAGACTGGCCTTGAACTCAGAGATCTGCTTATCTTTGCCTCCTGGGATTAAAGGCTTGTACTACCAAGCCTGGACCTAAATTTAGCTAGGTAGAATCTTGCCACCAGGTCACCACTCCCTTAATTCAATTTAAAATCCTTGAATTCAGCTCCATTTCACATCTTACTATGTTTGTTCAAAATTTTCTTCATCAGACTTAACCAGAGAACAAAGTCTTTGTTGGGCTTTTTCGAGACTTCTTTTGCAAATGTAATTAATATAAATCTCTTTACCATAGCCCTAGGCAGTCTCTTCAGACAATGGCAAAAAAGCAGCCATGTTCTTCACCAAAACATTAAAAAAAACAAAAAACAACAACAACAAAAAAAAACAGTCTCTCAGCCATATATTAAAGTTCTTCTCCACTGAAACCTCTTGGGCCATCAGGCCTACACAGTTCAAATAACCCTCAGCACCACTGTCTTCAATATTCCTACTAGGCTGGCCCATTAAGCTCCACTTAAAGCATTCCGTGGCTTTCCAAATCCAAAGTCCGGAAATCCACATTCTTCCAAACAAAAGCATGGTCAGGCCTATCACAGCAATACCCCAGTCCCTGGTACCAACTTCTGTCTTAGTTTGGGTTTTACTGCTGTGAACAGACACCATGACCAATGCAAGTTTTATAAAAGAACATTTAATTGGGGCTGGCTTACAGGCTCAGAGGTTCAGTCCATTGTAATCAAGGCAGAACATGGCAGCATCCAGGCAGGCATGGTGCAGGAGGATCTGAGAGTTCTACATCTTCATCTGAAGGCTGCTAGTTGAAGACTGACTTCCAGGCAGCCAGGGGGAGGGTCTTAAGCCCACACCCACAGTGACACACCTACTCCAACAAGGCCACACCTCCTAATAGGTTCACTTCCTGGGCCAATCATATACAAACTATCATTATGTGTAAACAAATACATATATTTGTTTTGAGTTGGGCATATGTATGGAGTAAGTCAGGGGAAAACCTGTGTGAATAAATTCTCTCTTTTCACCATGTAGGCTCCAGGGAACAGTCTCAGGTGTTCAGGTTTGGAGGTAAGTTCTGCCACCCACTAAGCCATCTTGGTAGCACCAAGAGATATCTGATTTAAATGTCTTATAGAACAGAAAGTGGGCAGTAGCCTTGAACTTGTTGGTACAGGAGACAACTTCCTCAACAGAACACCATTGGCTCAGGCACTAAGGTTCAGAATTAATAAATGGGACTTCATGAAACTGAAAGACTTCTTGTAAAGCAAAGGATACCATCATTAGGACAAAATGGCAGCCTACAGATTGGGAAAAGATAACCCCCAACTCTATATCAGACAGAGGACTGACATCCAAAATATATAAAGAACCCAAGAAATTAAGACATCAACAAACCAAATAACCCAATTAAAAAATGGGGTCCTAGTGCATTGGACAGGTAGGGCAGGAACACCATCAGGCAGCTGGGGAGGGGGAAGGGTTTCAGAGAAGAAACAGGGAAGGGGGTTAACATTTGAAATGTAAATAAACAAAATAAGCAATAACTTTTTAAAAAAAATGAGTACAGAGCTAAACAGAGAATTCTCAACAGAGGAATTCCTAGTGGCTGAGACACACCTAAAGAAATGTTTAATATCTTTAATCATCAGGGAGATAAGTCCAAATCAAAATGGCTCTGAGATTCCATCTTACAACCATCAGAATGACCAAGATCAAAATCTCAAGGGACAACACAGGCTGACAAAGTTGTGGAGCAAGGGGAACACTCCTCCATTGCTGGTGGAAGTGCAAACTCGTACAGCCACTTTGGAAATCAGTTTGGCAGTTTCTCAGAAATCTACCTCAAGACCCAGCTATCCCACTCCTGGGCATAGACCCAGAAGGTGCTCCACCATCCCACAAGGACACTTGTTCAACTATGTTCATGGCAGCTTTATTTGTAATAGCCAGAAACGGAAAACTCGGCTGTCTCTCATCTTAAGAATGGATAAAAAAATGTGGTTCATTTACACAATGGAATGCTACTCAGCCATTAAAAACAAGGACAGCCTGAGTTTTGCAGGCAAATGGATGGAGATAGAAAATATCATCCTGAGTGAGGTATCTCAGACCCAAAAGAACATGCATGATATGTCCTCACTGATAAATGAACATTAGCCATAAAGGACATAATAACCATGCTACAGTCCAAAGACCCAAAGAAGCCAAATAACAAAGAGGAACCAAGGGAGGGTAGTTGAATCCCTCTCAGGAGGGGAAACAAAATAGATATTGGAGGGCAATGGAAGGAAGGAAGTATAAGGGATGGAAATAAAAATGGAAGAGGCAGAGGAAATTAGTGTGTCTTGGAGGTTCCTAGTCCTCCAAAGTAAGTAGAAGGTGTCTGACCTGAGCAACTGGCTGAGAAACAAGTGGGCCCGACGGCGCTGACTTTGGACTTCCGTTCCCCTGGGCCCGACCCTGGCGCTCATTAGGAGTAGCACCAGCATCATTATTATTAGCGCAGTTTCCATGGGTCTCTTTGATAGATAACCTAAAATTGTCTTTAATGAGATCCTTGCCTGGGAATAAAGGATAAAAACAGAGTGTTGAGGCAGAGAAGAGAGAACTGGAGCAGCAAACAGCCGCAAACTAGGGAGCATCAAAACATAACTCATATCAAGCTTTCAGTACTCCCTACCCTCGACAGGCCTCTTGTATTTGTCCCTGAGTACAAAATAAAATAAGACATGACCAGCCCAGAAACTCCATGCCAGGGCCCCCAGGCGGCCCCGGCTCCCTCAGTTGTGTATATTGCATAGAACACTGACAAAAAAGGGAGCGGCGGTTGGCTCCGCAGGAGGGCCTGAGGTGGTGGGCAGATTCTGGGGCCTGGGAGGGTGTTGTGCCCTCAGGAGTATGTGGCTGTTTCTGCTTGGAACAACAATTCCAAGTTCCAGGAAGAGGATGTGCTCATGGAAGAATGGAGAGGAACTGGAGGCACTCACGAGTTTCTTGTTCCTGCCATGGCCAGAGGGATGAGTGTCAGACCTTGAACTCTATGTGCCCCTGCTTGCTTATTGAGAGAATCTATCTAGGTCTCAGCCTCTGAGGGAATCGGTCAAGTGACTTTGGCCAATGTTTCTGCTCGTCCTTTCTCCCCATCTCAGTTCCAGCCCAGAGCACTGGGAAGGGAAAGAGGCAGGAAGTTATAAGGTAAAAAGTACCTTATAAAACCAGTTGTTATTTACAACTTTCTTTCCCAAACAAGCCCTACTAGAATTCCTCACCCACCGCCCCAAAGACTGCAGGAGAAGGGCAAACAAGGGCCGAGAGATGGCCATATGTGCTCCTGGATGCATCTAGCTCTTTTTTGCACACTCATTTTTCTTCCTTTTGATTCTGAGACTCTTTGTCAAGGGTAAAGGACGGTACAGGGAATGAGGAAGAGTAGGAGAATAAGAGAGAGAGAGAGAGAGAGAGAGAGAGAGAGAGAGAGAGAGAGAGAGAGAGAGAGAGATCTTCCTGTCTGTGGCTTATGTCAGGACTGGAAGATACTCCAATTCCTTTGAGACAAACTATGTCCCCTTCTCCTGATAGCCTGATAGCTCACCCCTGCTTCTAGGTTCCCTTCTCTGGAACTGATCCCATCTCCTGATACAGATGAGATTTTGCTAATGGAATACCGTCATGATTCTTGTGTCCAAGATAGCACCTACTTCTTGACCTAGCTGCTGAGAGGGGAGGCCCTTGATGCCCCAGCATAGGGGGAGGCGGGAGTGGGTGGGTGAGTGGGGGAGCACCCTCATAGAAGCAAAAGGGAGGGGTGGGATGGGGGTTTGTGGAGGGGAAACTGGGAAAGGGGATAACATTTGAAATGTAAATAAATAGAATAATCAATAAAAATTTTTAAGAAGAAATAAAAAAGGACATTTCAATTTCATATAAGTATATAATGTACATTTATAATGTTATCTCTACCTCTGCCTTCTCTCCTATCTTTCTCAGCCTTGTTAGTCTCTTTGGTTTCCCATAAAGTTTCATGCATACTTCCATGCCATATATATGATTTTATGTATCTATATAAGATCTAATAATCACAAGTAAGAGACAGCATGCAATATTTGTCTTTCAAAGACAAAATTAATTCACTTATTATGATACTTTCCACATTAACTCATCAGTGTTAACTGGACACTAATAGGATCTCTCCAGGAAATACTATTCCTAGAGTAAAACTGGCCAGCCCTAAGAGCCCTGGCTGCTGGTGCCAGGAGAAAGTCTTCTCTCTGAATTCTGGCTATTTTGGCCCAGAACTAAATCTACACATGCATATTTCCTGCCTTTTGTTTCATCTTGTCTACAAATTGTAATACTTCTATAGGCAAAGCAGTTTTGACCAGAGCTATAAATAAATTAATTTTCCATAAATATATAGCATATTACATCTATTATGTGCATGCATACATATATACATGCATATTCATAAATGCACACGAATTTTCTTTTTTCTTTTTTTTTAAGATTTATTTTATTTATATGAGTACACTGTAGCTGTTTCCAGACAAACCACAAGAGGGCATCAGATCCCTTTACAGATGGTTGTGAGCCACCATGTGGTTGTTGGGAATTGAACTCAGGACCTTTGGAAGAGCATTCAGTGCTCTTATCCACTGCGCACGCCTTTAATCCCAGCACTTGGGAGGCAGAGGCAGGCGGATTTCTGAGTTCGAGGCCAGCCTGGTCTACAGAGTGAGTTCCAGGACAGCCAGGGCTATACAGAGAAACCCTGTCTCGAAAAACAAAAACAAAAACAAAAACAAAAAAAAAATTTCTTTTAATATAGGTAGACAGGTTGCAGTAACAGAAAAATAGAATAACTTGGCCTTCAGAGTGGGATGAAGAGAAGCAGTTTCCCCGCTCTCCCCGCTGAGCCAAATCCCCTTCTCCCCCCTCATGGACTCTAGCCCATTTTCTCCTTGGTTCTCTGAGCCTGGTTGTGTCTTTGTGATGGAACTTTTGTACACTGTTTCTCTATCTTCAGGACACTGCTCAGTCCCCTCCAGGTGTCCAACTATTTTTGCTTCTATATCATATCTACTGTCAGTTCTTTGGAGAATTCTTCCTTGCTAATGTACTTAGCTTTTACCTGGGCGCTGAACATCTGAGCTCACTCCATTGCACTTGTGCTGCGGGCACTTTTCCAAATTAGTCCTTTACAATCTTTTTTTTTTTTCCCTCTTTTCCAGAAAGATACAATGTGGGCTTTATTTTGTTTTGTTTACAAAATAGGTTTCCTCACAACATATTTATAATACTTAGTTTGAGGGAACTTCCCCTCCTTTTTCTCTTCCCCATCTTCTTCCCATTCCTACCCTTACACTTCTGTACCGGCTTCCTAGAATCCCACCTCTACTTTCATATCACGTGTTTTATTACCCTCCTTAGTCCTCTCCCTTAAAGCTTCTTCCCCCCCACATCTCATGGCCCCTGTCTCATTTCCTACCCTCTAGCCACACTTATTCCCACCTAAGTATATATATTTAACAATTAGAAGCTGGGGTCCACATAGAGAGTTCACGCAGCACTGTCTTTCTGAGCCTAGATTGTTTCACCGAATACAATTTTTAGTTCTATTTTCCTACAAACGTAATGTTTCTTTAGGGCTGAATACAACTCCATTGTGCAGATACTGCCACTGTCCATCTAGCAGGGATAATGAAAAGCTAGATTTGATGAACGACTAGCCTGATTCCATTTCCTTGCTGTCATGAAAAGGAGCAATAAACACGGCTGGGCAGGCGCATCTGTGCTAGGATATGGAGTCCTCTGAGAATGGCCAGGCATTGCTAGAGCAAATGGAAGTTCAATTTTTTAAGTTATTTTTATATGGGTGTATAGTCATGCATGTCACAATTGACATGTGGAGGTGAGAGGACAATTTTGTGGTCTTGGGTCTCTCCGTGTGTGTGTGTGTGTGTGTGTGTGTGTGTGTGTGTGTGTGTGTGTGAGAGAGAGAGAGAGAGAGAGAGAGAGAGAGAGAGAGAGAGAGAGTTCTGGAGAATTGAACTCAGGATGCCAAGGCTGCTGCTCTGCCAATGCCTTTACCTGCTGAGCCACCTCATGTGTTCCTGTTTTGTTGGGTATTTTGGGGGGTGGGGTGGGGGGGTTGTTGTTGTTAAGTTTTTTTGCATTCTTTGAGAAGGCATCACACTCATTTCCACAGTAGTTGCATCAGTTTCCTCATACATATCTGTTTCTCTTCCCAAGCCCAACTGGAGTGATCTGTCCTCGGGGAGCCCCTCCCGGAGGGACCGAGAGCATCCATTTGGTCGGAGTGCATCCATTCTCCCCTCTCCATCGAGCAGCGTGAAGTTCTAATCAGTCCAGACTCTACCCAACAGTGCTCTCCCTCCCACACTTTACATAGCACTGATTATAATACCCCTACTGATTGGAAAGAGATGAAATCTCAAAGTAATTTTAATTTTCATTTGATAGCTAAGGCTACTGAACATTTAAAAACTATTTACTTTAATTTCATGTAATCCCCTTTGTAAATTCTTGTGCTGTATTCATCTTAACTGTTCTTTGGTAGTCTTGGTATATGTGTGGGTGGGTGTGGGTGGGTGGGTGAATAGATTTGCCTTCCCTAAGCTGAAGGCTCAGAACACTGTCCATTGCACTATGTACAGAAGTGTGCAAGTAAAAACAGCTTGATAAACGTATAATCTTCTCTCTCTCTCTCTCTCTCTCTCTCTCTCTCTCTCTCTCTCTCTCTCTTGCAAACTTATCCTTCACATTATTCTTCTCAACATTTCAGATATTCCCTATTTGCCCCCAAGGAACATAAATGCATTGACCTCTCATATTTCCTTAAAGCCATTTCTTTTTCTTCCCAGAAAGCTTGCCTTTCCCTCCCCCTCATGCCATAACTTTCTCCAGTCCTTTCCTCATAAATAGCTGTTTATCTTCCCAAGCACGAATGAGGCCATTTCTTCTCCATGAGTCCTTCCTTACCATTTGATCATTGTGCATCTCCCCCTCCCTCTTCTAGCAGTTTGAATCTCTAAACAGGACAGACAATATGCTGCTTTGCTTGCTGGGATTTTGTTTGTTCGTCTTCTTCCTCACTGCCTGGTTTATTCACCTCAGTGTCCCATCAACCACCACAGCTTTGCCTCTGTCACACAATGCCTGGCACCGAGGTCAGGATCAGGTTTACTCAGCACCTGAATGCATCCGTTACCTTTTCTTGATTACTACTGAAAGCTCAAAAGAAATCCCAGTTCCTATGTTGCAAAGCCTTCACACTTCCTTGACCCTTCCCCCCACATCCTCAATCTTGTATTCATGTCCTGACCCTTGTGTCTCTTTCTCTATTCATCTTATGGCCCAAAGGTACAAAATTGTTTCATGTGGATGAAGGTTATCAATTGCATGCTCATATTTTCACAGTATTATGAAGCTGGAAAATAACTTAGTGAGTTTCATCTCTCTTCATTAACAAAATGAAGAATCAAGGCCTATAAGAGGTAAAGGAATTATCCAAGCATCTGCAATACTATCTGTTATTCTAGTCAGAACTAGATTTCAGAGAAGCTTTCAAGATTTCTTTATTTAATCAAAATAGAATTGAATTGATTCTCCTTGTCCTCCTTTCTCTCCCTCTTGTGGCCCACTTCTTCCCAAATTCATGACCTCCTCTTCTTTAACCATGTTGACATAACACAACCTGCTGAGTCCAGTGGCACCCCTAGATCAAGGGGTACACGCAACTAACAGCTGCTGAGAGAGGAGATTTAGTCTTCCCTATGGATGAGCCCCCCCCCTTGATCTGTTATACAGTATTCCAAGTGATCGGTCCTAGAGCCATACACACGAAAGTTTTAGAAAGTTTTAAAATTCATTTCCTTTCTATACAGCCACCTTCTAGAAGCTGTGAACAGAAAAGTGGGCCAATGGTGCCACACAGTGGCTGACAGGCCAACTTCACTTAAGAAATTTCCTTGTGTGTGTGTGTGTGGCGGGGGGGGGGGGGGGGGGGGGGGGAATTTCCTTGGAAGTTGAACTCCTTGCATGCTTTCTCCCCTAAAGAATGAGGGGGACAAGGAGATTATCTCTAGGAATAAATGAGAACAGATATCTACATAGCCTCAGGTTTACAACTATAAAACAGTATCCAAGCATACTGTTTAGGTTCCTCACTAAAACAGGTGGGGACTGGGGTACAGCCACAGAGATTCCTAAAGACACTCCAAGTAAATACTCAGATCTTCTCTGGAACAACTTGGAAGGGTATTTTTGAGTTTGTGGCCTGGCTGCTTTTAGAAACATGTTGTTGTTTTTATATCTGGCTTGCTAAGAACTGGCTTTTCAGACTGATACAGGATTTTCTTCCAAGAAGAGCATATACAAAGATCCAGGTCTAGGGAAACCAAAATCCACCCTCAGATACTTCAAATAGGGGCTTTACTAAATGTGTTTAGAATTTGGATGATGGGTCTTTCTCTATTTTTATTTCTTTCACAGAAAACCAACTCTGGTTGTTCCTCACAGGAATCATATTAGGTAGGCCAGAGGAAACAGAGCGGTGGAGGCAGAAGAGCAGAGAGGGAACAAGCTTCATGTCATCGGCCAAGATCTGATGGTGTCCCTCATCTGCGGATGGAGAGTCTGGAAAGGCTAGGAGAAAAGAAACGGCTTCCCAGTGCTGAACCTCAGCTAGGGACACATGTGTGGGTGGCACTTGCAGTGAAACCTGGCCCTAGCCCAGTCCAGAATGAAATTAGGGTCAAAAAACTGGAAATTGGGCAAATGGCTGATGATAACTCAGGAAAGAGTTTTGTAATAAATGTATATTGATTTTCTTGTGAGTTCTTATAATATGTCTAACTTTTGGACCCCTGAACGAACTGATTGCAGGTAGGAAGTAAGAAGTGCTTAGAAAACTGGGTGTGGAGGGGGAAAGGATAGGATAGCTCCGGATGCAAAAGAGAAAGCGCGCCAGGGAATAGGACCTTAGGCAGAGGTAAACATAATTTTTGTGTTGGGATGAAATTTATGCAACCAAATTAAGCTTAATTTTCATTTAACTTAATTGAAGTTTTTATTCACATGGAATTTTTACTATGTAACACAATCTGCTCTTAGTTAGTGGCAATCTTTCTGCCTTAGCTACCCGAGGGAGGAGATTGTGTCAACTGCCATGTCTGGTTCCTTTAAACATATATCAGTCTATTAGAATGTCAGGGCAACGTAGTGTGACTGGTTATACTCTGGCTGGACATGTAATTATCATCTCATAGAGCTGTGAGATAGGAGACACATGGTAACTTACCTACATTTCACAGATAAATAGCACCACCACTCTGCCAGGTGGTGACGACAACACAGGCTTTTAAACACAGTACTCGGATGAGGCAGAAGGATCTCTATGAGTTCAAGGCCAGTCTAGTCTGCACAGTAAGTTCCAGGACATTGAAAGCCACACGGAGAAACCCTGTCTTGAAGAACAAAACAAAACAAGAAATTGAAGCTCTTTTAGTTTTATAAGGTACCATTTGTCAGTTGTTGGCCATAATTCCTGGGCAAATGGAGTCCTATTCAGAAGGTCCCTTTCTACAGCTTGATCATATAGGTACTACTTAGGTTTTCTTCTAGCTGTTTTAGTGTATCAGGTTTCATATTTAGATATTTGACCCATTTGGAGTTAGTTTTTATGCAAGGTGATACATAAGGATTTAATTTCATTCTTCTGCTCATGGACATTCAGTTTTTTCCCAGCACTATTTGTTGAAGATGCCATCTCCTCCAGGGTATTTTTTATCTCTTTGTTAAATATAAGATAGCTGCAGTTAGCATGGGGGGGGGAGAGGAATTATGGGACATATGGTGGGGGGTAACTGGGAAAGGGGAAAGCCTTTGGAATGTAAACAAAGAATATAGAAAATAAAAAAAATCTAAAAAAAAAAAAGAATCATATACATTCTGGAAAAAAAAAGATAGCTGCAGTTAAGGGAAATCAAGGGGGGAGGGGGGAGGGGAGGGGCATATACTTGGAAGCAAGGGGTGGGAGGAGGGGTTGGGGGTTTTCAGGAAGGGGGGAACTGGAAATGGTTTTAGCATTTGAAATGTAAATGAAGATTATATTCACTTAAAAAAAAGCTATACTAAAACTTTCAGGAGAGCCGGGAGTGGTGGCACACGGCTGTAATCCCAGCACTTGGGAGGCAGAGGCAGGCGGATTTCTGAGTTCGAGGCCAGCCTTGTCTACAGAGTGAGTTCCAGGACAGCCGGGGATACACAGAGAAACCCTGTCTCGAAAAACAAAAACAAAAAACAAACAAAAAAACCCCAAACTTTCAGGAAAAGGACTACATAGATAAAAGTATTAGGCATATTAGTTTTGAAAAGTCTAAAGAAAAGTCAGTCAAAGTCAGCCAGCCTTCATAGTTTGTCAGAATGAATCTATCAGATAAGAAAGGACTGTCCTGTGGAAGAACAGCATGACTTAAAATAATTAAAGTTGAGTTCAGGAATGAGTTAAGGACAAGAAAAGGTGAGCAGTGTACGCAGATATCTGAGTTCTTCATCAACACAATGACGTAAATGTGACATTAAGATGGACAGACCAGCATGAGAACAGATCCTCGTGGAGGACCTATGACCCTTGAGCAATGACAAACAAGCCAAAGCTTCCTGATCACAAGCCGATGATGTCAGGGGTTTATGACGGCTGACTAACACGAGAGAGTTAGTCAAGTTACAGGAGACATCTGAGATCATGAGACCTTGATCTCAGAGATCCGCCTGCCTCTGCCTCACGAGTGTGGGATTACAGGCTTGTATCAGCACTGCCAAGTTTTCGATTATGTTTTACAGTCATAATAAACTTGGCTGCAAATGCAATACTTGCTACATAGAAAGTGCACATACTTTTGTTGAAATAAAAACCTCACAGCGCCTGGCGGTGGTGGCCCACGCCTGTAATCCCAGCACTTGGGAGGCAGAGGCAGGCGGATTTCTGAGTTCGAGGACAGCCTGGTCTACAGAGTGAGTTCCAGGACAGCCGGAGCTACACAGAGAAACCCTGTCTCGAAAAACCAAAAAACAAAAAAAAAAAAAAAAAAAAAAAAAAAACCAAACAAACAAAAAAACAAAAAACAAAAACAAAACCAAAAACAAACAAACAAAAAAAACCTCACAGCATTTTTAAAAAGATAGCTGTAGTTACAAGTACTCATATTTGAATCTTCCATTTTATTCCATTGATCAACATGTCTGTTTTGTACCGGTAATATACTGTATATTATCTAAATGTCTAAAATGACAATATCTCCAATATTTTCTTTTTGATTGTGAGTACTCTGGCTATCAGGAATTTTTAAAGCCATATGTATTTTAGGATTAGTTTCTCAATTTCTGTGAAGAATGTTGTGAATATTTTGATTGAAATTGTGTGGAATCTGAACACTGCTTTTGGTAGAATAGCCATTTTCTTTTTCTTCCCACGTACATAAACTTTAATACATGTGTTCTTAACAGTTTGGATTGTTTGGATTGTTCATGAAAATTTCATAAAACATTAAAACAAAGCTAGCCATCCTCTCTCTCTCTCTCTCTCTCTCTCTCTCTCTCTCTCTCTCTGGATTTGTTTTTTTCGAGACAGGGTTTCTCTGTATAGCCCTGGCTGTCCTAGAACTCACTCTGTAGACCAGGCTGGCCTCAAACTCAGAAATCCACCTGCCTCTGCCTCCCAAGTGCTGGGATTAAAGGTGTGCACCACCACCGCCCGGCAACATAGGCAGTATTCTTTTTTTTTTTTTTTTTTTTTTTTTTTTTGCCATCATCTCAAGTTATTACCCTGTTAACTATTTTGCAGCACATGCATGTTAGGTAAGTATCAAAAAGAAAAAAATCACAAAAGCAAAAACAAAACAAAAAATTTTTTTAAAAAAAGTTAAATCCAGCCGGGCGGTGGTGGTGGCGGCGGCGGCGGCGGCGGCGGCGGCGGCGGCGGCGCACGCCTTTAATCCCAGCACTTGGGAGGCAGAGGCAGGCGGATTTCTGAGTTTGAGGCCAGCCTTGGTCTACAGAGTGAGTTCCAGGACAGCCAGGACTATACAGAGAAACCCTGTCTCGAAAAACAAAACAAAACAAAACAAAAAGTTAAATACATGGGATTTTGCTTACCACTGTGCTTGATACACATGGAGCCCGGAACACCAAGGAACTCATTTGTATTGCATCTTCACTTTTACATTTGTTCTTAGATTGCCTAAAACGTTTAAATACAAATAAAATGTGTAGCAAAAATAATGAAAGCAAACAGCAGGTAACTTGACAAATAATGGAATGTGAACCGTTTCTGCCCTTATCAGAGGAAATTGGGTCACAACTCTGTCTAGAGACAACGTCTGGAGCTGTGGTCAAGGGTGTGCGCACAGAGACACATGATCCTGCCTGCATCCACGGGATGTTTGTTTGTGTCACAGCCTCACAAGTGCTCCAAGCCTTACAGTGACTGGAACCCATTATCCTGTTTACTCCCCGCCTGCACACACCAATATGTAGGCAGTTTGCTTAGACATGGAAGCAGTTTTAACACAGCCCTTCTGAAGCCACGATGTACCAAAAGTACTATGCCAAACATGTGTAACTCATGTAAAAATTCTACACCCCATATTGGCCACCTCAAGATGACAACGAGTAACTTCCTAAAGTTAACTGGCTCTACTCCCCTAATATTAAGACATAAAAGCCACGTGGGAAACATAGAAATTCAAATAGAAGTAGCATAAACCTGTCATAAATCGTAAACAAAAAACTATCTGTGGGACAGCATGGATGACAAATGGTCTACTGTGTCAATTTTAGAATGAGACAGACAAAGGTTGGAAGGCTGGTTAATTTTCTCCTCCCTCTCCTGCTTCTGCTTCATCTCCTTGGGTATCCAATGTCCACAATGTTAACTTGTTTCTCAGTAACTGCATTATTAGCCTGCTGTCTTTGTATGACTCTTCACTTAATGTATCAAATTCCGCAATGGCTTCATCGAAAGCTGGTTGTTTTTTTTTTGTTTGTTTGTTTGTTTGTTTTTTACAAGAGAGCAGGCTTTCTCTGGGGGGAGTTTAGGATCTCATAGTAGAACACAGAGAAGTTAAGGGCCAGACCCAGTCTGATGAGGTGTGTCGGTTGCATCTCCTTTTTTGCTGATTTCAAATGCTTCTTGGTATGCTTGCCATGACTGGTCTTCAATTCCGTTCCTGTCATCATCACCAGCAGCAACCTCAGCCAAGGACCGGTAGAAGTCAACCTTTCATTTTCAAAACAGAAGACTTTGCTTTCTGGTTGTGAAACATTGCGGATCAAGGACTTTTCCAAAGGAGACGTCGTTGCAGACGTCTCACAGCTCAGACTCGATCTTCTCTCTTTATTATGGAGCAATCTGCTTTTTCTCAGCACCTTCCGTCTTCTGCTCAATACTTGAGACGACCCTCTAAGATGGCCTACGGGTTCCAACAACGTTTTTTTTTTTCTTCATTTTTTTATTCTATATTCTTTGTTTACATTCCAAAGGCTTTTTTTTTTTTATAAGCAACAGAGAGAAGGTTCCTCTCCTCATTCCACTGCTTGGCTCCTTGCTCAGTGATGAACTCCATGCAGGTTGCCATGTAGTCATATGTGATAACTCTGCCGGCTCGGCCAGCATGGCCTTCTGCAGCAGCTCATTCTTATCCATAACTGGAGAGTCTTGTGTCTGGAGTAGGTGGCAGCACACAGACCTGGCTCAGCAGTCTCTGGGCAGCAGCGGTGGTGGCGGTGAAGCTGAGACCCTGTCCCTGATCTGGCTGTTCAGGCTACCGCCATTTTCATAATAGTATTCTATAGACCCATGAGCACAAGATGTCTGTACATTTTTAGTGTCTTAATCTTTCTTCAAAGACTTGCAGTTTTTAAAAGCTAAAGAGCCTCTGCACAGTTAAGGAAACAAACTTAGCAAAGAAGAAAATCACATCTGACAGAGGATTAATATCCATAATACAAACAGAACTTTAAACACACACACACACACACACACACACACACACACACAAATTCCAAAAAACAAAGGCTATGGAAACAAATATCCCAATTAAAAATGGGCCATGGATCTAATCAGAGATTTCTCACTAGAAGAAATAAAAATGACTATGAGATACCTCAAAAAGTATTTGTTATCCTTAGTGTGATGGCTTTCCCTGGCTGTCAGCTTGATTACAGCTGGAATGAACTGAGATCCAGAAATGGAGGGCACACCTGGGATCCAGATCTTGAGGCTGAAATACAGGTTTCTGACCTGGATCTTGACCTAGAGACCTTGAGGCATAGTGGCTATGAAAATCTTAGACCCAGGCAAGGTAGTACATACCTTTAATTCCAGGACACTGAAGCATGCAGATCTCTGAGTTCAACATCAGCCTGTGACAAAAAGCAAGTTTTATATCCAGGCATGGTGTCACACACCTTCTGCTGGAGGCCTACATAAGGACATTGGAAGAAGGAAGGTCGCTCTTCCTTGCCTGCTTGCACTTACTTGCCCCCACCTCTGTTGGAATCTACTACAGAAGAGCAGCTGGATCAACTAACCTCGTGGGGCTGAGCAGCTACTAGATCCTATTGTTGGATTAGTTGGACTACAGACTATAAGCCATTACAATAAATTCCCTTAATATGTAGAGAGAGATTTCCCAAGTTCTGTGACTCTAGAGAACCCTGAGACACTTAGCAAGGAGGGAAATACAAAGCAGACAAACAATCCAACAAAACAAACAAACCAAACCAAAACAAAAAAAAAATCAAAATCCAAAACCAACTAAACAACAACAACAACAAAAACCTTTGAGATTTCATCTCACTACAAAATAGTCAAAAACAACAAAACAACTGAGAACAAGTGTTGCTGAGGTTGTGGAGAAAGAGGAGCCTCATTCACTGTTGGAGGGAAGCAAATTGTGTAGCCACTCTGGAAGTCCGCATGAAGAATCCTCATCAAACTAGAAGATATACCCACCATATGACCTAGCAATACTACTTTGCATACGTCCAAAGGCCTCGATATCCTATTCCACAGATAGTTGGTCAACAATGTTCATTGTCGCCCTATTCACAATAGCCAGGCAATGGCACAACCTAAATGCTCTCTAATAAACGAGTGGACAATGAAAGTGTGGTACATTATACACTCTAGAATATTATTCACCTGATTTTTTAAAGGAATCATGAAATTTTAAGGTAAATGGATAGATCTAGAAAAGATTATATTGAGTGAAGTAACACAGACCCAGAAAGACAAACATTGCAAGTCCTCTCTCATCTGTGGCTCATAGCTCAAAATCTTCAGCTGTGGGTATAAAACATGAAGTAACCACAGAAACTAAGACAGTATAGAAGGACCATAGGTGGGGAAGAGTTGGGAGGGGGATATTGGGATATAGGTGCTATGAGGCAGGAAATGGGAAACTAGGGAGGTTCCAACTGGATAGTGGGGAGGGAGGGAGGTCAATACAGAAGGAGGAACAAAGAGGAGGGAGCAATATCAGCAAGGTTGCTTGATAAAGCCTTCGGGAATCTTTGAAGGTCAGCAAAGATGTGAGAACAGTAAGCACCGCTAGCTCTCCAAGATAGCCAAACCCTTCCTCCACCACTTTCCACGGATTCCTTTTGATACACCCTCCAAAAATCACGTCTCCTTCACGTGTCTTGCCTCAGCATGTGCATCTGTCTCATCTGACATCACTCCGCCAATCAACCTGAGGCTAAGGAAGCAGCAAGAAGCTGCAGCGCACCACAAGAAGCTTTTGGGTGCAGTTTTTCTCTGTGGAATCCCGGCAAATGCAGCTCAACTATGCAATGTAAGGCAGACGAAAACATGTGTGTGTGTTGTTAGCAAAGAATTTCTTATCATGTTTCCTTTCACATGTTTGCTTTAGCAGAACATCACTTCTCCTCTGTCTGCTTCAATGAAATATTCCTTCATGAGTCTGCCTTTAGCCTTTCACCTGTGTCCACTTCAGGATTACAGTCCTTCATGTGTTTGCCCCAGCTAAACACCATCCAACACGACTGACTTTCTAAAGATCCCTTAAGTTTCCACTTCAGAGTACAGTACCCTTGTTCCCTGCAAGTCCCCTCAGAAGACACCATCTGATAGTGTTGTTTCTAAAGAAAAGGAAAGCAAGGAATATTGTTCTTCCCTTTCTTTTTGAAAATTGGTGGGTTTTTTTTTCAACTTTAGAGACTGGAATTTATTTGGAGGGGAAAAAAAATAAACCCTCAACCCAAAGGATTAGATTTTACATCTCAAAACATCTTTCAAGTAATGTCTACAGATTACAGATCATTTTTATAAGTGGGGATGTTTATACAAATTTCACATGTATTTGAGAGTGGGACATAAGTCAACTCTTGTTATTTATTTATTTATTTTTAAACTTTATTTAATATGAGTGCTCTACTGCATATACATCCACCTGCCTGAAGAGGGCGTCATATTCCCCCTGTAGATGTTTGTGAGCCACCATGTGGTTGCTGGGAATTTAACTCAGGACCTCTGGAAGAGCAGCCAGTACTCTTAGCCAGTGAGTCACCTCACCAGCCCATCTTGTTTTTATTTTAACAGAGGAACAAAGTAGTAGTGTGGAAAAAATCTGCTTTCTTTGGATCCAACTATTTGTAAGGGAAATAGACATGAAGAGGGAAAACTACCGTTCATTATCTCACCAATAGTATTTTTTAAAAACCCTTTAAATCATAGGTATCTCTCTAAAAGCCCACATCCTAGCTATTAGCCAATCAATTCCACTGGATAAGTGCTTTGCTATGCCCACTGCTGCTGCACACTACACCAATGCTCCTTCATACAAGCCTAAGGCTTGCACATTAAGACCAAGGTATCATTTGCCTGCAGATACCCTGACTTCCCACGACAAGGAAGTTTGCTATCTTTGGATCTGACTCCTACAAGGGTGAGCATCAAAGCAGACAGGTCAAATTACTGTGTTGCAAAAGAACCAGGACCCTGTTCAATAATTCTTTGAGTTATCCTATATTCTTGAGAGAAATCAACAAACCACCCCCCCTAAGTAGAAAACTACACAGTCTAGGTCACGTTATAAACCCAAGCACTGGTGGGGTTCCAGTGAAGGAAACTTACAAAAACCTTAAAAGACTCCAATCAAGGTTGAAGACCTCCAATTCAACTCTCCCCATATACATACACCAGTATTTACCACCCAAGTCTATCAATTGAAGTACTGTTTTCTCCAAGGGGGGGGGGGCTGAAATCAGCAAGAACAGGAAGACAGGGGCAGGAAACAAAGATATCACAGAGCTGGTTTGCTGAGAAAAGCAGTGAGTCCTCAGGCCACAGCTTCTAGTGGCCAAGATAAACTGCCTGTGGAAGCAGGCATGTGACTTACAGAGACAGCTCTGGGATGCTAACAGTGTCATCAAGAACATGAGATGACCAGAGTGAGAAGGTTTTGAAAGAATGTGCATATATTCAAACCTCTAAAAAGGGCAGTGTTTAGAAAGGGCAAAACTAATACACACAAGACTGGAATTTCCCACAACCTCTAAGTGCTTCCTCATCCAGGAAATGACCATTCATATGTTTATTGGAGCCCACACCATTTCTCTTACTACTTGATTTCCCCTACTACCTGGTATAAAAGACCATCTCCTGGTATTGATCATCTCCTAACACCTTTCAAACCATAATTGTGTCTCCTATTTATTTTGGTCCCCAAGCAGTACTACTTGTCAGTGGCCTGTATACTTGTTCCCAAGTATCCCCATTGGTAGGTTAAGAAAATAAAACAATTCCCCCTGGGCTGGGCCCAATTAAGTTAGAATTAAAGTAGAAGATCTGGCAATCTCTACTAAAACTAAACTAAACTTAAGAGACTAAAGTTACCTTTCTAAGGACGACAAATTTATTCAGATAATATTTGGGAATTCATAGGTGCCATTGTAGGATGAGAATTAAAAAGTAGAAATCTTATTCTTCCTTTCACCTTTCTTTACTGCTTAACCGATGTGACCAGAGGCTGTCTGTGTACCAGAGGCTATCTGTGGAGACCTCTGGCCTGGCCCAGCAGGAGGGTTCAAGCAAAGGGGAAATGGCACAAGCAGGGAGGGGAAGTCCCACCACCACTGCTCTGGTGCTGCTGCCCGGGCAGCCACTGTTGCTCTGAGATGCTGCACTGGTTGCACTGAGCATAGCTGAGCCAAGCTGGGCCAACATGGAGCTGGTTGGCAAGGCAGGTGAGCTTCTACTGTTACAGCTTTTGTGCGGAAGATGCTCTCAAACTACAGAGTAATTCTCACACACTTTTATTACTTCTGGATAGGATCTTATATACAGTTCTGGCCATCCTGAGACAGAGCAAGTTCTAGGTGAAGAAAAGCTCAAATCCAGGTATGGTGGTACACCTTTAATCCCAGGAGACAGGCATGCAGATCTTTGAGTTCAAGATCAAGCTACAGGGCAAGATCCAGGACAGCTATGTTTAGGCAGTGAAGATATTGGAAATGAGGAAGCTACTGATAAAGTGATAGAACAAGGGGGCCAGTTTCCAGTTCCTGCAAGCAGCAGAATTTGGCAGCTTCAGCCACACGACTCTGGCTTTAGTGAATAATAGAAGGGACTTCTGTGACAATTGATGCTGGTTAGCTGGAGCTATGAAATTAGTGGTGTTTAAAAAGAGGCCAGCATCACTGAGGTGAAATCTTCTGGGAAGTGTTTTCTGAGAGCACAAAGAAGCACAGAGATAGCTAAAGTTGTACCTCGTGCTGCAGCTGTAGTTGGTAATATATAAGAGTCACCCAGGTGGTACTGGTATTGAAGGCATGAAGGTGTCATGGAGAATAACTGAGGCTTGGCACTGTGAGAGGCCATGGAAGGCCATTGGTGAAGGTGCGGCCTCAGTTGCAGTTGACAGCCCAGGACTGAAGGGGTCATGCAAAGGAATTGAGACTTGTCACCGTGAAGAGAGCCTATGAGAGGCTATTGATGAAGCCTAGTTGCAGTGGAAGACCCCCAGTGTATTGGAGATGCCAGTACCATGAGATGACCATCAAGAACAGCAGCAGCAGTGGAGTGGATCAACCAGAGCTTAGAGTGCTACAGAGGGCAGAGCTGGAGAAGTTATGTCAACCCTTTAGAGGAACCTGGAATGTGAAGTGTGGATCCCAGACACTGGAACAAGAAGCTGTAACAGTGAAGCTGCCTCGGAAGCCCCCAAATGTTCAAGATGCCAAAGCCATGAGATATCTGCTGAGGAAGTCTGTTAACAGGGAATGGAACCAGCTCAGAAAGAACTTTGTTGCAGTCAACGAAGGATGAAAAATGAATTAGAGATCTGAAGACTGCTTTGCCATCAGACATGGAGATGCAGAGTTTGGAATTTTCCCAGCTGCTTTCCTGTCTAACTTTGAGGATTACATACAGTTAAGTGATTGAATGAATCTCAGAAGAGACCTTGAACTTTGGAATTTTAACATTGTTGAGACTGCTATAGACTGTAGGGACTTTTGAAGTTAGACTAAATGTATTTTGTATTATTCTATGTTTAGGTATGGCCCCCTTAGACTCATGTGTTTGGACAAGTCTTTGGAGGCCAGAGAGTGGAAAGTGATGGTTCGCATATGCTCTGCCCAGGGAGTGGCACTATTAGAAGGTGTGGCTCTGTTGGAGTAGGTGTGTCACTGTGGGCGTGGGCTTTAAGACCCTCATCCTAACTGCCTGGAAGTCAGTATTCTGATAGCAGCCTTCAGATGAAGACGTAGAACTCTCAGCTCCTCCTGCACCATGCCTGCCTGGATGCTGCCACCCTCCTACCTTGATGATAATGGACTAAACCTCTGAACCTGTAAGCCAGTCCCAATCAAATGTTGTCCTTATAAGTGTTGCCTTGGTCGTTCTGTCTGTTCACTGCAGTAAAACCCTAACTAAGACACCACACAGCAATCTAGACACCAAGAAAAGTACTGCTCTAAAGCAAGGAATACTAAGAAAAATGTGTATGTGTCTGGACTAGGACAGCTTCCTCCTGCTGTGAGATGGAAAGTAGTCCTTACCTTGGTGAAGAAGACTATACACACAAGCCTATAACTCATCTCCTCAAGATGGTGCGTGTGGAGAGATTACAAGAAGATTCCATCGTAGTTTTAGAATCTAGATTCCAAATCCACTTGATTCAAAGACTGAAGAGGACCAGTGCTCACGGATCTGCCAAGATGCTGCAGCATTACTCAACATGATGAATATTCTGATTCTTTAGCTTAAGTTGGCTAGGGGAGAAGGCCAGTGTCCTAGCTTTATTTTTGTTGTTATGGTAAAATGCTTTGAAAAAGCAACGTAGGAAATAAAGTGTTGATTTATCTTGCAATTCTAAGTTACTGTTCATCATTGTGGATAAGTCAGGTAGCAGATTTGAAGCAGCTAGTTACTTTGTATCCACAGTCAAGAGCAGAGAGTAATGAATTAATGAATGCATGCTGGCACTTAACTCATTTTCTCCATCCTTGAACAATTCGGGATCCCCTGACTAGAGAATGGTGCCACCCACAGTGGGCCAGTCCTCCCACTTCAGTCAACATATTTGATATCATCCCCCATAGGCATGCCCATCTGATAACCTAATCTAGATGATCCCTCATTAAGACTCCCTTCCATGATGGTTGTATCAAGTTAACAATTAAAACTATTACAAGTGCCCCATCTGGGAATTCATCCCACATATAGTCACCAAACCCCAACACTATTGTGGATGCCAAGAAATGCTTGCTGACAGGAGCCAGATGTAGTTGTCTCCCTAAAGGCTCTGCCAGTGCCTGACAAATACAGAGGCAGATTCTTGCAGCCAACCATTGCACTGAGTGCAGGGTCCCCAGTAGAGGAGTTAGAGAAAGGACTGAAGGAACTGAAGGCGATTGCAACCTCATAGGAAGAACAGTATCAACCAACCAGAACCTCCAGAGCTCCCAGGGACTAAGCCACCAACCAAGGAGTACACATGGCTCCAGCTGCATATGTAGCAGAGGATTGCCTTGTCAGGCATCAATGGGAGGTCCTATGAAGGCTTGATAGATGACTCAGTGTAGGGAACTGAGGGCAGAGAGGTGGAGAAGGGGGTGGGTGGAGGAATAACCTCATAGAAGCAGGGAGAGGGAGGATGGGATAGGGAGTTTGGGGGGAGATGACCGGGAAAGGGGCTAACATTTGAAATGTAAATAAAGAAAATATCCAATTAAAAAAAAAACTGAGCTGGGCGTGGTGGCGCACACCTGTAATCCCAGTACTTGGGAGGCAGAGGCAGGCAGATTTCTGAGTTCGAGGCCAGCCTGGTCTACAGAGTGAGTTCCAGGACAGCCAGGACTACACAGAGAAACCCTGTCTCGAAAAACCAAAAAAAAAAAAAAAAAAAACTGGCCAGTGGTGTCCCACACCTTTAATCCCAGCACTTGGAAGGCAGAGGCAGATGGATTTCTGAGTTTGAGGCCAGCCTGGTCTACAGAGTGAGTTCCAGGACAGCCAGGGCTACACAGAGAAACCCTGTCTCGAAAAAAAACCAAAACCAAAACCACCCCCCCCAAAAAAAAACCCAAAACAAAACAAAAACAAAAAAGCATACAAACAATAAAAAAAAAAAACTATTACAAGTAACCAGAGGACTTCTTCAAAGATGTTTTGAGGATGTAGCCAGGGCCTGGTCTTTTCTAGAAATAATCTCATGGTTACAGATTTCACCTCAAAATATTAAACTAGAACTCCTGCTAACTTCCTCTGAGAGCCAAGGAGAACCCTGAAACAATTACCAATAGCAATTTCTCTTTTGGGTAGTTCTTGGGGTTTCATCTTTTTTTCCAGTTATAGTACCAGGAACTGGGGACATATATTGTGAACCTTCAGGTCTGCCTCACCATTTCAAGAAATGAGAACCCCAATATCCTGATTTAAAAAAAAATACTGTAGTTTTACAAAAAATATATTTTAAGTGTAGGATATGAGTTTATGAGTTGTTGGCCAGGGAGAACAGAGTCCTCCAAACAACATAGGCTCTTTTATGTCTTCTTGGTTGCCCACCAGAACTAGATGATATGACCCCATTATTGAACACAAGGCACACTTAGATTGTATCTCATGTAGAATGCAAGTAGGAACTAAGCTGGAAGCTTCTTTTCTGACAGCTGGTTGTCATGTCCTTGGGAGGTGCTATAAAAGTTTTTGGAGGAGAAAATGGATCAATAGTCTCACTCAGATACTAGCTTATCAGCCAGGCATGATTTACCAACTAGTGCAATAGTAGCATGATTGCTTTGGGGCACTGTCTTCTTGGATTTGAGGCTAATCCACAGAAATGAATCCATACCTGGTATTATAAACCTATTCAGAAACTCGTGGCAGAGTACCATGACCTGTATAACATTGGGAAGAACCTGATGTTGGTGATGAGGAATTGGGGGGGGGGGAAAGAAAAACCCAAAACCTGGCAGACCCATATACAGAAGAGTGGTCCATGGCTGATGGAGACTCGCCAGTCGCCTGAAAACTCCGTCCATTTATTATATATAGGTTAATGAGGAGGTGGGTTAGTTATTCTTGATAGGAGTTTTCTTTAGGAAAGAAGTCTTGGGATACAGTCTCCTGGGAGAAGGAAGCTGTGGTTTATATTTTCTGCACAATCTGTTAACATCTGTACTCAGACCAATGAAGCCCTTACCATTCCCCCTGAGCCTGACCACAGCTCTCAGGTATTGGCGTTTTTGACAAGGCTGTGCTCATGTCAAAAATGCACATTTATTTAGGACTTCATCTGCTCCACACACAGGGGAAGATATAGGCTCCAGGGCAAGTGGATACTGTGGTTTTTTCTAAATTGACAAAGCATCAAACTGCTGTGCCTGTTCACGAGCCCCCAAAGACTACCAAGGAGTCGATTCCGGTGCAATCACACTAGAGTCATTTTATTCAAGCTCGAGCTGAGGCTCATTGCCAAACGTGACACAGCAAGACAGACAGGTAAAGCCCCAAGCCCAGTTTCAGGCAAGCATTTATAGAGGTAAGCAAACAAGCAAGGGGCTTTCCAGCCTGGCACACAACTGATTGGGGAGCTATTATGAGATCTGCCCTTTAAAATGTTTACCTGGTGCCGGGAGCCAAACCATAAACTTAATTTCTGCTTTCCTCCTGATTGGTGGTCGTTAGGAAGTGAAGTGTCAGGGGCAGGCTTGTAACCTGGAAACTGGTGCTCGACGCAGGCTTGTTGGGGAGTAACTCCTAGTTTAACATTAGGTCAGGTTCTCTAAGATGGAGTCTGAACCTGAGATCTGGTCTCTGAAATCCACCTTTTAAATGTTTGTAATTATACCCATAGATAAATGGTACCCTTGGCCTTAATCCAAAAAAAAACAAAATGAACAAACAAACAAACAAAAAACCCTCTTTCCAGTGAGTAGTGGTGAAAGCAGAGACTCATGGTTGCATAAGGTTCTAACAATAAGAGATGAATGAGTGCTCAGCCCTAACAAAGACATTTATATATCATCTCCTCTAAGGGTCAGGGAACATTGTGAAAGATGGGACAAAAAATGTAAGAGCTAGAAATAGGGAGAAATATCATGAATGTCATCTTCTGCACAAGATTCAGTAGCTGCAGAAGAATAGACACATCAAAAGTCAAGCATTAATAGAGGAATAGCTTAGAGGGTCCAATCCTCACTACTGTATTATTTACTACTAATAGATTCATGGAAAGGGGAAATCATCGCTTGATTGCCTTCCCATGGCTCCAAGGGATACATTGAATCCAGTGGTCACACAAATGACCCTGGTAAAACTAAACAGGTCACAGGGCTATGTATGGTTTTATTAATCTACTTTCCACCATGACACTAAATGCCTTCAAACCATGGACTGCCTCTTTTCATCAGGATACACCTTGGGGAGCCATGGAGAAGGTCTTCGCCTGGATAGCAGCCATCTAATCTCCCATAGAAGGCCTCTCTGCACTCCCAGCCACAGCCACCACCAAGCCCAAGCCAACCGCCACCAAGCCAAGGACTCTCCACCGTTGAACCAGTCAGAGCTCAACCCTTTCCACCACACCCCAGCCTGCCCCGGGCTAGATCCAGCCTTTGGGGGACCCTACTCTGTTCTCAGCTCTTCAGTGGCACCTGGGTGTCCAAGAGCCCAAGAACCAGATGGCCCCGGGCCTCCTTGAAGGCCTGGGGACCTCCAAACGAGCTCTGGCTGTCCCTTGCCTCAGACTGTGCTTCCCCACCCCAGAGCAGTGTCCCAGGGCTGCCCTACAGCCCAACACCCGCCTGGTGACGGTGTGGAGTAAGCATGGTCAACTCATATCTTGTCTCCCTGATCGGCCAAGCCTGGTGGTGGAGCAGGCGCGGAACCCATAACTCTACATGTGTGTATGTGTGTATATTCTATAGCGATAAGGGGCGGGGGAGAAGGGATCTAATAGGAGGAGGAAAGGAGACAAGTTGTCACAAGAATCTTTCTACAATAAGCCCTCTGACACCAATAAAAGAGAAAGAGACACTGGTGGACCAAAGCCAGGATAGCTCCTGAAAGGCTTTGGTACGGGTTCCAATTTGTATTCTTATTTTATACTCTAGAACCACAAGTTGGGGTAGGCAAGCAGGCAAGATTTTACAGAAGAGTATGTAGCAGCCAGCAGATTGTTACAAGCAACAGGTCATTCTGTTCCAGGTAACGAAGTGAAGTCATGCTTGGCAAATATACAGTACAAGTAGTGCTTTAAGTAAATCACTAAACAAATCAGTATCTAATAATTTGTCTTTTATACTTTATTCTGCTTCAAGAACAAGGTAATGGGAATTGAATAAAGTCAAAATATATATGACATACTTGAATGTATGATGAAATTCATCACTTTACACAAAAATATATGTACATACATATATAGTTCTAATATATATTTCAACAACAATTTTAAAAAACTAATTAGAAAGCAAATCACTGGTTACAAGGGGCTATAGGGAAAAGAGGTAGAACACAAGATGTTTAGGTCAGGTAAACTACTCTGTATGGTATTAACATATCACGAAGTATGTTTGTTAATATACATCTATCCAAAACCATGCAATATACAATAAATACCAAATGTTAAGTAAGTCAAAGGTAAATTACAGACCTTGAGTGATAACTATTTTAAAATGTAGGTTCACCAACAGTAGCAAATGTGTGTATGTGTGTGGTGACAATTAAGGCTACACATGTGTGAGGCAGGAGATGTATCTCATAGTTTTATACATTTCCATTTTGTTGTTAACCTAAAATGTCTCCAATAAAAATTGTTTAAAAAGAAAAGGAAGGAAGTGATGGATGGCAGGGTTATGGACTAATAAAAATACTTAGCTTCACCCATAGTGAAAGAAATTAAAGTAAGATTACAATTTTCAACTATCAGATTTAGATGTTCTGCTTATGATTGAGCATTCAAACCCATATAATTTTTATAGACATTGTCTAATTGTCTGATTTCTGTTCTGGTTGTGTAGAATAGTGACTTTCTCTTGCCACTATCACTAACGCTTCTTAATCTAAATGAGCTATCAATATCATTCTCTGGTGGTTTGAATATACTTGGTTCGAGGGGTATGGTACTGTTAGGAAGTATGGCTTCATTGGAGTAGGTGTGGCCTTGATGGAGGAAGCGTGTCACTGTGAGGGTGTCAATTTTAATGTGTTTATCTCAAATATTTTCCATGTAATCTTTAATTTTATCATAAAATGTTTTTACTTCCCTTTTCAATAAATAAAAAAAAAAACAAAATATCTTGTATGAAAAAATTAAATAAAATATTTTACATAAAAATTAACTTTATTTCCATTTAATCCAGGAAAAATGGGTTCAGAAATGACCTAGTCAAGATTGTACAGTCAACATTAAGGGATGACTTATATGCCCACTAAAAAAATGTTTAAATTCTAATCCCTAGTACCCCAAAGTGTGACTCTATTTGGAGACACTGTGATTAAGTTAAAGTATGGCCATTCCTGTATGCCCTAATCCAATTGAGCAGGTCAGTGGCCTATTTAAAGGGGGAGATTGGAAAAGAAACAGGCAGACAGACTAACACAAAAAGGACCATATTGAAGCCATAAGCAGACTTTGGAAGAAACCAATCCTCTTGATACTGTCCCAAAGTAACCCTTCAAACTGAGAAAAAGAAATATTGCTTGCCTATAAAATTACATGATCCATATGTGATATTTTGTTATATTCCATTCTTGAATGGAATAAAGGAAGAGGTAGAGAAACAGGGAAAAAATTGTGAAAGCAAAATTGTTTCTAGGGGTGACTTGACATTGCCTCTTGGTGCCTGATTTTAAGTATGGGCCACTAAGTAAATGAATCCCTTCTAAATTAAAATTTAAAAATGTGTTTTCTTTTTATTTAATTTTTATTTTTTGAGACAGGGTTTCATGTATTCCGAACTGTGAACTCTGTATATAGCAGATGATAACATTAACCTTCTGAACCTCTTGGATGCTGAGATTACAGAAAGTGTACCACACAGCTGGTTTGATGCCCTGCATGTTAAGAAAGCACACTGCCTACCAAGCTACATCCAGAGGTTCACAGTTTCTCATTTTCTAAGAAACCACTTAAAGAGTCACCATTTTGTACAGAGGAAGGCCCTGGTACAGATAGACAAATCACAGATTTAGAAAATGTGGCAAACTTTCTTCTGGGTTCCTCCTGGCCCTCGTGCCCTGAGACCTGTCTGAGGTGTTTAAGGCCTGACAAGGACTATGATTCCAGCCCAACAAATACACTTAAATGCCCCAGCATGAGAGGAGAGACAGAGCTTTGGCTTCCTGGGTGTCCCCTCTGCTTTGCAGGAGGTCTTTGTCTCTGTGTCCCTGCTGTGCCTGTGCACATCTTCACCTTTAATAAAAGTATTTGCCATCTGTTCTGACTGCTGTTGTGTCTGAGATTTTTTTCCCCTGCTGCTATCAGTCGTGCTTGAGAGTTTTTCCTGCCTTTCTTTTAATTATTTAGCTTGCAGCGAAAAGTGAATGCAAAGCTGGCCCAAACACCTAGAGGGTAATAAAAACTGAAACTTAGAAGTGGTTCCATCCTCGAACATTTAAAAGTGAGTTTTGTACCCATGTTTTCCTGACTTCTAATTTCATGTTCCTGTGAATGTATCTGTGATCACTGAGAGGCTATTTATTTATTTATTTATTTAATCCCAATTGCTGTCTCCCCTCCTGATTCCCCCTCACACAGTCCCTCCCTACATCCTCTCTTCCCTTCTCCTCTGAGAGGGTGGGAACCCCCCCCCCCAGGTATACAGCTATTCTGGTGCAACAAGCCTGCGAAGTTAGGTGCATCCTATTCCTCTGAGGCCACACAAGCCAGCAGCTTTAAAAACAGCCCCCACTCCAGTTGCTAGGGTAACCACATGGAGACTGAGCTTCACATCTGCTGTATATGTGCAGGGGCCTATGTTCAGCCCCTGTGTGTTCTTTGGTTGGTGGCTCAGTCTCTGGGAGCTCCCAGGGGTCCAAGTTAGCTGACTGTTGGTCTTCCTGTGGGGTTCTTACCCCGCCCAGGGCCTTCAATCCTTCCCCCGAACTCGTCCATAAGAGTTCCTGACCTCTGTCCAATGTTTGGTTTTGGGTCTCAGTTAGCTGCCAGGTGGATCCTCTCAGAGGAGAGTTTTACTAGGCGCCTGTCTGCAAGCATAACAGTATCATTAATAGTGTCAAGGATTAGTGCTTGCTCATGGGATGGATCTCAAGTTGGGTCAGTTATTGGCTGGCCATTCCCTCAGTCTCTGCTCCATCTTTGTCCCTGCATTTCTTTTAGACAGGGCAAATTTGGAGCGGAAAGATGGGTTTGGGTCCTTATCTCTCACTGGGGCTCCTGCCTGATTATAGGAGGTGGCCTCTTCAGGTTCCATGCTCCCACCACTGTTAGGCATTGTAGTGGCTATTCCTGGTTGTCAACTTGACTATATCTGGAATGAACTACAATCTAGAATTGGAAGGCTCACCTATGATCCTAATCTGGAGGCTCAGAGATATAAGTTTCTGACCTGGACTTAGCATGGAGATCTTGAAGCATGGTGGCTATGGATTCCAGTTCAAGATCATCTGGGATTAAAGGCGTGGAGACACACACCTTTAATCCCAGATTATGGCTATGGATTCCAGTTCAAGATCATCTGGGATTAAAGGCATGGAGACACACACCTTTAATCTGGGCTACACCTTCTACTGGAGACATATATAAGGACACTGAAAGAAGGAAGACTGATTCTTCCTTGCCGGCTTGCCTCGTGGGACTGAGCAACTGCAAGATCCTTGGACTTCCATCCACAGCTGCTGCTGACTACTGTTGGGGAGTTGGACAACAGACTGTAAGTCATCAACAAATTCCCTAACTACATAGAGACTCCCCATACGTTCTGTGACTCTAGAGAACCCAGACTAATACAGGCATCTAGGCTGAAGTCACCGTCATTGACTCCTGGGAGCCTCCTCATATACCAGGTTTCTGGGACTTCCTAGAGTTTCCCCTCCTCCTCACAACACCCCTGCCAGTTGCAGATTTCCATACATTCATGTACTATAATATTAAATAGATAAGGAGAGCGTGGGCAGTCTTGTCTAGTCCCTGATTTTAGTGGAAATGCTTTAACTTTCTCTCCCTTTTATGTTGGCTATTGGCTTGCTGTATATTGCTTTTACTATGTTTAGATATGTGCCTTGTATTCATGATCTCTCCAGGGCTTTTGACATGAAGGGGTGTTGAACTTTGCCAAAGGCTTTTTAAACATCTAGTGAGATGATCAGATGATTTTTCTCTCAGATTGTTATATAATGGATCATGTTGATGGATTTTTGTACCTTTCACCATCACAGCATCCCTGAGATGACAGTTGATCACAATGAATTATATATATATTTTTTTGTTTTTTTTTGGGGGGGTGGTTTTTTCGAGACAGGGTTTCTCTGTGTAGCCCTGGCTGTCCTGGAACTCACTCTGTAGACCAGGCTGGCCTCGAACTCAGAAATCCGCCTGCCTCTGCCTCCCAAGTGCTGGGATTACAGGAGTGCGCCACCACGCCCGGCTATGAATTATATTTTTGATGTGTTCTTGAATTCAGTTTGTGAGAATTTTATTGAGTATTTTTGGGTCAATATTCTTAAATGGAATTGGTCTATGTTGAATGCTTGTGTGGTTTAGCAATCAGTGTGAGTGTGGCCTCAGAGAATGAATTTGACAGTGTTGCTTCTGTTTCTATTTTGTGGAGTAGTTTGAAGAATATTGGCATTAGCTCTTCCATGAAAGTCTGGTAAAAATCTGCACTAAAACCATCCGGCCCTGGGCATTTTTTCCCCCTTGGGAGACTTTTATGACTGCCTTTATTTCCTCGGGGGTTATAGGATTGTTTGTTAGTTTACTTGGCCTTAATTTAACTTTGGTAGGTGGTATCTATCTAGAAAATCATCCATTTCTTCCAGTTTTGTGGAGTACAAGCTTTTGAAGTAAGACCTAATTTTTTTCGTTTCCCCAGTGTCTGTTGTTATGTCTCCCTTTTCATTTCTGATTATTTTAAATTTGGATACTGTGCCTTTTAGTTAATTTGCCTAAAGGTTTAACTATCTTGTTGATTTTCTCTAAGAATCAGCTGTTGGTTTTGTTGATTGTTCTCTTTGTTTCTAAATGATTGATTTCAGCCACCTACTCCTCTTGGGTGTGTTTGCTTCTTTTTGTTCTCGAGCTTTCAGGTATGCTACTAAGTAGCTAGTATGAGATCTTTCCAGTTTCTTTATGAAAGCACTTGGTGCTATGAACATTCCTCTTTAGCACTGCTTTCACTGTGCTCCATAGGTTTGGGTATGCTGTGCCTTCATTTTCATTGAATTCTAGAAACTCTTTAATTTCTTTTTTTTTTCCCTCCAGCCAAGTGATGATTGAGTGGAGAGTTGTTCAGTTTCCATGTGTATGTGGGCTTTCTGTTGTTGAAGTCCAGCCTTAGTCCAGGTGGTGATTTGATAACGCAAGGGATTATATCAATTTTCTTTTTATTTGTTAAGGCCTGTTTTGTGACTAATTATATGGTCAATTTTGAAGAATACCATGAGGTGCTGAGAAGAAGGTATATTCTTCTGTTTGGGGGTGAAAGGTTCTGCAGATATCTGTTAGATTCATTTGGTTCATAACATCTCTTAGTTTCATTGTTTTTCTGTTTAGTTTTTGATTTGATGAACTGTCTATTGGTGACAGTGGGGTGTTGAAGTCCCCACTATTATTGTGTGGGGTTTGATGTTATTTGAGTTTTAGTAATGTTTCTTTTTCAAACGTGGGTGCCCTTGCATTTAGGGCAAAGATGTTCAGAATTGAGACTTCCTCTTGGTGGATTTTTCCTTTGAGTATGAAGTGTCCTTCCCCATCTCTTTTGATTACTTTTTTTTGAAAATCTGTTTTATTAGATATTGGAATGGCTACTCCAGTTTGTTTTTTACTCCATTTGATTAGAAAACCTTTTCAAACCCTTTACTCTGAGATAGTGTCTGTCTTTGTTGCTGAGGTATATTTCTTATGTGTAGCAGAATGATGGATCCTGTTTATGTATCCAGTCGGTTGGCCTATGTCTTTTTATTGGTGAGTTGAGTCTATTGATTTGGAGAGATATTAACTACCAATGATTGTTACCTTCTGTTATTTTGTTGGTGGTGGTACTATGTGTTTTGATTCTCTTGGTTTTTCTGAGATGATTAATTTCTTGTGTTTTCTTGGGTGTAGTTACCCTCCTTCTGTTGGAATTTTCCTTCTAGTATCCTCTGTAGGGCTCTATTAGTAGAAAGATATTGTTTAAATTTGGTTTTGTCATGGATTATCTTGGTTTTTCTTTTTTGTTTGTTTGTTTGTTTTTTGTTTTTTGTTTTTTGTTTTTTCGAGACAGGGTTTTTCTGTGTAGTCCTGGCTGTCCTGGAACTCACTCTGTAGACCAGACTGACTGGCCTTGAACTCAGAAATCCGCCTGCCTCTGCCTCCCAAGTGCTGGGATTACAGGTGTGCGCCACCACGCCCGGCCCCAATCTTGGTTTTTCTATCTGTGGTGATTGAAAGTTTTGCTAGGCATAATAGTCTGAGGCTGGCATCTGTGGTGTCATAGAATGTGCAAGACATTTGTCTCAGATCATCTGGCTTTAAGAGTCTCTGTTGAGCCGGGCGGTGGTGGTGCACGCTTGTAATCCCAGCACTTGGGAGGCAGAGGCAGGTGGATTTCTGAGTTCGAGTTTGAGGCCAGCCTGGTCTACAGAGTGAGTTCCAGGACAGCCAGGGCTATACAGAGAAGCCCTGTCTTGAAAAAAACAAAAAACAACAAAAAAAAGAGTCTTGGGAGGCAGAGGCAGGCGGATTTCTGAGTTCGAGGCCAGCCTGGTCTATAGAGTGAGTTCCAGGACAGCCAGGACTACACAGAGAAACCGTGTCTCGAAAAAACAAAACAAAACAAAACAAAAAGAGTCTCTGTTGAGAGGTCAGGTGTAATTGCTTCTCTAATGACTTTACTTTCTTTGTATTCCTTCTGTTCCTTTAAAAAATCATTTAGTGTTTCTTTTAAGAAAGCATTTCATGTAGCCAAGTCTGGCTTCAAAGTGGCTATATGGTCTTGAACGTTTGATCCTCCTGTTTCTATCTCCCCAAGTGATGAGATTATGCCCTGGGTTGGCAATATTTTGGTTGAATTGTGTGGTTAAATTGACTTAAAAATGACTAAGAAAAATATCAGGATTGAAATAGAGTGCAGTAACAGAGCATATGATCCCTATATACAAAGCCTGGCTTCAATACTTGGTAACACAGTTTTATAGGAAAATTTCAAAGCTAAAACAGACGTATCTCAAGAATTATCAACACCACTCTCGTTGCATCTCTCTCCTTTACTTTCACAAATATCTAATTTATTTTTCATAATTTTTGGATTTAAAATTTCATACGGTGAATTATATACATGTAATATATAAACTATATCTCAGCAGTTAAGCACTCGTTTTGCATGGGCATACCCTGATAGTCAATCCTTAGAACTGCAAAAATAAGTGAATAAATAAATAAATAAATAAATAAATCATAAAATTTGGTAAGATTTCACTTGTAAAATCATGACCCCAAACAGCAGCAGTAGCACCATAATACATGTTAGCTGCATCAATCATGAAAACACGTATTTTTAAAATGCAGGTGGAAATACAATAGCTACGTGGGGACCACTTTTGGAGAAACTAGTTCAGAGACAAAGTGAATGGCACTGGATGCTCATTTTCTTCCCTTCTCCAGCAGTTTAGTAGAGGGCGGACTGAGCTCTCCGTGGAAAGACAAGGTCTTTGGCTAATGTCATCATTCCCAGCAGACAAGAGTTTTTCTAGGCTCCTTTGTATGCAGACCTTGATCTTGGGCATACACAATCCAGAGCATTGTTCTTGTTTTTGGAGATCATTGATAAATTTTTTGTTACTCAGAGAAAACTAGGCAATGCCTAGGCAAATTTTTGGGGGTGGAGTTAAAGTTCGCTTTTTTCTTAGAATGCCCACAGTGGGCTGCTAAGTGGACAAGCTCCTCTTTGCTGGAACCTTGTATATGGTTCATATAGACGATTTCTGACCAACCTCTACTACAGAATAAGGAGAGTTCAGGAGACGGCTTGCACTACTGCTTTTTGGCTTGCTTGTAAGTGACCCCACCCCACAATGAATTCTAATCTATACTTGTATTCTGTGGTATGATCAAAGTGGACTCCCCAAGTAAGAGCTAAATAGTGGGGAACAGAGACATAGCCGCTGAGAGGCATAGAGACATAGAGGCCATTGGGGGCATAGAGACTGAGGGAAAGAGAGGCCAAGGGCCATAGAGACACAGGAGCATAGAAACAGGGGGGACAGAGATGCAGAGAGGCTCAGAGACAGAGGTTTGGCCAAGCCCAATAATAGAAAGCCCATGGGGCATAGAGGCTGAACTCCATAGGGACATAGAGGTTGAGGGGTCCCAAGTTGGTGAGGGACACAGAGATATAGGGACAGAAGGGCTGAGAGGCATAGAGTCTCAGGGACAGAGATGCATAGGGGCTTAGAGACAGAGGCTAGGAGATGCAGAGGGACAGAGAGGCCAGGGGACATAAAGATTGAGCTGTATAGAGACAGAGAGACTACGGAGGTCATAGAGGATGAATTGCATAGAGAGGCCACAGGGGTGGGGGTGACATAGTGCCTGAGCTCCTTGGAGACAGAGAGGCCAGAGGGGAGTAACGAGGCCGGTCTGCATAGAGACAGGCCATGGGGGAGGGGAGGGGCAGAGGCCTAGAGTTTACAGGGAGCATGAAGACCGAGTTGCATAGAGACAGATAGGCCGAGGGGGGACATAAAGGCTGGGCTGTATATAAATACAGAGGCCACAGGGTTTGCATAGAGGCTGGGCTCTATACAGAGAGGTTTTGCTGTGTAGAATCAGGATACGGGGAGGAGACTTAGAGGCCGAGCTGCATAGAGACAGGGAGGCTGTGGAGGGGGCATAGAGGCTGGGCTGTATAGAGACAGAGAGGCCACGGGGGTCAGGGTGGGGGTAGAGACTGAGGGAAAGAGAGGCAGAGGACCATAGTGACAATGGAGCATAGAGAGAGAGGGATAATGCCGGGTGGTGGTGGCGCACGCCTTTCATCCCAGCACTTGGGAGGCAGAGGCAGGCAGATCTCTGAGTTTGAGGCCAGCCTGGTCTACAGAGTGAGTTCCAGGACAGCCAGGACTACAGAGAGAGAAAGAGAGAGACAGAGAGAGAGGGAGAGAGAGAGAGAGAGAGAGATTCATTGGGCTACAGAATTGTTGGGACAGAGAGGCTGAGGATCATAGGGGCTGGGTTGTATAGAGTCAGAGAGACTACGGGGTCTAGCAACATAGACACAGAATGTCCACAGGGTCATAGAAGCTGGTCTCCAAAGAAACAGAGGCCGCACGGGAGGGGGGCGGGGGGGGGGCGAGGGGCATAGAGCCCAAGCTGCATGGAGACAGGTCAGACAGGAGCATAGAGGCCGAGCTGCATAGAGACAGAGAGGCGGGGGAGGGGGCATAGAGGCTGGGCTCTGTACATACAGAGGGCAAGGGGGCGTCATGGAGTCCAAGCCTCACGGAGACAGAGGCGGGGGAGGAGCATAGAGGTTGGACTACATAGAGACATTCCGGGGGGAGGGGGGCCATAGAGGCTGCAGGAAGACGACCGAAGACTATAGAGACAAAACGGCTTAGATAGAGGCTGGGTTGCATAAAGCTAGAGAGGCCACAGGGACATAGAAGCCAAGCTCCATAGTGATAGAGAGGCTCTAGGGGGCAAGAGAGGCTGGGGTGTATCTACATAGGGAGCGTCCAAGCTGCATAGAGACCGAGTGCCACGGTGGGGGCGGGGGGAGGCATAGAGGCTGAGGGAGAGAGAGAATGAAGACCATAGAGACAAAATGGCATAGAGAGAGATGCATAGGCTGCAGACATGTACAGAGGCATAGAGGCTGGGCACGGGGCGGCACAGAGTCCAAGGTGCATAGAGACAGAGAGACCGTGCATAGGGGTCATAGAGACTGGGCTGTATCCAGACAGAAAGATGAAGAGGAGAGCATAGAGGACCTGTTGCAATGATACAAGGGGGGGGGGCATGGGCATACAGGCTTAGATGCCAAGGGCGGTAGTGAAAAAGGAGCCGAGAGAGAGAGAGAGAGAGAGAGAGAGAGAGAGAGAGAGAGAGATGCGGAGGGACAGAGAGACTGAGGGGCACAGAGTCTCAGCAACATTAATGCTAATCATTAGCATCAGGTGGCGGAGGGTCATAGAGGCTTAGCTGTACAGAGCAAGAGAGGACATCGGGGTCCGAACTGTATAGAGACAGAGGCCGTGTTGGGTAGGAGGCATGGAGTACGAGCTGCATCGGGACAGAGAGGGGAGGAGGGGAGGCTGGGCTGCAGAGAGCCCGAGGTCACGGGGTTATAGAAGCCAAGGTGCACAGAGATAGAGGCTCCAGATGGCCAGAGGCTGGGCTGTGTACACACAGAGAGGCCAGGAGGAGGTGTTCTGTGTATAAAAAGGTAAAGGGGGGGGGAGATATGTCCTATGGAGGTGTGGTGTGCCTCGTCCACTCCACGCTGAGGCATTCCTTCCCCCCGAGGCACCAGACACATGACGGTATAGCATAGAATAAGTTTATTCAGGGTATGGGGAGGGGAGTTAAGAGGATAGTAGAGGCAGAGAAAGGCAAAGAGGGAAAGTAGAGAAGTAAAGGAGTAGACTATGAGCAACTAGAGTCATAAGGGGGAAGAAGGAGAGGACAGAGCAAGACAGAGGAGGGGCAAGCAGCCCCTTCTATAGTGAGTCTTTTATAGTGAGTCAGGTTTACCTGGCTGTTGCCAGTTAACTGTGGGGCGGAGCCTACCTGGCTGTTGCCAGGTAACTCGGGTGGAGCTTAAACAAAATGCTAAGGGTGGGGCATAGAGGTTGGATAGCAAGGACACGGGCTGCGGGGGAGAGGGGCGGGGTGGCTTACAGGTTAGACTCCTTAAAGACAGGCCATGGGGGAGGGGGCATAGAAGCCGAGCTGCATAGAGATAGAGAGGCCACAGAGGGGTGCATAGAGGCTGAGGGAAAGAGAGGTGGACGGCCACAGAAACAATGGGGCATAGAGATAGAAGGACAGAGATGCATAGGGCTACAGAGATGTTGGGACAGAGAGATCGAGGGGCGTAGAGGCTGGGCTGTATAGAGTGTGAGAATCGACAGGGACCATAGAGACGGAGATACATAGATACAGAGAGGCCACAGGGTGCATAGAGGCTGTATAGAGATAGAAAGGCCACAGTGGCGGGGGGGGGGGGGGGAGGAGGAGGGGGCATAGAATTCCAGCGGCCTGTGTTCTAGGTGAGAGGTGAGAGAGAAGGGAGCGTAGAGACTGGGCTGCATAGAAACAAGGGTCCACTGTGGGGCGTAGACGCTGGGCTGCATAGATACAGGGAGGCCATGGTGGTCATAAAAGCTAAACTGCATAGAGCTAGGCCCCAGGGTGCCAGAAAGGCTGGGCTGTATACGGGACTGGGGGGAGGGGCGTGGCGGGCGTAGAGGTCGGCCTCTATACTGACAGAAAGGCCATGGAGGCTGGGAAGTGGCATCGAAAGTTTGCTGTATAGAATCAGGACTCATAGATGCCTAGCTGCATAGAGACAGTGAGGCCACGGGGGGTCATAAAGCCGAGCTGCATACAAATAGGCTCCAGGAGGCCATAGAAGCTGGGTTGTATATAGACGTAGAGGCCTGTGGGTGGGGCTTAGAGTCCTAGCTGCATGGAGACAGGCCTGAGGGGAGCAAAGAGGCCAAGCCGCGTGAGACAGAGAGGCCACGGTGGGGGAGGGAGCGTAGAGAATGCGCCATAGAGACAGGCCACGGGGTCATAGAAGCCAAGCTGCGTAGAGATAGGCTCCAGGGCGCCATAGAGGCTGGGCTGTATACCTAGAGACCGTGTGGGTGGGGCATAGAGTCCTAGCTGCATGGAGACAAAGAGGCCACAGGGGAGCATAGAGGTCACGGTGGGGGAGGGGAGCACAGAGGTCACGGTGGGGGAGGGGAGCATAGGGAACGAGCCGCATAGAGACAGAGGCAAGGGGAAGAGGGTACATAGAGGCTTGTGTGCATAGAGACAGAGTCCACGGGGCTCATAGAAGCCAAGCTGCGTAGAGATAGAGAGGCTCCAGGGGGGCAACAGAGGCTGGGCTGTGTATAGACTGAGAGGCTCCTGGGACGGGGGCATAGAGTCCAAGCTGCACGGAGATAAGCCAGAGGGGAGCATAGAGGTGGAGCTTCATAGAGATAGAGAGGCGGGAGAGAGGGTATAGAGTTTAGGCTACATAAAGACAGAGAGTCCACGGTGTGTAGGGGGGCGGATGGCATAGAGGCTTGGCTGTATAGAGAGAAGCCACGAGGAGGAAGCATAGAGTCAGAGCTACATGGAGACAGAGAGGCAAGAGGGGAGCATAGAGGCGGAGCTTCATAGAGACAGAGAGGCGGGGGCGGGGGGGGGAGGTTATAGAGTTTAG
Organism: Apodemus agrarius; assembly: GCA_964023405.1. NCBI lineage: Eukaryota > Metazoa > Chordata > Mammalia > Rodentia > Muridae > Apodemus > Apodemus agrarius. The sequence continues at coordinate 58,457,103 of OZ030010.1, read as the reverse complement.
GCTACATAGAGAGGGGGGGGGTGGCATAGAGGCTTGGCTATATAGAGAGGCCACGAAGAGGGGGCATAGAGGTCGAGCTTCGTGGAGATAGCGACGCCACAGGTGGTGCATAGAGGGCCGAGGGAAAGAGGCGGAGGGCCATAGAGACAATGGGGTGTAGACAGAGAGACAGATGCATAGGGCTACAGAGATGTTGGGACAGAGGCTGAGGTCATAGGGGCTGGGCTCTATCGATTCCGAGAGTCCACGGGGACCATAGAGCCCAAGCTCCATGGAGACATAGAGGCCGAGCTTCATAGAGACAGGGGGGCGGTGGAGGGGGCATAGAGGCTGGGCTGTATAGAGACAGACAGGCCGTGGGGGTGGAGGTAGAAGACTGAAGGAGCGAGAGGCCGAGGACCATAGTGACAATGGAGGCATAGAGATAGAGGGCTACAGAATTGTTGGGACAGAGAGCCTGAGTTGTATAGTCAGAGAGTCCACGGGGTGGGGGGTGGGGTATGGACTTAGAACCCAAGCTACAGGGGGGTGGGGCATAGAACCTGAGTTACATAGCTACAGAGTGACCACAGGGGTCATAGAGGCTGCGCTGTAATCGACACACAGGCCTCGGAGGACATAGAGCCTGGGTGGTAATTGAGACACAGAGGCCGAGGTATATAAGGACAGAGAAGGCTTGGAGGAGTGGTGAGCACATAGAGGGTGAGAGGAGAGAGCCAGAGGGCCATAAAAACAAAGGTGAATTGTGAGGGGCAGAGAGCTTACATATAGGGACGTAGATGCTAAGGGGCATAGCGTCTCAGCAGCAGAGAGGCCGCGAGGGGTCTAGAGCCTGAGCTGACTAGAGACACAGAGTCCACTGGTGGGGACAGGGGGGCATAGAGGCCAAGTTCCTAGACACAGAGATACCAAGGGACATGGAGGCCAAGATTCTTAGAGACACCGAGGGAAAGAGGCTGAGGAAAAGATAGCCTGAGGGCTATAGAAATAGAGGGACAGAGAGGACACAGGGGAATGGAGGAATAGAGGCCAAGGGGCCTAGACCCAGACACTCCAATGAACATAGCAACTGAGCTTTATAGAGACAGATGCTACGGGGTGGGGGTGGGGGTGGCATAGAGGCAGAGTGAAAGAGATGCCGAGGGCCATAGAGATATAGGGACTGAGAGACTGAGGGGCATACAGGCCGAGCTGTGTGGAGATAGAGTGGTCACGGGGGTTGAGGGAGGAAGCTTAGAGGCTGAGAGAAAGAGCCTGAGAGCCATAGAGAAATAGGGACAGAGGCTGAGCTGTATAAAGACAGAGATGCCACGGAGGACATAGAAACTGAACTGCCTAGAGTCAGACAGGCCACAGTGTGTGTGTGTGTGGTGGGGGGGATAGAGGCTTAGCGGCATAGAGACAGGTCACTGGGGACACAGAGGCTGAGCTTCAGAGAGATGGGCCACGGGGAGCATAGAGACACGAACAGAGAGGTTGAAGAGCATAGAGTCTCAGGGACAGAAATGCAGCGTGGCTGGTAGGTGTGGAGGGACAGAGTCCAAGAGGCATATAGTCTGAGCTGTATAGAGACAGAGAGGGTGAGGGGCGCGGAGGCTGAGAGGCATAGAGACAGAGAAACCAAGGGGGATAGAGGCTTCAGTGGTTAGAGATGAAGTGGTTTATGGGCCGGGCAAGCCAAAAGTAGGAGAGGCTGAGGGGCATAGAGACAACAGGACAGAGAGGCCAACGGGCCTATAGGCTGAGCTGTATAGAGATATAGAGGCCTGGGGAAGGAAAGGGCGAGGGGCCTGACATGCCCAGGGCCATAGTGGTAGAGGGGTAGAGAGGCTGAGGGGAAGAGTCTCTCAGGGATGCAGAGGGGCTTAGAGACAGGCTAGGAGGGCCTGAAAGGTGGAGGGACAGAGTTCAAGTATCACAGAGGCTGAGCTGTATAGAGACAGAGGCCTAGGGAAAGGGCAAGGGGCCTGGTATGCTCAGGGCCAGAGAGAGAGAGCGACAGAGAGGTTGAGGGGCATGGGGGCCAAGTGTCCCAGAGGCCACAGGACGGCAAGGGGCATAGACTGAGCTGTATAGAGACAAAGAGGTTGAGGGGCTGAGGGCCATAGAGATAGAGGGACAAAGAGGCCGAGAGCTCTGACAGGCCAAGGGGCATGGAGGCTGAGAGGCACAGAGACAGAAGCCAGTGGGCAGAGAGGCCAAAGACTTAGAGACAGGCTGAGGAGCCAGAGAGTTCGAGAGCCATTGAGAAAGATTGACAGGGGCATAGAGTGTTGAACAGAAATGCAGAGGGGTTTAGAGACATAGGACATAGAGGCTGACCTGCATAAAGACAGAACAGGGGCCATAGTGGCTGAGAGGCCAAGTGGCATAGAGCCCGAAGAGCATAAAGACAAAGAGGTTGAGGGACCAGAGAGCCCGGGGTGGGGGGAGGCATAGGGACTGAGGAGCATAGAGACAAAGGGACACAGAGGCTCGTGCATGAGAGCAGGTGGTGGTGCGTAGGGGTGGAGCTGCATGGGGGCTGAGGGAAAGAAAGTCCCAGGGGCAGAGAGAGAGAGACAGACATGCAGCGTGGCTTAGAGTCAAAGGCTAGGGGAAGCTGAGGCACAGTGAGGCCAAGGTGCATAGAGACTGGACTGCAGAGAGACAGAGAGGCATAGAGATAGGCCTAGGGACAGAGAGGCCAAGGGGCGTAGAGGCCGAGCTGCATAGAGACAGAGAGGTTGAGGCTCCCAAGACGATGAGGGCTACAGAGCCGGAGCAGCATAGAGGCTGAGGGCCTGAGAGGCTAAGGGGCACAGAGACAGAGACGCTCAGGAACAGAGCAGCTAGGGAGGCCGAGGGGCCTAGAGGCCACGGGACAGGGAGGCCAAGGGGCATACAGCCTGAGGGAAGGAAAGGCCCAGGCACGAAGAGGCTGAGAGGCATAGAGACAGGGTGGAAAGGACAGCTGCAGAGGGGTTTGGGGACAGAGAGGCCGTGGGACAGAGAGGTTCATGGGCAGAGATGCAAAACAACCTAGACAGGGCCTAGAAGAGGCTGAGGGAAAGAGGCCAAGGGCATAGCGGCTGGTGGGCATAGACACATAAAAGTTGAAGGGCTGGAGAGGCTGCTGGGCATGGAGACAGAGGGACAAAGAGGTGTAGGGACATAGAGGCAGAGATGCATAGAGCGTTAGGCACATAGAGACAGAGGCCAGGGGGATAAGGCTGGGGGAGAGCATAGGAGAGGATGTGGGGCATGGAGGTGGAGAGGCTGACAATCAGTCAGAGGCCCAAAGACAGAAGTCGAGGCAGAGAAGGGGGCTGGCTACAGGGCAGAGACTGGGACAACAGGCAGAAGTAGAGGAGCAGAGGAAGAAATGCAGACGGAGACAGGCCAAGGGGTAGAAAGGCAGAGGAGTGGAGGCTGAGGCCTGGAGACAGAGGCAGAAGCAGAGGTTGCGAGGCAGCGAGCCACACAGGCCAGGTCAGAGTGGAGAAGTAGAGGTAGAGAGGCAGAACGGCAGAAGCTGAAATACAGACAAAGCCCGGGTAGAGAGGCAGAGGGGCAAGGGAAGAAATGGAGATGCCCAGAACCCTAGAGGCAGAGAGACTGGAGAGGGGAGGAGAAGAGGCCAAAGAAGAGCTGAAGCAGCTGGAGAGGTGGCAAGGCAGAGCGCTGGGGGACAGGCTGACACAGGCTTACTCAGGGGCCCCATTGAAGGGGGGAAAGGGAACGTTAGTTCTGTGTCCTTGCTCAGGTGCAGTCTGGGGCTCGGCCCGGGCCTCAAAGGAGTCAGAGTTGCAGTTTCTGGGATCGGACTCTTCCCTCAAGGCTGTGGTTATCAGTCGTACAGCAGCTGTGTCTGAAGCATTCTGTGTTCTCTTGGCCATCACTGTATCATTTAGCTTTCTGCTGACCTTGACTATCCATCCCTCTCTCCCCTGCCGACAGTAAGCAAGAGCTGTGTGGCTTAATAAACTTGCTTGGAATTAGGAAGCTTGGGCAAGACCTCCTGAGCCAGACTTTCCTGTCTTCTTCATCTTCTGATTTTCTGCTTCTTCTTCTTCCTTGAAGCCTGTCTTGAAGAACAACTCATTGGCCCACCCCGGTTGGCACCTGAACAGGGACTGGAGTGAGGAGCAAAGGGTAAGTGTAATGGTAATACATAGATAAATAAGAGAAGTCCGTGCAGAGGGACTTGAAGGTGATGGAGTCAGAAGTGACACACGGGGCAGAAAGAGCCGGAGGAACACGTTGTCTACAGATGCCCCATCTGCTGCTTCTGCATTGTTGATCTTGTACTTTTCTAAAGCTTTTAGAAAAGTTCTTTATTTTCATTTAAAAAAAAAAGTCCCCTTAGTTCCCTTAAGAAATGTCTGTTAATGTAAAGACATGGGGGTGCACAGATGAAACGTTAAAAACCGGAGTATCACTTATGTGGGCCATGTGAGTTTCCCATTGGTTGGTTAGCACTATGGAGTTTTATTTTCTATATTCTTTGTTTACATTCCGAAGGCTTTCCCCTTTCCCTGTTCCCCCCTCACCATATGTCCCATATGTCCTCTTCCACCCCACCCCACCCCCCGCCTATTCCCCAATCACCACCCCACCGTTTCTCTGCACTATGGAGGTTTATATGTGATTGTTTAGACCCACACTGTGAATTTGATTCACTTGTACTTCAACACCCCTTTGAAGCTAGACCGTTTACTCCAAAACAGACTGGGGGGCAGAAGGCAGAAAAAAATAGAAGTCAAGAAATAGAGATAAAAGGCCCTGAGGACAAGGAAGCAGCTTTAGTTTCTTGAGTTACTTTACCGCCATGATGTCTCAGAGGAAGCTTCTTTTTTGCTTGATGGTTTGGTTATAAAATCACCTGAAGTGGCTCTTACCAGTTTAACTGATCGAAAAGCCCCTCCTTCATCAAATAAGGGATTATCAGGTCCCCTGTTATAGCCTCCTGACCTTCATTTTCAGAAGCCAGGTGAGCCTGAACCCCCTGTAATAACACAGTCCCATGTAAGATGGTACAGAATCTAGAAGCTTCCAGGACTAGGCCTAGGTTAGCAGACTGAGGCAGTAAGCCTCCGAGATGGCATTTACATCAGGGACATAAAATTGACTTTTACACCCTTCTGCATGGTAAGACTTTTCCTGGGGAGATGCAACACACATGCCTATTCGCTCCAGATAGCACAGCAGGCAAAGTGAAGACCACCAAGGGCCACCCTAACGAAGCAATGGATTTTATTGAGGTTGCTTACAGGAATATGGGTGAGGGGTCGCTCCCAGGAGCGGAAATGACTCAGAGACAGCTGCACGACCAAGGCCCACCCCACTATGAGTAACAGCTCACAGCGCTGGGAACCTGGAGCACACGGCTCAGCCTGCAGGCAGTGCAACAGCTTGGAGAGTGTCCTTTCCAGGCAACTGGGTTGGTGTGAACCTCTTCCAGGCAACTCAGCTGGTTTCTGCTTCTTCCTGGCAGTTGGTCTGATGTTAGCATCGTCTTTGCAGCCTGGCTTGTCTGCGAGCAACTCTCAGCAGCCTTTACTATTTACTCTGGCAAGGAGAGGGCCTAGTGAACCTGGCCAGCTTCAGGGACTTCCTATGATCAAGTTAATGCCAATGCTCAACAGTTTTCTCAGAGACTGTCTACCGTAGACCTCTGAGGAATCTTCATAAATGCTTTAGAGTCTGCAAGAGCTCTCTCACCCATTTGTTTCTCACCTCTCACAGGCAGTGAGTCACTTTATTGTCGATGGAGACATGGAAACTTTGTCTGTTTGCTTTACACCAAGCTTTGAGGTTCTTCCCTCCACCTCTGAATATTTATGTTGATAGTTTATTTGTTGGACAGGTTTCCCAAATACTTCCTGGTGCTTTTATAAAATGGACTGGGGATAAAGAACTCTTTAATTTGTTTCCACAGGTTCAGCAACCGCTCCAAAATTAGGAGGCACCTTATTTTCTCCAATACATTCGAGTACATTCTGGTCTCCTCGGTCCCTTGGCAGAGGTAAATCGAATTGTCCATGTAGCTTCTCCCCATCTTATTCAGGTGCTTGCCGAGTCGCTTTGATTTAAGCAAGCTACGGAATCTCATGTACTGCCTCATCAGCCATCTGCTATATTTTGGTGTCAGTTTCAATTATCTGGAGAACTGGCACAGCACACTGTTCCAGACTGCTCTGCCTGCATGGCTTCTCTGCCCGCTCCTTGTTATGGTGTTAAGCCTCTAGACTCATTGCCTGATACATTATGGCCTGTGGGTAGATACAAGCTGTTGAGCATTGCATTACGCATTGCCTGCTGTCGTTTTTTTGGTAGCTATCCTTTCAAAAATGTTGGAACACAGATAATACTCCTTTATATACTTCTGATGCCTTTAAGAAGTTTTGTACTACCTACCACCTTCAGAATTGTGCACAAAATAGGTATGTATCCCTTACAGTCCTCAAAGACACAGGGATCTATTAAAGTTTTGCTTGAAAAAAATAGGGAGATATATATGTATATTTACCCTCCTACTCCTGGATAATCTTGCCAATCATACTTTATTTTATTTAATTTTTTTGAGAATGAATCTCCAGGTATTGACAGCTGCACAGCATTTAAGGGGTAAACAGGCTCCAGAAGGAGAGGTTGTTTGGAAGAATCTTGCTACTGGGACTTGGTACAGGCCACATTCCATGCTAATGTATGGGAAAGCTTATATCTGGGTTTTCCCACAGGAAGCCGATGGTCCGTCTTGGGTTCCCGAGAGTCTTGTCAAACACTCCCAGGGTGCATCACAGGCGCCAGAAGTTGAGGAAGCAGAAGATGATGAGTTTCAAGGCAGAGCAGAGACCAAAGCGTCCTGTCCGGTCTACCCAGAAGCGTCTGTTCCAGGCTTGGAAACAGATTAAACACTTTACTGCTAAAGGAATTCGAGTGGTCAAGGACAAAGGGCAACGCGTTTCTCCTACTGCTTGGTTTCAGCAGTTCTGGCATTGTTCTCTGCCCCGCTGGTAGAAAGTGTGGGGTCTATTGGGCTTAGGTACCTGATCCCACTTGGGCCCACCCAGTGACTTGGGAGGATTCAGCAACTAAAGTGTTTACTGATGATTCAGTGTTTTTGACAGTCCTGATATTTCTCGTGTGCTCCCTTGCACTGCGCTCCCATCCATCATTCCTATTTGTCACTATGATGTGTCCCTCTAATCCAAGTGGTCCAAAAAGCTTATGTCTTTGGGGGTACAGGAGAGTTTTCTAAATATCATCAATTTAGTTTTCCAGTCTCTAATCTCTCACTAGTTACCCCACTGGATGGGTGTGTCCCAGGTATGCAATGAATCCTGTGCTCTGGTTTCCAGAATGGAATTCCACACCCCATGGTTCTAAAGAATTCTGTCCCTCTGAATGGATGACCTGAGGTCAACTTGTCTTGGGGGTTGACCACCTGGTCTGGATGAAAACTTCTTAGGTGCCCGGGGCCCTGCAGGAGGAATGACAGATGGCTTTAGAATTCATGGAATTTGGCCCACAGGTTACCACAGCCACATGGATGAGCCTTGGTGTGGCCCAGCCCCAAGGACCATGTGTCCTGAGCACTTTATACTGTTACAGAGTTCTGCTCTGCTTGCTGTCCTCACATCCCTCTTGATTTAAGAATTGTATGAAAACTTTAAGGGGGCTTCCAGCCCCTCACTGGGCATAAGTATTTCTAGCACTCACAATACTAATGTAGTTCAGGCATTGCTGCTGGAGCAGATTAATGATTCAGTCACTACCCTAGGAAAGAACTTAGATGCAGACTGTCAGCACTGACCACCACTCTTAGAAAGCATTTGGAAAAATAAAATTGTTAGTGAAACCAGGTTGAGATATTTTGGCTACTGGCTCTGATGTAAAACAATCTTAGGGAACAATCTGAAGTTCAGAAAGGCACACTAGGGACCTTTTATGGTCAGGGAGCAATGGCCGCCGCCCTGGCTGACATGAGTCTCACTGAGGCTGGACTGATGATAATTGAGTTCTTACACTCAGTTTTGCCCTCGGCTTCCTGATACAGTTTATTAAGAATTGCTGATGAGTAGATATGCATTTTGAGTATTTAAGATAGATTTGACTGATTTTTATATAAAAGTTTAGATTGGTGATTTCTTTTAACATTCTTACAAGATTACTTTTAAAGATAAATAATAAAATAATTCATTCTTTCTTTGTAACCGCAAACTGCTGCTTTCCAGCAAGAGAAACTGGCTGAGAAAACTCTCTTGCTTGCTCACACTTTGTTAAGCTATAACAAGTTGCTTAGTTACAAATGTATGTGGGTCTTGGGAATAATTTGTTTTCCTTGCCTGTTCTATGTAATGTTATTTCTTGTAAAGGTATTGGAAACCATATTAAATTTTTATAACCATTCACTAGACGAAAACTAAAATGTAATCACACTGTAATTGTATACTGCTTGAAAGATTTTGCTGGGATATATAAGCTATGGAAGAAAGAATAAAGTATGAGGTTGGAGCACCCATCAACTATGTGTGTGTGAGGTTTGTGTATGTGGTAAGTTGGCACATTGTTCCTTCCATCCATCAACTGTGTGTGTGTGTGTGTGTGTGTGTGTGTGTGTGTGTAAGTGTAAGTTTTGAGTCGGGGCTGGAACATACATATATACACACAATGTATAAAGCTTGTCTGGGTGTGTGTTGGAGCCTGTTCCACCCACTGATTTATGTATGTACCTATAAAATATTTGGCGTCTGTTTGTTGGACCCTTGCTGTAACCATTCCATGTGTGAATGTGTATATGTATGTCTGTAGGTCTGTATGTGTGTGTATATGTATGCATGTATGTTTGTGTATATGAAGTTATTGGACTCTGCCTTTTGTTTCATCCACTCTGTATGGTGTGTGTGTGTGTGTGTGTGTGTATACACGTGTGAATTTTCTCTTTTTCATTCTCTTTCTCACCAGCCCCTAGGAGTTAAAAGAGTTCATAGTTTTTCCACTGGCCTCAAGGAGTGCCAGCCCCAGTAAATTAAGCTTTGTTCCCTCAGAAAAGGGAACAAAGTCACTCTGCTGAGTAACTTCTTTAATGCTGGCTGCCTTTGGCATCAGCCCCTGAAGGCATCTGGATCCACCCCTGTCAGCAGCTCTAAGCACTGACCCCCAATGGCTACCTGCCTCAGTGTACCCACACATGGATGCCAAAGCTGTTCATTGGCACTTAGGAACCTCTCATTGGCCACACCCTGTTATAATGTCTCCAGAGAGAAAAGTTCAGCTGGACCTTTGGCTGTTACCCACAGCCCTGGACAATGTGGTTGTTTATGTGACTTTTGGAGAAAATGAACAACTATGGCATGGTTATTTAATGCCTGTGCTAACTGTGCATATGTTACTGACTGGGAGCCCCTCTATTCAAGAGGGTGGGAAATACTTCAGGTTTACCAGTACGACTTGTTTCCTCTTTAACTGCGTAAACTTCTTCTCTCCCTTCAGCAGCCTTTCTTTGTTATGGTTTCTGTGTCCCTTAAATATACACAGTATGGTGGTTTTGGACAACAGTTTTCCTTAAACCACATCAAGCTTTTAATAGAAAGTGGAGATTTTTTTTTTTTGGTCAAGTTTCAACTAACATCTCTTGTGGTAGTAAATGCTATAGAATCTGCTGCTGTTCCCACAGTGGGCTTTACCCCAAAATTGCAAACGTCCCATTTTTTTTTAAATCTACCACTTATAATGCCTTCATAGAAGAATGTGTATATAACAAACTAGAAGCTAAGTTATATGTCTTCAAAAGTTGTGGTATTGCATCTAGAAGATACACTACAAGCAATACATCACCTAACAGCATCGTTCTAGCTTTAGATATGTCTGTGTTACTCCTTTAAGCTATAATGAATCTGAATGGACATGGGAAGAATTAAAAATCATCTGCATAGAACATGGTATCATGAGAATGTTAGGTTTTATTTATTAGTCTTCAAGAAATGAGTTAGTGACCTGGGCCATGCTCACCTTGTTTGGGGTTAGCCAAAGATTTATTATACAGGCTACAAGGATTTAGCTCCTTTACCATCCTTCAGCACTCATTCAGTATTATGCCCAGATTACTTGTGTTAGTGATTTCTTAGAAAATATTAGGAGGCGTGGCTGGAGCGATGGCTCAGTGGTTAAGAGCACCAACTGCTCTTCCAGAGGGCCTGAGTTCAATTCCCAGCAACCACGTGGTGGCTCACAATCATCTGTAATGGGATCTGATGCCTTCTGGTGTGTCTGAAGAGAGCAACAGTGTACTCACATAAACAAATAAACCTTTTTTTTTAAAGAAAAAAAAACAGAACATATTAGGAGGCATTTGCTAATTTAAGGGGTTTCAGGGTCTCTTAGACATTGAAACACTAACAGATCATCTAGCTTTAAAAAATAAGGCCCATCCATGGCTCTCTCAGGTCCTGATGAAGAGACAAGGGGCTGACTTGGAAGGGTTCTTTCTGGGCCTGGAGGCAGGGCCTCAAAGGAGTCAGAGTTGCAGTTTCTGGAATCGGACTCTTCCCTCAAGGCTGTGGTTATCAGTCCTACAGCAGCTGTGTCTGAAGCATTCTGTGTTCTCTTGGCCATCACTGTATCATTTAGCTTTCTGCTGACCTTGACTATCCATCCCTCTCTCCCCTGCCGACAGTAAGCAAGAGCTGTGTGGCTTAATAAACTTGCTTGGAATTAGGAAGCTTGGGCAAGACCTCCTGAGCCCAAATTTTCTATTACCATTTCCTGATCCTTCCCCCCTCAGAGACCTTTACTCTAGAAGAGTTTCCTGGTCCACGTCAGTAGGAGCGGAAAGGCAGAAGCAGGTAATGAGGCAAAAAGTCAGAGGAGAGGGGAACAGATGATTGGAAAGGCACAGAGGTAGAGAGGCAGAGGCGGAGCAACAAAAGCATCTGTAGACAGGAAGAGGCATGGTGGGAGATGCACAGTAGTAGAGGGAGAGGCAGAAATATGGGCAGAGGCAGAGGAGCCAAGGAGCATGGACACAGGCAGAGGCGAAAATGCAGAGGCTGAGTGACAGGAGATGTTCAGACAGTTGAAGTGGAAAAGGTAGAGGCAGAGGGGCAGAGAAACAGTAGAGGCAGGGAAGCACTGGCAAAGGGAGAGGCAGAGAGGCAGAGGGTAGAGGGAGAGAGGCAGGGGTGAAAAGGCAGGGTATAGATGAGGTGGAGGCAAAGAGAGGCAAACTGCGGGGGGGGGGCAGTGCTACCAGGAGAGAGGCTGAAATGCACCGGCAGAGATTAAGAGAGGCAGGGACAGCAGCGGGCACCCGCAGGCACTTGGTATACACATATACATGCAAACAAATACTCAGACACATAAACTAAATCTTGATTTTTACCAAAAAGCGAATCCCAGAAACACCACAGTAATGCCTTTGTTCAGGGACCATCCAATAAATAAATGTCAAACACAGCTAACCGGTAGTGACAGCGTGTTAAACGCTGGGGGCTCTTGTTTTTAGAGTTCTCATGGCCTTAAGTAGTGTAAACAGGAAGATCACAGCACAGTATCTGAGTTTTAAACTGAGCCTACCCTTAGAGTTACACATAATTTAAGAAAACACATTTTCTTCCTTCTTTAGAGTTTTTACTTATGTGTGTTTGTGTCGGGGTATAGTATATGAATGCAGGTTCCAGATGAAGCATTGCTGTTAGGTCTCTGTGGAGCCAGGGTTCACAGGAGACGTGCACTCCAGTTTTCTGACAGAACAGTACGCCATTTTAACCACGGACCCACCTCTGCCTCATTTACCTCCTTTCTTAACAGCCCCATAGGAGGCCACAGGCCTGAGCATCAGCTTTCTCATTTGTAAATTAAAAAAGACAAAACCAACTTCAGTAAAAGGCCAAAATGCACAGGACAATTAGAAGATTTATTTTATTCAGGCTATTCTCGTAGTGAGAATCCTTAAAGAACAACCCAGTAGATGGCTTTGTAGTGGGAGATAAACATGACCGTCATCCATGAGTGTTATGGGGAGTTGTATGGAAGCAGGGGAAAGAGTATTAACTGAAAGAATTTGCACAGGGAGTGTGGTAGATAACTGGAGTCTAGACTAATAACCTCATCATACAGATAAACAAAACAACAAAACAAACCCCAACTCAGGAAAAGGGCAGAGACTTGTCCAAGGTCACACTGATAGTGGCAAAGGAAAGGTAAGACTATAACCCTGACTCTATACTCTCAAGATAATTCTAATTCCAGTCACTCAGGCCTCAAATCACTGTGCAACAGGCATATACCAGCTTACATATTTCTTATTAATGCTTTTATTTAACCTATAAAATAATGGGTTCCGTTATGACATTTTCTTTCTTCCTTTCTTTCTTCCTTCCTTCCTTCCTTTCTTTCTCTCTTTCTTTCGTTTTTTTTTGTTGTTGTTTTGTTTTGTTTTTTTTTTATTTGGTTTTCTTCGAGACGGGGTTTCTCTGTGTAGCCCTGGCTGTCCTGGAACTCACTCTGTAGACCAGGCTGGCCTCGAACTCAGAAATCCGCCTGCCTCTGCCTCCCAAGTGCTGGGATTACAGGTGTGCGCCACCACTGCCCGGCCCGTTATGACATTTTCATGCATGCACTTTGTTCATATTTAACTTCCTGCCCCATTACCATCATTTACTGGTCCTGACCCTTCTAACACTGTTCTCTTTCCGTCCAAACTGGCTGGTATTAATTTACTCAGTACTTGTCAAGAAAGCCGATTTTGTGCTACCACATCGTACCTAAATATATGTTATTTTCTCTGTAATTCTTCAGTGTCTAAAGTAGTCTCCTGGATTAGTAACTGTTCGTGGAGACAAAAAAAAAAAAAAAAAAAAAAAAAAAAAAAAAAAAGGAAGCCGGGCGGTGGTGGCGCTCTGGGAGGCAGAGGCAGGAGGATTTCTGAGTTCGAGGCCAGCCTGGTCTACAGAGTGAGTTCCAGGACAGCCAGGGCTACACAGAGAAACCCTGTCTCGAAAAAAAAAACAAATCCAAAAAAACCAAAAAGAGAAAGAAAGAAAGAAAGAAAGAAAGAAAGAAAGAAAGAAAAGAAAGAAACTCGAAAGCATCTTAACACAGTAATCAAGAGCAATTCCTCCGTTAACCGACAAGGGGCGCAAATTTTTTTCCTCCTTGCAATCCAGACACACTGGTTCCTGTCAGGGACAGACGACGCTCAACGGTCAGAAAATCAGCAGAACCTAGAAGCTGAAGCGACTGTGGTTCTGGGGGGGCGGCTTTGTGAATGAACACTTCCGGCAGCGAGGGGCTGACAGAATCCTGCAAGCGGGACTAGTGTCCCACGTTCCTATTGGCCACAGTGGCTTTGAGAGGCGGGCTTACGTCGGGGTTATGCTCTCCAATTGGCTGACGGTTTGGGGGCGGTCTGGAGCGAAGGCTATGTGAAGCGCGCGGCGCGCGGCAGACTGCGCACTTCACTTCAGGTGGGAAGACGGGAGTTGTCCCGCTCGTCGCTCCCGGGCGATGGAGCGCGTGTGGCGTGCCTGGGACGGGCAGTCCCTCAGTGAGGACCAGCCAGAGACGCCGCCGAGTGCCAGGGGCAGCGTCGTCTCCTGGCTCAGCAGGGCTGAGTGGGAGCAAGTGACGGTTTATCTGTTCTGTGACGACCCGAAATTGCAGCAGTACGCGCTGAACCGAATTACAGTATGGAGGAGCAGGTAAGGCGGCCGGGTCAGCCCTTGTGCCTGGGTGCCGGTGGGGCCTCACTCCTTCCGTGGTCGAATTCCCCAACAGGCGTAAGGCACTTTCGGGGAAGACTACCTCTGGAAAAGTTACAGCCAAGCTCCTGTATCTGTGAGGTTTAAATTTTATGTCCAAAACAGAGGGGACCTGAGCCGGGACTAAAAGGAGTAGGTTGATGGGTTAGGGGGTGGCTTTCTGTTCCAGTTAGGGATTGGACTGTCACCGTTTAGATTAGGTTCAGGATTGAGGTGGCTCGGTTCGTTTGATGGGGCGTGGGCGGGGCGGGATATAGCGATTTGGGGCTTCGGTAACTAGATAATCTGAGGGGGAGAGAATGGACTGTCCACACAACTGTTGATAAATGTAGCACGGCTTCTCAATTCCTTTATTACTGTTGGATCTCAGGGACTGTACCCAATTGTTTCCACAGCGTTTTGTATCTCCGCGTACTTTTCAGTATGCAATAGGGGTATAGTGCAACAACCCAGCTTCTGTGGTAGAGGATGGAACAAAGTAAGGATTTTTTTATGATGGTGCTGGACTATGGCCCCTTTAGGTTAGGCAACGAACTGCCCCTGGCAGTGGCTTCTACTGCTGACCTGGTACGATGTAAGCTCATCGATGAAGCGGGTACCTTGGGCTCTGATGAACTTCGACTGCTCTATGGCATGGCATTGGTCAGGTAAGACCTGCAAGGTTAAGACTGGGAGGGGTTGAACTGGGAACTGGGGGTGGGTAAAACGTGGATTTAAAAGGCTTGGTTTTGGGCGCTTCCCGAAAGAGGTGTGAAATTTAGAACATTTCACACGTGTTGGGGGAGGGTTACCACTGAGTTTTCTCATGTGACAAAGCCTTATATTGTTCAGTCGGTTTTGATGTCTCCTCCTTTGTCCTGTTTCTGTCATTTGTCTGTGTTCTCCATATTGTTTGATGTAGTCATTTATTCTCACATCTGGCATATTGTGGTCTAACATATCATGATTATTTTAGACCAAAGTTGCCAAGACCAGAACAGTGTCTTATTTGTCCGTGTTCTTTCAGTACATAGCATAACCCTTAGTAAATGTCAGGGCGGGTAAGGACTACCCCTGCTCTGGCTGACACCAAGCCTAAGAACAGGGCAGTCTGTAGAAAGGTAACTTCACAAGGAATTTTGAGTAAAACAGGTTGTTTTTTTTTTTTTTTTGGACTATGCCACGTACTTCTCTCCCAACCCAGGTTTGTGAACCTGATCTCAGAGAGGAAGACAAAATCTTCTAACCTTCCCCTCAAATACCTGGCTCAGGAGGTATGTGTGAAAGGTTGCATTGCTCATTCTCTTCTCTGGGAGGGCTTCCTAAGGAGGTCATAGGGTAAGGTATGCAAACTGACCAGTTCCTCTCAGCCCCACCAGGTAAAGCACTAGAAGCTCCAGACCCTCAGCTTCCAAGCTTTTTGTTGTTAACTCCGTGAAATAATGGGTTCTACCAGAACATTGTACATATATTGCTATTCTTTGTTTTTATTTGCCCTTCTCTGCTTTCAGTCCTGTCCGCCCCATCTTCTCTCAAATGATCCTCCCTGTTGCTTGCCGTCACATTCCCTTAGACTTCCTTGTCCTCCTCGTCCCTTTCATTGTCCCTTCCTCTCTCGCCCACACCCCTCTTTCTGTATTCTTTGCCCTAAACGTGTATATACACACGTATATAAATTTGAATCTAGATTCTGCGTGTGAGAAAAATTTGGAAACACTTGTCTTTCTGAGTCTGGCTCATTTTGTTTGTTTCACATACTGATCTTCGATTCCGTTTGTTTCCCTGAAGATACTATAACTTTCATTTTTCTTTATAGCTGAATAAAATTGCAGTCTGTGTATGTTCCATATTATCTTCATGTGTTGATAGACTTATAGGTTCATATATTGCAGCTATTGTAAGTCAGGGTAGCAGTAAGTGGGGGTGTGTGTATGTATTTCTGAGGTATGTTGACTTAGAATCCCTGGGTAAATGTCTAGAAGTGGTAGAGGTGGATCATATGATAATTTTTATTTTAGTTTTTAGGAACCTCCATTTGGTTCTCTAGTGGCCATACCAGTTTATGCTCCTCCCAGCAGTGAAGAGGGGTACTCCCCCACATCCTCATCAGCATTTACTATTGCTTGTCTTTTTAATGATACCAATCCTGACTGGGCTGAGATTAAATCTTGAAAAAGTTTAATTGATATTTCCATAATGACTAAGGCTGTTAAGCACTATTTCAAATATTTATTGACCATGCATGTTTCTTTGAGAACTATATATTAGTACATTTATTGATTGGATAATGTTTTATTGTTTAATATTTTGGATTCTTTATTACTAATGCTCTGTATGATATATACTTGGCATAGATTTTTCTCCCATTTTCTAAGCTGTGCTGTCTCTTTGCTCTGTTATTTTCTTTGATGTGCAGAAACTTAAAAAGTGTCATGCAATCCATTTGTTGAGTCTCAGGATTATTTCTTGTGCTGTTGGAGCCCATACCAGCAAGTTTTTGACTGGATGATTGAATGTCCAGTTTTAAAGAAGATTGCTCCCTTGTTTCTCTTAACTTGCATTGCGGTGGGTGTGGCCAGCTCTGCTAGTTTGGAGTGGCTCAGTGAAAGCGAGGAGCCCGACCAATACCACTGGCTAGGGGCACAAAAGAGAGTAGCAGTCAAATGCCTGCCGTCAGGGAGCCAGCAGTCTGAGGAAAGAAACAGCTCACCCAAGCAGCACAAGCATGCCAGATATTTCTGGCTTCAGTAAGTATGTTAGTTGTATAGGGGTTTGACGGTAGGTGTGTTCTCAACCATGAAGAAAACTTTTCTGACCCTCTTATGAGAGGCAAGGAAGAATAAAGGTACCTAGGAAGAAGGAAAGGGCAAAGGGAAACTGAGAAAGTTATTAGTAATGCTCGTCACAGAAATCTCTTGGAGAATGGCTGGTGGTTGGAGGTAATTTCCTTTTCTCATGTTAAGACAATGAGCAGTAAAATATAGTCAGGAACCCTGGACTGTAATCTTGACCACCAGTAAGACTGGAAACTTCTCTGGGATGGATGGCCAGGGTCATTCATCCCTGGGTTTCTGCGAGCTTTATTATTTTCTCTTTTTTTTTCTTTTCCGTTTTTTGTTTTTTGGATTTGGTTTTTCAAGACAGGGTTTCTTTGTATAGCCCTGGCTCTCCTGGAACTCATTCTGTAAACCAGGCTGGCCTCGAATTCAGAAATCCACCTGCTTCTGCCTCCCAGAGTGCTGGGATTACAGGCATGCGCCACCACCACCCGGCCTATTTTCTCATTTTTAACTAAACTCAGTCTCCACCCCTAATCAGGTGAACATTCCGGACTGGATTGTTGAACTTCGCCACAGGTTGACCCACAAGAAAATGCCCCATATAAATGACTGCCGCAGAGGTGAGTGCTGGGGAGTGTGGTACACCCCTGGGCCTGGGCTGGGTGGCATTTGGGGAAGGGAACAAAGAGGGGGATTGTATCTGGTATCAGGACCAGGTGAAATATATTATAGACTCTTTTTGGTTACAGTATAAAGCTTGGCGTTCACAAGCTTACTGATCATAATATATAGCCTTTTCATAGAGAGAAAACTCCATGTGGAAAGTATGAAAAAGTGAAATCAGGATTAGTATTACTTTGTTTCATGTTCTTTTTTGTTTTGTTTTGTTTTGTTTTGTTTTGTTTTTCCGAGACAGGGTTTCTCTGTGTTGCTTTGGCTGTCCTGGAACTCACTCTGCGGACCAGGCTGGCCTCGAACTCAGAAATCCACCTGCCTCTGCTTCCCAAGTGCTGGGATTAAAGGCGTGCGCCACCACTGCCCGGCTTTGTTTCATGTTTTAATATGGCTTGGCAGTGTACTATTCTGGTTCTTTTTGAAACCTCAGACATGTACATGAGTGTGTGTTTGCTATTTGTATGTGGATACCTAAGGCCAGGAGAGGTTGCTGGATCCCTGAAATTAGGGTTATAGGCAGTTGTGAGCCACCTGCTCTGGGTGCTGGGATCTAAACCTGGCTTCTTCCAGGTACAGCAAATGCTCTTAACTGCTGAGCTATCTCTATAGCCTCTGTTCTGATCCCTTTTGCTATTTTAATTATAGGTTATTGCTTTCCTCTTAAATTTTCTCTGTAGGTAGTATAGTAGTCTGAAGGGGGGTGAGTTGAGAGGTGTAAACCATAGTGTTATGAACTCAGGCATTCTTTTTATGTTCATTCATCTCGATAAAAAAATCCCCGATTTAGTAGTCTCTTCCCTTGTAATAGGAAATTGAGATCTATTAAAGGGACTTGGTTAAGGCCTTGTAAGTAGCTGGTACACCTAGGTTTCAGTTCTCCCATTTACCACCCCTTGCTTTATTTGGTACCCATATCTAAAGCCAGCATTATATTCCGCCCCCGCCCCCGAAAGATACCAGTGAGTAAGAGAATACAAGAGAGGATATATGCAAGTATTTGAGATTCGAGCCTTAAAGCCAAGTCTCTTCCTTAGACTTTCTGATTATGCATATGATATGAGAATAGAGGTCCGAAGAACTAAGGACCTGCTAATTACTTGCCCATAACTGGTCCTATCTGTTAAAGTGATATCTCTTAAATCCACCCCTGCCTCTTCTAGGTTGCCACTTTGTCCTCAATTGGCTCCAGAAGACATACTGGAGCCGTCAACTGGAAGACAGCCTGAAAGATACCTGGGAGTTGGATGACGACCAGGTAGAAGCAGAAGAACCTGAAGAAGAGGAAGGTGAACTTATTGCCGATGATATATTTGAAGACATGCCACCGCTTGAGGGTGATGAAAAAGATGAAGAGTTGGCTGTCGGGGATGATGCAAACACTAAAGGCAACGAAGAGGTGGCTTCTCCTCTAGCACCATCTTCAAAACATAAGGAGTTGTATGGTAGGTATTCATGGGACAAAGAGGGGTGCATGTGCCCGGAACACTCAAGCTTGGGGTCAGTACTGCTTCTTTTCCTTGATAGACTATTTTCTGTATGCTGTGGTGGAGTCCCAGCATAAAAACAAATCACTGTCACAAACTATCTTATTAGGAGAGTTTCCATGGTAAATGGATATTACATTTGCCCCACAATCTTTTTTGAGTTATGTGAAATAAATCCGGAAGGAAGTTTAGTTGTCAGCTTATAGCTCAAGGTAGAGGAAGCTTAGATTCCCAGAGAGAGTGAGAGGCTAGACTTCCTTCACTGTTTTTCATTGTTTTCAGAGAAAGCACGAGAATTGCTGGTATCCTATGAAGAGGAACAGTTTAAGGTCAGTATCCTTGGTGCGGTGTGCTATCCCCTGTCCTAGCCATTTCTTCCCTCTTGCCAGCTACCTGAAAGAGAAGTCTTGAGAAAGAATTTGAAAGTGGCAAAGCATGAGGGAACTTCTCAGAGAATTTGGAAGAAAAGTGGAAAAGCATAAAGGTACTTCTTGGAGAGGGTGGGAACTAGGAAGGAGACCAGCAGCATCAGATGATCCTGTGAACTGATGGAAGAGAACAAGCAGAAAATGAAGTTGATGGACTATGCTCTGGTGTAGAGAACTGGGAATGGGGTATAGCTTGCTCTATAGCCCTATGATTCTCATGATGACCAGCAGGTGGGGTTTAAGAGCACCCCTAGATCAGATGAGACTTAAGGTGTTTTATAGAAAGGCTGAGAAACAAACCATTTAGGTTCTTCTCCCTTTTTCTTAGACAGATGAAACCTTGCATGACAGAAGGGACAGATTCAGTTATATACATCGTTTATGGCAGAACTAGGATGGGAATCTGAGTCTCAACAATTCTCTTGCTCTTACAACTCATTTCTCCCATTTGTTCCTTACACTTTTGGCCCAAAGATCTCTGCTCATCTCAAACCAAATGCTTCCAGTTGGCACCTAAGTATCAGAACTTCTGATGTTTGGGAGCCACAGAGGATTTGGAGTGGGGAGAGTGGGAGAAAGAGAAAATCTAGTTATTTTTAGTTGTTGGGCTTATAAAGGAGTTGTGAGCCCACCGTGCATGCTTTGTCCTGTTCCCTTAAAGATAGAGACAGTCCAATGAGAAAAGATCCTGGAGGGGTTTGGTTGGGGTGGGGTCCTTGACAGAGTCAGACTTCTAATTGGACTCTTTTTGCTGTCAGGTGCTGGAGAAATACAGGCATTTACTTCAGGCTATTAAGGTGTGGAATAACCTTTCCCCACGTGTACAATGTATCCTAGAAGAACTCAAGAGCATTTCATGGGAGAACAGGTTTGTAACTTGGTAACTCAGGGTTGCCTGCTCTCTACAGTAGAGGGTAATAGCATCATTGAAATTGGGTTTCAAGATAAGACATAGTTGGTAATGCAGACCTGCAATCCTAGCTACCATGGAGGTTGAGTAGACCGATTGCAAATTCACAGCCTGGGCTACAGAATGACCTCAAAGCCAGTCTGGGCAGCTTAAGTGAGATCCTGTCTCAAAAATAATAGTTGAGAGGGAAAAAAGAAAAGTACCTGGGACTATAATTCAGTGGTATCACACTTGCCTAGCATGTACAATGCCCTGAATCCAATTCCTAGTACCAGAAAGAGAGGGCAGTCGTCATGTTCTAGCTAGCTGATTTCTATTGTAGGAAATCCTAATTCCTCCTCCCCTAAATGGTGATTATGTCTTCTGGGTGATCTGCCTCCAACCCTGCCAGCTACCAGGCTGCTAGCATGAGTTAATGAATAACCAGAGTTATAAATACCTGCAGTCCCTAGCAGCCTTTTTCCTCTGTCACATGGAATGTGGCAGACTTGACAAGTAGAAAAATGCTTTTGATATATAACATTTTACCACCTGGTCTTGGGCGCTGCTAATCTGTTTTTCCAAACAGCTCTTGGAAGATGTCAGTATCTTTTGGGTAATCATGGCCAGACAGAGGACAGGCCTTCTTGGGGCATGGCTGCTAGAGGCTGGGCTAGGTTCCCTCCTCTCATTATGGCTGTGTGTTTCCC
Source organism: Apodemus agrarius (assembly GCA_964023405.1). Classification (NCBI taxonomy): domain Eukaryota; kingdom Metazoa; phylum Chordata; class Mammalia; order Rodentia; family Muridae; genus Apodemus; species Apodemus agrarius. Next base: position 58,436,413 of record OZ030010.1, on the reverse strand, counting down.
TGCCCACAAACAATGTTCGATTCAACCAGAATAGGCAAAACTTGTTGCTCTTGTGTTAATCTGCCTAAATTCAGTCGGAAAGGGCTTTGGAGAACTTGCTGCCAACAAGCTGTGGAAGAAGGCCAGGAGTGCAATGTTTAATGGTAGAGCAGTGGCCTAGTAAGTACAGGGCCATAGTTTTGATCCACAGTGCCAAAAAAGGGAAAAAAGAAGATGAAACAAAAAACTGTGAAGGCAGTGCTGTCCCTACAGCAACGTTAATAGAAATCTAAGCTGCAGAGTTGCAGAGAATCGATACTAGATCTGATGTAGGTGAGTTTAGATGAAAGCTTGCCATGTAAGCTGGGATTCCTCGTTTTCTTGTCTTTATTCCCAGAAGACTATTCCCAAAGATGATGGTGCTCTTTTTTTGTCTATTTGTTTTGTTTTTGAGACAGGATCTCCCTATGTAGCTGTGACTGTTATAGACTAGGCTGTCTTGGAACCCAAATAGAAATGTTCCTGCTTCTGCCTCCCCAGTGCTTGGATTAAATATCTATACTCCATGACACTCAGTTTCATTAGGCATTTCATTAGAGTTTACCCATGCTAGACTTCTCAGCTCTACCCCTCAGTAAAAGTTAGAGGGACAGCTTCCCCAGCAGCTGGGAAAAATGACTTCTGTGCCCTACAGAGTGATAACTGCCTTTTTGTGCTGAGCAGGCAACTGGTAGGTTACTCTTTTCGGATTCTCATCTGAGTTGATGAGGGATGAGGGTAAGGGGAGTTATGTTCTCAAGCCTGGTGCTGGATAAAAGGAGCTGACTGTGTTGTCATCCCTCTAGATACAGGGACCTCTTAGAAGCTTGACTCCTGCTAGACCTAGTCAGCTAGGAGAGGCTCTTAGCAAGCCAGTAACTGGAGAATCTGCTGTTGCTGGTATAGGTTTGAGCTAGCTGAAGTTGAGAAATCTCCCCTGTTGCTGATGTTTTTGACCCCTCTAACCTTGATCTGGTTTCTCTGTAAGGAGGCCTGAGTCATATCCGGACTAACAGTTGCATACCTAGCATTTCTACTTCTAGAATCTAAAAGAAGAAGGTAGCCAGTGTGAAGGATAGAGAAACAGACAGGAGAAACAAAAACATTTGTAGGAACTGAGGTCTAAAAGCACATGGTCATCCCAGGCATTTAATTTCTTCTGACAGCCTAGGGCCTTTATTCTATCATTTTAGTTATTCAGTTACCACTGCTCTCATTTCTGGGGCTTAGGTCACCACATGCTTGGTACACGAGTGTTCAAATCCCACTGATTCCAGACTCTGGCTCAGTCCCTGTCCCAGAAACCTGAAGCCTAATAGCTTTGTCTTCTGATTAGTCTCCATCACGGGTACTTTGGCCATTTGAACCAGAGACATTAGCTGTTTTGGAAGTATTGCAGGAATAGGTATCTTTTTGTCAGTTTCATTCTAGTGTGCCTTTTCATCTTCTTGGTACTGGGAATTAGACTCTGGCCATTATGCACAATATGTTAAGTCTTATACCATTGAGATATAGCCATATTCCAGACCCTTAAGTCATTTCAACTTTTTTTGTTTTTGTTTTTGTTTTTTCGAGACAGGGTTTCTCCGTATAGCCCTGGCTGTCCTGGAACTCAATCTGTAGACCAGGCTGGCCGCGGACTCAGAAATCCGCTTGCCTCTGCCTCCCAAGTGCTGGGATTAAAGGTGTGCACCACCACCGCATGGCTCATTTCAACTTTTAACAACCAGTGAATCATTGCAGCCTATTTGGAAAAGTCACCTTTTTTTTTTTTCTTTTGAGACTCATTTTTTCTATATTACCCAGGGTGGTTCTGAATTTAATGATGCTCTTGCCTCAGTCTCTGAGTGTCCCGAGTAGCTGGGACTATAGGCATGTGCAACCATGCCTTTCTAAACTACTGTTTATTTACCTTAGGGATGCTGTGCTGGATGCTTTTCTAGATGATGGCTTCCTCATTCCCACTTTTGAGCAGTTGGCAGCCTTGCAGATAGAGTATGAAGGTAGGGTCCTGGGTGTTAGCACTGAAACCCTAGGGTTCTGTGTTTCTTGTGTGGGAACTCCAGAAGTGGGCTGGAGTGTGGGGTGGGGTGGGGCTGAAATGTCAGCCCTTTTGGCTGCACAGAATAGGTAGTCCTGCTGGTATGTCATGGGACTTTTTTAGGTGGCGTTGAATCCATTAAGGTGGGTTGGAATGGGTAGGGTGGGGTTTCTTAACACTGTTGTTGTGCCTTGTCAAATGTGATTTAGCCACTAGCTAGAGAGCTAGAACAGCAGCATTGGAGGGGCCTTGAGAGGTCATCTAGTCCAACATCCTCATGTTACAGATGGTCAGACTGAGGTCCAGAAAGGGGATGTTACTGAACCAAATTCACACAGTGAGTTATTGACGAAGCTGAAGTCAGAAAGAGTTCTTTCTTTTATACTTGGTTTTGTATCAGTTGTTGTTTGCCAGATACTAACTGGTTTCTCTTTCCCTGCTCTTCTGCTTTCCTTTCTCCTTGTTCTGCAATGGCAATTCTTGTTGTTGGAACTTGGGTGTGTCTGTTCATTCTCTTTGGTGTGCAATTTTTTCTTCTGCTCACCCCTCTTGCTGGCTTGCTTTGGTGCTCATTCTCTTGATATTGGTCCCATTGCCCTTCCCATCCATCAACGGGTATCCCTCACAAATCAGAAAACGTCGACGTGAATGAAGTGTTGGTGCCAAAGCCCTTCTCTCAGTTCTGGCAGCCCCTGCTCAGGGGCCTGCACTCCCAGACCTTCACACAGGCCCTGCTAGAGAGAATGTTCTCTGAGTTGTCTACCCTGGGGAGCACTGGAATCCGGCCTACCTACATCCTTAGATGGACCGTTGAACTGATTGTGGCCAACACCAAGACTGGTGAGGAAAACTAGCCCTAGTCCCAAGGCCCAGGCATCCCATGCAGAAGCATCCCAAGCAAAAGCATCTGCCAGTGTCCTCAGCTCTGCCTTTAACTGCCTTGTTAAAAGTTTAGAGTTGCCAAAGAGTGCTGCAGGAATTAAAAGAAAAATCTCCCTTTTCCTTTTTCTTAATGCCATGGAAAGGCACTCTGGATGCTTTGTGTAGTTAGAATTACAGGGTGGAAATTTGGGAAGATGCAGTCTAATCCCTTTTGAAGTTGAAGACTGGGTGAAGGACTCACATGGTTCTTTCTCTTAAGCCTCTTTGTTTTCCTTTAGGACGGAATGCTCGGAGGTTTTCTGCAGCCCAGTGGGAAGCAAGAAAGAGCTGGAGGCTGTTCAATTGCCACGTCAACCTTGACTGGCCCCAGGTGATCGAGGCCTGCTTGGGCTCACCTTGCTGGGCCAGCCCTCAACTCCTTCAGGTGTAAGTTTTAATTCCATCTGGTAAGAGGGTATGGCCCTGGAAGGCTCAGGGCCTCTCAGTATTAGACTGGCAAAATTGGAAGGCTTTTTTGGTGATCTTTAACCCTATATCCCTTCCAGTAACAGATGAGAGCATTGAGTCTGGAAGTGGGAGGGTAGGATGCTGCTGCCTATAGTCACTCAGTGTAAGGCTTGCCTAAACTGAGTCCAGTGGGAGAATGCTTAGCATAGTGGCCTGCACAGTGTAAGTGTACAATAAATAATAATGTTTATTAGTGGACCGAGGTCTTCTGTCTCCAAGCCCAGTGCTATCTCCTCTATTGGCTTCCCTGAGTATACCTTTGAAAGTGACTCAACAATCCTTAATGCCTTCTTAGCAAAGCGAAGGTTTAACCTGACATTCAGTGACATTCTTTCTGTTTTTGGACCTTCCTATCATGGTAACCATATCTCTTTGGAGACCCCTTTACTCTGTTTTCTCTCTGTTGTGTGGTCAATTGGAGTGTTGTTTTGATTCCTATAAATATCCATGGTTGCCTTCTTTTTCCTCTTCTCTGTCAGTTCCTGGCCCTAAGCTATTTCCCTCATTCTAGAAGCCTTTAGTACCTGATTCTCTTCCTGATTGCTAAAGTAGTATTTGTTTTCAACAATTGATTTGACCCCTGCATTTCCTCAACTCAGAGATTTTCCTTCTTCACTGTATAAGGGAGCATACTCTAATCACTCAGAACTTTCCTCTGAAGGCCACCAGCCCAGTATCCCATTTGGTGACCATCATGTCTTGTCCTTTTGGTTTCTGAACTTCCTATCCCATGACACTGCTTTTCCCTTGTGCCCCAACCTCCACCCCTTTATTTCTTTCCTTCCTGAGCCTTGTCTGTAGTTTACCACTTCACTCATCCTCAACACCTTCTGCTCTACTAATCCCTTGGCAGTGTCCAACTCTCAAGCTGGGATTGATTTCCCTGCTCTGGTTCTTTTCCGTCTTCAGCCTGGGTTGCTGAATTCTACCTGAGAATTCCATAGCACTGCTCATTGCTGCCACTGTACAGTTTCAGGGTTCCATCTCAGGCTAGGATTCAGTGCTCTGTCTGACCATTTGTTTCTTGACCACTTTGTCTTCAGTCCTGGACTATTCTGAACATACACCATTGACTTGAAGTCCATGCTGCTCTCCCGTTTCACCCTAGCTTCCTCCATGGACCCAGTCTCCCTCATCCTGAGCTTCAGCCCTCAGGAGCTCATCTGTCTCTAGAGTCAACACCAACAATCTTAGTCTCTTCTGTCTGTGCTCTGCGGCAAGTATGCCAGCATTGTTATGGCCCTACCTCATTGGCTCCTTTGCTTAGCTGGTTATTACCCTTTGTGAATGTGTCTGAGGTTTGGGATTTTTTTCTTTCTTCTTAAAAGAGTAATAACAACCCAAATAACATCTGCTTTGCCCATGTGTTTTTGGGCATTTTCTTTTTCTTTTCCCATCTCCAAAAAACAGTTCTCATCTTGATTTTTTTTCTCACTCTTTTTCCTCCTTAGCCTGCTGCAGTTTGGTTGGTACTCAGTCCCAAAGCTGTCTTGACCTAATTACCCAAACCAGAGCTCCTTGTTAATCCCTGTCTGCTTCATTAATGCTGGATGCCACAACCTCCTAGAAATGCCAGTGCTTATTTCTTGTCTATATACACTATTCAGCCCATATCTCCTTACTCCTGTCCTTTCCTCTACAATTCGGTTTCTACTGCTCAACTGTATGCTCAACATCTGCCTTTGGATGGGCAGTTCAACTCCAGAGTGATGCTACTTGACTCTTACAGATCTTACTCGGTGGTAGCTCAGCCTAGCCCATCCTATTAACTCCTGAATATTTCCCAAATTTGAGATTTGTGTTGCCCTGTCTCCTCCCTGGCCCGTGTGTCTCCTTCCCTCTCCTAGACTAAGCTTTCTTTACAAGGACAAGAGCTCTGCGTTAGATATCTGTAGTCCAGCACATTACACAAATCTAGTCATCATACAGGCCTTAGTAAATGCCCTTCAACTGAAATATCCTCTTCTATTGGAATGAGATGACCCAGCATCTGAGGAATGAATGAAGTGGGGGACTGCATGCCAAGACTGTATCAGTTTTGTCACCCATCTATTTGATCCAAAAATCTTTCTTGAACACTTAATGATATCTGGACTACAGATATATTTATAAAATAAAAATGTAGCTTTACAGACAAGTTTAGCCAAGGCAAGAGCTCTAGGAGATGGGACCAAGCCACATTTCCAGATGTGTGAGCTCTGGACTATAAGTGACACGAATAAGAAACTGGGAATCAAATTAGCTGTTTCGTGTTGTATGAAAGGAGAGAAGGTTAGCACTCCCCTTGACAAGGATGGAAGAGGCCCTTGGGCCTAACAACACAAATTAGCTGTTTCTAGAGAAGTCAGGCTAGAATGTCATTTGAGCATTCCAAAGTGAAAAAAAAATCAACCCAAAGCTTCAAAGTATAGAAGGAATATAGGATGTGTGTGTGTTCTTCGGAGGGAGTGAAAAGAGCACGGAGAGGTGTGAATAGATTGGCCTTCAAAATCTTGAAGATCCTAAGTGCCTACAGAGTGAAGTCTGAACCACAGAGATCTTCTCCCAACCCAAGCTTATCAGAGGGATATGACACATGCCACTGGTAACAATGGGTCACTTGGGTACAATTCTTTGTGCATAGATCCTACCTTTCTCAGATAATCAATGAATTTAGATTGATTCACCTATTTACAGAGTGGGAAATAGAAGGGTTATGCCTAGGTATGCTACACATTGGCTAGGGCCAGAAATCCCTGTAGCGGGTCCTTAAGTCTGGAGTTTTCCCTAATGTTTCACAGAGCTTGAACTCTGGCAGAAAACTTCTGTTAGTGTGTGAATACAGAATTCTGGTGTTTTTTTTCCTCCCAGAGGTAAAAATATAAATGATGCCATGGATACTTAATTATCAGGCATCATGCTTTTTTTCTTAAATAGGCAATTTCCTTTAAGTATAATACATTTTACAGATAAGATATCTAGAGATTGAGGATTGGCTTACCTTAAAATCATGGTAGTTTGTTGATAATGGGATGAAAATCTGGAGTTCTGTGGATCTAAACTCCACTTTCTACCAGCCTAAATGCAAGGCCTCAGTCCCAGGCTGTGACAGGCACAGTGGGTGGGGGGGTGCACTTTATGACTCCTCTCACCACAGCACCTAATGGGCAGCCTGGAAGCTGGGGATGGCGGATGGGTAATGAGCAGCAGTGACCAGGCGTCTTGCCAGCACCAAGTGCCGGGGGATATTTATTATTAATCACACTAATGGACGACAGGGAGGGGAGGGGAGGGTTTCTTCCTGGCTTTTCTTTACATAAAGCTGTAAACATTTCAAGATCTTCCCCCAGCCAGGAGATCAATTCAGTTTGAACTAGTGTCCTCTTGGAATATGAAATGAGTTCTGCCAACAGGGACTCCCAGTCTAGTCAATAGATCCCAGCTCTGTCCCCAAAGACACACGTGGCCAGTCTGCGTGCATGGCTTGTGTTCCCTCCACAAAGCATGTGTGTTTCACACTTCTAGAAGGATGTGCCCCCTCCCTCCCTCCCTCCCTCCCTCCCTCCCTCCCTCCCTCCCTCCCTCCCTCCCGCTATGTGTCCCCCAGTGCAGGCTACCTCTTAGAGGCCAGGCTCTGGGAAGTGTGCTCGCCCTCATCCTCCCTAGCAGCCCTCTGTCGCTTAGTGGTTTTGCTTAGCACTGTCTTTCATGTGCACAGTATCATCTTGTTTAATACCCCTCTGTTTGACCATCTCCATTGGTCAGCAAGTTGGGCTCTGCTGCTCTGTGTCTGTCTTCTACAGTTCCCTCCCTCCCATGTCTCCCAATAGAACCCGAGGTCCACCATTGCCAACTGGTTTGGATTGTGAAGACAGGTGCCTCTGTGGTCTTGCCCTGCCCTTGTGGTCCTCCCTGTGGTTAGCATGGTGACCTTCAGAAATGGCAACTTTGACTTGTCCTCGGAGTTGGCAGGTGTCCTGCCCTATAATGCACACACTGCCCTTCCCAGCCCTTCCTTCCTCCAGCTCCCCGGCACAGGCCTTACCCTTCAGCCAGGCTACTCTGGCCACAGGCAGTGAGTGCCCTCTTGCCCCTGGGCCACCTGGGCCTCACCCCCATGAAGCCCTCCCCCAGTTTCTACACCCTCCTCGTGTTCTCTGCTTCCCCTTAACTCCTATAGCATCTGCAGTGCTCTTGTCAGGCCTCCCCTCCACATTGGCTTTGTCTAGTCCACTGCCTCTGTTTTCCTCCTTTCCCTCTATTCCAGGCTAGGCTGTAGCTGCTTGCGTAAGGAATCACACATTGTATTCCATGCAGAAGAAGCCAGCACTCTGCCCTCCATATCCTTGGCTCCTAAGACAGATTCCTCCAGTGTTCTCCCGTTCTCATTTCCAGCTTTGCATGCCTGTTAGCTCATTTGTATATTTATGTAGTGTTTCAGTGCAGATTAGTAGCTATCACTAATTGCTTGCCATTATGTGCTAGGCATCCTGGTAGGCATTTTTTTGTGAGCTTTCTTATTTCTTCCCCTCAAGAACCCTAGAAATTGAATTCTGTTATTATCTTCATTCTAATGAGAAGTAGTAAGAAGTAAAACAGAGATGTACCAGAGAGCTGGTTCGGCACACATGGTCCTGATGGGTTTTGTGTTCTGTCTGCTCTGTTGTGCTGCCTTTCAGAGGCAGGTGTGAATTCAGAGAGCACGTTCCAACTCCAGAGTGTTGAACTATAAGGTGACTTTGTGACATTGACCTTTTCTCTACTCTATCCCTCTGTTTGCTTAGAGTCTTCAAAGCCATGGGAGAGATCATGTCAGATGAAGATCAGGAGAAGCTGCTGGAAATATGTTCCATTTATACTCAGAGTGGAGCGACCAGATTGGCAAAGGCAAACGAAGATTCCTCCCCTTCCTCCTCCTCCTCCTCCTTCACCGGGAAACCTCCATACACATTGGAAGCCTTAAAACAGAAACTACAGCAAGCTGGTGTCTACTGTGAGTCCGAAGAAGGTATTCAGCAGAAGGAGCAAAGCAGCCTTAAGGATGTCAAGCAAGAGGAGGAGAAGGAGGAGGAGGAGGAGGAGAAGGAGGAGATGGAGGAGGAAGAGGAGAAGGAGGAGGAGGAAGAGCAGGAGCAGGAGGAGCATCAGGAGGAAGAACAGGAATTAGAGGAGGAAGAAGAGCAAAAGGACTTTCAAGATCAGATGGAGGCAGATGTAGAAGAAAGTGTCGACTTAGAAGAAGAGGAAGTAGATGAGGATGAAGATGATGAAGATGACGACTATGATGATGATGATGAAGAAGACAGGATGGAAGCCGGGGGATTCCCTCTCGCACAGGGATCCTGTGTTTTTGAGAAGACTAGGACCATGTCTCGGAAAAGAGAAGCTTTGCAGGGTTCAGCATGGCAAGTAAGCTCGGGTAAGTAGTCCTTACACCCACTTTTATTTTCTTCTGTCATTGATTCCCTCCATTGTTGATGTGCTGGTTCTCTCCTTTCTGTCCCCCGTTGCCTCTCCTCCCACCTCTCTTGAGATTGAGTGTCACAGTGTAATCTCAGACTTGAGATCCTGTGGCCTAAGCCTTCTGATTGCTTATCCCAGTATAATTTTGAGTATAATTTTGACTTTTCAAAAACTCATTCTTTTCTCCTCTCTGTTCTACAGAAGATGTACGTTGGGGTAAATTCCCTCTAGGCCGACTGCCAGGTCAGACTGAGGATCCATCAGAGCTTATGCTGGATAAATATGACACCATGTATCTTTTGGACCAACCTGTAGTAGAGCACCGGCTACAATCCCAGAAGTCCAAGAGTAGGTGGGTACCTGTGGCAGTGGGATCTCTCACCTCTTTGATTGCTACCTTCTGGATAAAAATTAAAATGGGATAAATGAGTCAGTGGCTGTGCCCCTGTTAGGATTCCTTTACCCTAATGTAGGGAATTGATGAAGTTGCCACACAGATGATTTGACATCCCTTCCAGGTTGAGACCAGTTTGTTTGTGTCAAGTGTCTGAGTATTCACTGGTCTTTGGGCCATTGGAATTGAGAGTCCATTCCTGTTCTGCTTGCTTATTCCCTAGGAGATGACTTGAACTTACTTTCACATGGGCATTCTGGGAGAGGGTTCTGGAAGCCAAGTGTCCCTGAATCAGATGAACTGAGGAGGTAGCTGTGAAAACCAGTTAGAAGTAGAATTCTGTTGATCACACTGTTAACTCTGAGATTGTATTATTTACTGAGAAAATCTTTTTCTAGTTGTGGTGTGGCTCAGCCTTAGCACTAACCTTTAATCCCTCATAAAGACAGAATGAGCCAGAGAATTAGAACAGATTGCTAGAGTTAGTATGAGGCCAAGTGAAGCCATTCAGGAGAGGCCTGCAGAGAAGCCAGATTGAATCAGTTGGTGTGGAGAGGAGTTTTTGAGCCAGAACAGCTGAGTTGACCAGCCAGCCAGAGCTTAGAGATAGAAAGGGCGAGTTTATTCAGCAGTAAGTCCTAGAGTCTGAAAAAATTCTAGGCCTAGATAAGAATGTATGGAGGCTGGAAGCTTCTAGGACTAAGCAGATGGAGGCAGTAAGCCTCAGAGATTAAAATTATTACCTCAGGCAAATAAGTCACTGTTACAAGATTCCATTGTTAGAGGCCCTATTCTTTTCCAACTAACCTGACCCTAGGAAAGCTTGGCCCAAAGAGTGCCTGGGCATAAAGGGGGAAGTGTGTGCTGGCAGAGCTATTGATCTGTCCCAGCCTGTTAGCCCTGTGCCATTAGTAGTTGATAGATAAAATGCCCACCTTAATTCTTAATTCTTTCCTCAGCCTCACCCTTGACTTGGCTATGTGACTTTGGGCAAATCATTTTTTACTCAACTTTGGACCTCAGTTTCCTTGTTTGTAAAGTTAGGGGTGATGGGAAGGGTGGGACTAGAGTACTTTTGAGGTTTTTTCCGCTACAGTTATATAACTATAGATCTGCCTGAGTGAGCAAAGGATGACACCTCATCTAGTTGGAAAGTCCTCTGACCTACAGGAAGCAGGGACGTGAGTGTTTTTGAGCCAGGCTAGAGAGACAGAGGATACTTATGTACCTCAAGCAGTCTTAAAATATGGGGTGTAGTTGGGCCATCTTATCTCTATATCCCAAGCCTCACCTTTGAGCTGTTAACTAGTTATTAGACATGGGAGAGATCCAGCCAAGGCTTGGAAAGAGGTTATGCTGAGGCCACCTCTTTATCTTTGTGGGGCTGGGGATGGGACTTCGATCCCTTAATCTCAAGCAGCACCATTCTGCATGCCTAGTTTCTATACTGCAGTTCTGAATAATGCTTAATTTTAGTTCTACCCTTCAAGTTCTGTGGCCTCAGGCTGGGGGCAGAGCCACCCCTGGTTCTCATCTGAAATCACCTGTCAGAGTAGCTTCTGTCTCTTTTATAGACAGGTGGGAGGTTGGCCCTTCCCACAGGCACATACAGGTCAAGTTCCTTTAGCTCCTGCAGAGTTTAGAGCTGTCCCTGTCCCTGACCAACTGCCCATTCTCTCTGCAGCCTACGTTATGGTGGCAGCAATAGCGCCTCTAGCAGTAGCAGCGGTGGCGGCAATGCGGAGGGCCCTCTCTGGAACCAAGGAGAAATGCAAGGGCTCAAAGCTGGCCTGCAGCTCTTCTGATGGCTGTCCTGATGCAAGTGTCCATGTAGCCCTGACATTGGCACAGCTCAGTCCAGAATCTACCCATGCTACAGACTGTATAACATGAGAGGCAGATCAGCCTTATCAGTTCAACTTTCTACCACAATGGAAATTTGAATGATTTTCCCCCCATTTTCTGTTGTGTTTTGAAAAATAATAAACAGATTTTTGTCATGGCGTTTGTGAGATGAGGGATGTGTACATTGGGGTAGACCAGTGTAATTCTTCCTTTACTTTGTGGCTATTCTAAAGGTGGTGAGATGGTAACAAGGCTCTTGAGTAGACGTTGGAGCCTGAGTCCTATGAAGTACACCAATTCTGATTACTTTCCTAGCTAGCCTGTAGGCATATCTTCTGCCTGGCTCCTTAAACTTATTTTTGTGTCCCCCTCCCCTGTAATGTGGGCAAGCTTACATAAAAGCATCAGGGCCCCGAGAAGAGGCATAGCTGGCGGTAAGCCCTAGTGTACGTCTGAGGCTCAGGGCTCTGTGAGGATGGGAGGTAGCGGAGTGGGAGGAGGAGCCAGTTTTTAGTAAACAAGAAACAGGAATTGAAAGCTAAAATATGTCATACTTTGTCATTCTCTGTCCTTTGGCCTAGAAAAGACATAATCTCCTGCAGTGGGCTTTGGAGCTTTAAGAAATACCTTAGTGATGTCAGGATTCCAGGAATCCACCAGTACAACAGACTTTTTCCATGTAACCAAGCAGGTGTTGATAAAGCAAGCTTGTGTAGTGGGTTGGACAAAGGTTTTTTCCCAGTGCTTCTCTTCCCACAGTGACAAAGGTTTTCTGGTATATTGGAGAGCTGAAGCTGGAAAGATCCTCAATGAACTTCTAGATTAAACATGGAGAAGGAACCTGAAAATATGAGTATTCACATACTGTGGTCTGGGGGATGGTGCCAACAAGCTTTCAGTTCTAGTCTACCTGAGAGTACTTCTCACTTTACTGCATATGTTATGGGAACTTAAATGATATATGATACTGCTTTTTAAAGATTAGTTTTTCCACTAGAAAACACTTTTGAAAATAATAGTTCTGGTATGGCTGCTCCTACCTCCACCCACCCACCTCAACCCCACCAATATATGTATACTTTTTACCTATTTTTTCCAGATTTCCTTACCCCTAACCTAGTCCCCAACTGTTTTTTTTTTTTTTTGAGATAGAGTTTCCCTGTGTAACAGTCCTTGGCTGTCCTGAACTCACTTTGTAAACCAGACTGGCCTCCAACTCTGATCTTTCTGGCCCTGCCTCCTAAGTGCTAGGATTAAAGTTGTGCACTACCACCGCCTGGATTAGTCCCCTGCTTTTTAAGTGCATGGAGATACTGAGATGGACAAATGAGAAGTGACTGACTGGTAGCCAAAAAGCAGTTGCCAGGTTGGTGTAGATCAGTATTTTCTTGAACATCATCTGGGTTCATATTAGAAGTCCAAATTATTAGATCCCACTCCTGACATGAGTCAAAAATGTTGGGAATAGGCCATAATCTATCTATGGTTTTGACATAGTGATCTGTACCAAGTGATATGGATGTATCACTTGTCAACTAAAAAGCCTATGGCCGCCGGGCGTGGTGGCGCATGCCTTTAATCCCAGCACTTGGGAGGCAGAGGCAGGTGGATTTCTGAGTTCGAGGCCAGCTTGGTCTACAGGGTGAGTTCCAGGACAGCCAGGACTACACAGAGAAACCCTGTCTCGAAAACAAACAAACAAACAAACAAACAAACAAACAAAAAACAAAAAAAAACCCAAAAAAACAAAAACAAAAAAAGCCTATGGCCTATGGCTTGTGGCTTAGGCAGAAAGTAGAAGGTGGAACATCTGGGAGGAGAAAGGATTCTAGGGTAGAGCAAGGCTCAGGAAGATCCACCTGGGAAAATGTGAGGAGAGGGACATAAGGTACCTGAGCTCAGGTAACCAGCCATGTGGTAGAATGTAGGTTAAAATTGGGTTATTTTAGTTACAGTCTAGTCAGAGAAGAGCATAGCTATGGCCAAGGTATTTGTAAATATATTGTGAGTTTGGATCTTGTTTCTGGGAACATGGGGTTGGGAGGAAAAAACAGGACTATTAACTTCAACATGATGTGATTATTTTGATGCAAAATGGAATTTGAGGTGCCAAAAGACACAGGTTCTAGGCATACTCCAGGACTTAACTGGAATGACCTTAGACAAATCATGCCATAATCTGCAGGGTATTTATCTCGTCTGTAACAGAGATTTGAAAATGACTTTTCAGAATCTGGGAAAATGGCTCAGTAGATAGGAGTGCTTGAGGACCTTAGTTCGAATCCCCAGTGCCCGTATAAAAGTCCAGGCATGGCTGTATCCCAGCATTGGAGGGAATGTCAGCTGCATTCCAAGAGCTGTCTGGGTAGCCAGCTTAGCCGAAGTGAGACTCCAGTCGATAAGATATCTTGTCTCAAGGCAATGAGGTGAAGAGCAACAATGGAAAACCCTTGAGGCTTCCTGGCCCTGACATGTGCACACACAAGTGGGTGCATACTCTCACACATATGCCCATACCATTCACATATAGACTTTACACAAGCACACACAGATGAAAAATGTTTTCTGGGAAAAAAATTGGTAAATCCCACACTATCACCTAGAGTATGGAACAGTGCCTGACAGGTCCTCAATAAATATTCAGGGAATGAACTGTTTTTCTGAAGCATATTATGTTTTATCTATGTGACTGGTGGCTATACAAAAACCTTGTCTCAAAAAGAAAGAAAACAATGAATTTTCCAAGCACACCTGTAGTCCCAGCACTTGGAAGGCAAAATCAGAAAAACTGAGAGTTCATGGCCATATACAAATTGCGTGTGTGTGTGTGTGTGTGTGTGTGTGTGTGTGTGTCTATGTATGTATGTGTGTAATGTTCAAGGCCAGTCTATAGTATGTAGCAAGGCTTTTTCTCATCAAAAAGCTAAGGGCTGTGGCTCACGCCTGTAATCCCAGCACTCTGGGAGGCAGAGGCAGGCGGATTTCTGAGTTCGAGGCCAGCCTGGTCTATAGAATGAGTTCCAGGATAGCCAGGGCTATACAGAGAAACCCTGTCTCAAAAAAAAAAAAAAAAAAAAACCAAAAAACCAAAAACCAAAAAAAAAAAAAAAAACCAAAAAACCAAAAACCAAACAAACAAAAAAACAAATCCAAAAAGCTCAGAGCTGGGGATGTACTTCAGTGCTAGAATGCTTACCTAGCATTTGTAAGACTTTGGGTTTGATCCATAAAACCACCAGCAACACAAAAAGTAGAAGACTTTGGTAAACTTCAGGTGAACTCTGGGAGGGGGGATGGGGGATCTGTTCCCCATTGTTTAATAGTGTAATTCAAAAGGACATATGCTTATTTCAGGAACAAAGTGGAGTGTGCATGTCTGTGTGTACAATTACTTGTTGCTGATGTTCTTAAAGAAAGAGTCATCAGTGATTTGTAGACAAAGTTTATGCAATAAATGGGTTTACAGTTCATTGTAGTCAACAATACAGCATTTTCATCACAATTATAGGTGAAACAAATAAAAACCTCATGAAGTCATAAGTAGATTCATGCGAGTGAGAATATTGTATAAAGCATTGCACATGCATTATAGAGGCAGACAAAACTGGGGAAGGGTTATATTTTCACTCACCTCAGGTTGGCTCTGTGTATTTTGTCATTGAGACTTACATTATGTTTGGGTCAAACAAGGAACCCAAAGTGGTTTTATAAAAAGTTTACAACCATTAAACAATACTGTTTAATCCCACAAATGGATAAAACAAATTACTATAGCTCAATGATACACAAACCAGGACTAAAAAATAGTCAATCTGCCTATGTGTATAGCTAGCTATAATACAATAGATATCAAATATGCTGAGTCTTCACAGAGGCATTGACTACTTTACACAAGCAAGTTCTAGAAATACACTGGTTTCAAATGAAAACTAACACTAGTGCCATTTTGGTTGAAGATTATGCACTCCTCAGTTTCGAACCTGAAGAGAAGCAAAGTAGGAGGTGGAAGAGAAGGGTGAGGAGGAGACCTGAGCGGGGCTCTCTGGACTGCTTGGCATTACTTTTCCTGTGCAAATCCAAACCTGATTTACAGAGCAAAACAAACGCTTATTGAAATTGTTGGCCCTCCACAAGGGCACTTGTACAAAGCCGCACGCTTAGAGCACAGATAGAATGTTAACTGAGAGCCTCTTCACAGCGAACTGTTCCACGTTAGAGGGAAACTGTAACAAAGATTAATAGATATTAATGGTTGAATTGTTTTATAATTTATTCTGAGATTTAAAAAAAAGGATCGTGGAGAAGTAGTCTCTTAGAAACTAGAAGGGGTTTGAGAGGAGAAGAAACGGGGAGAAAAATCATGCCATATGCTTCATTGCTTAGAAGGAAAGTGTTACAGACCGTTTCCATAAAGCATCTGTCATGTTCCTTTCCATACCTGGTACCTTAAGTGAGTTCAATAGTCCCGTGTTACCTTGGAAAAGGCTCCTCTTTCTTTGAGCTGTCTTATAGAAAGGGTGCTCTGGATTGACCATGCCCTGCCAGAGTCACATTTCTCCTTTAGGTGGAAATGAAAACAACAACAATAATAAGTTCACAACAAGAAAACAAAAATCAGAAAATACAATGTCTAAGGCCTGGACAGGCACAGATTTGCTATGAGGTCAGAAAAATCAGTGAAGGAATTCAAATGACAAAGCACCTCTTACAGAATCCGCTGCTTCTTGAAGACCACACAGAACACTGTGCCTTAACCCCTGCTGTGTACTTGGAGGTAAGTATCCTGAAGGACAACACACTTAGCCCCTTGAAGGGTGCTACCGAGGTCTCAATGCTCTTAGTCCCTTGAAGGGTGCTACCAAGGTCTCAATGCTCTTCTTTATTTGCTATTTTATAATTATAGACAAAATGGAAAAGTCAAGAAGTATGCAGATCTTGATATAAAAAATGTTTCTCTAATGTAAGAACTAAGTTGGATTTATGCATTCATATTTATACAGCTCCTTAAAGATTCTTACATATGGTGTATTACTATTGACACTTTATAAAAATCCCTTTTATAAGGACATATTAAATTGAATAGGCTAAAGAGAATCACAATGTTGCAGATTGTACACACAATAGTTGTGCATCTAACAATAAAGAGGCCTTGAAAACTGTATTTGTCTATAAACTACTACTGCCCTTTGGAAATAAAAGCTCCCTCCTGACCCCTGGGCTACTTTCCTGTGACACACAGTGCCACAAATATGGTGAAAATTAAGTACTAAACATAGTTTAAGATGAGTTTTGTATATTTGTTTCTATACAATCAGGAGAAAAAGAGATACAATTTGTATCAACAGAAGGTCATTTCTGGTTATTTGAGGCATTGCTTTTAGCTGCTTTGGTTCATACACATTTTACAAGGAGAGAAGAATGGCAAATCCTTTCTTAGAAAGTAAAAAATACATATGCTATCTTTAAAAAATTCCCCCTACTGGGAGGAGCTTACATATTTTTTTTTGAATTTTAAGCATGAACATATTTCAGATGAATTGCAGCTGACAAGACGAATCTTGGGCTTTCCCGCAAAATGGGAAGCCAATGGACACTGCAGTGTCCTTGGTAGGAAGATGAACTAATTGTACAAAGGCGTCAAAATATTTGATTGTCAAATACCTGATCTAGTCAAGGGGAAGATTTAGAAGATCCAAGAAGTTCAAGGTATGAAGAGGTGCTTGTGTGAGATCACGAGCACTGCAGAGGCAACTGTCAGTTTTTATGGACTTACTTGATAGAAAATATGGTTACACCTTATCAGTATACTGGGCAATGGAACAATTAGAGGGTAGGAAGAGATAGATGTAACATACTAAGTGAATCCTGGTTAAGATGTACTGTTCATCAACTTTCACAGAGAAAGAAAGCTGGAAAGCAGCATGTAAGCCATTATCAAACCACCAGAAACAACCCTGACTACAGCCTCACGTTCAGAGTGTTTCACAGTAAGAAACATTTATAGGCAGTATTACACCTTCTCATGAAGAAACAAAAGGCCAAGGCCAGGCCTTCTCAACTCTCATGAAAAAGGACTGTAGAAGTAAGTTCCAGCCTCAGAAACTGGGAGCTGGTCATGGTTCAAAATGTTGAAATATACAGTGAATTCAGAAAGGAGGGCTCATTTAATGCATCTTTAAAAAAACCAATAAATGCCCCTTTCTAGAGGCATGCAGCTACAAATGATTCTACCTAGAGTAAGATTCAAATTGTGCAAATGGTGCTGCCTGGCCCAAAAGTCATACCTTCTTTAATAATGCATCTCAGTATGATCTAATCCAATGCACCCTCTTTGCATGGGTTTGAAGTGTGTAACAGAACAACACTTCCCCTTTGGAAACTGCTTTGTGCCACCTAGAAAATACCCTGGTTTTGTTTCCTAAAGAAATTCTGCTCTATTGATTACTGATCTTATTGCTCAACAGGTAGACAGCTAGAGAGAGTGGCTTGTATGCCTCTGAGCTCTCTTTCTCTACACTTTGTCCTGTAATGTTGAATTGGCCAGAAGTTCCAACTCTGTAGCTATCACTTTATGCCATCCCTCCTGGGATAAGGGAAGTAGATTCTGCTAGTAAATCCCTTGGTCCTGGTCCAGCTCTTTAGCACTTGTGTATCATATATACACTAAGCGTTGAGCATGAGCTTATAGAGCTTATATACTAGTTCTTCAGAAGGCTTCAGCCTGACCCCTAATTTGCTAAGGTGAAGAGACTTTCTGAAAGCTAAGAATGATTAATAAATGTGGTCATGTAAAATATGTAGAAGAAATTCAGCTGCTTTACTCTGGTCTTTAAGAAAGCAAAATTTAGATGTTGCCATGTGATTTCACTTTTGAATCAAATTGAAACTATAAAATGTGACAAAATCAAGTTGTATTTGTGATCTATACAGATGTAAACTATAGACTGTATAGAGCTTACCATCTCATCACTATAGAAAAGTTGATACCAGAGATACAAACACATCTGAAACTAAATACATAAATTCATACATGCAGTAGAATTGCTAAGAGGAAGAAGGTTCAACTATTTCTCTAGAAGCCTCAGTGTGACCCTATACTTGGTTAAAGATATTGAATGATCAGATACCCATGCAATAAAATCTTTTTACTTTTGATTTTAAATATTTCTATTTAAAAAAACCTTAAAGGTTAATTCACAATACAATCTGATCCTCATGTAATTGCTTTTCTAAATTGGCAGATGATCCACACTTCATAATATGGAATGTGTGACTGAAAAAAAAAAACACTGGTAGCTGGGCGTGGTGGCATACACCTTCAATCCCAGTATTCTGCAGGCAGAGAAAGATGGCTGCCTCTCTGAGTTCAGGCCAGCCTGGTCGACATAGCAAGTTTCACGAAAGCCAGGGTTACAAGGTGGGACCCTGTCTCAAAAAAACTAAAAAAGAAAATGGAAAGAAAATAATGGTAATGAGTTCCCTTGGGGTTTCTTGTGCACTTAGGGCTCCAGGGTTTTGTCCTCTATTGTCTCCACACTTTAGTGGAAAAGGGCATGTGACATTGGGCCAGAGAACTTAGGTGTATGTCTTGACGGTCATTTGCTAGCATCAAGCTTTGCTTCCTTCTTTATAAAATCGAATGTTACTGAGATCTATCTCACAGAGTTGCTATGTACTTAAAAGAGAGAAATACTCTGTAATTTTAAGAGCACAACACAAATTATTACTTACGAGAATTATAGACTCAATGTATTAATAGTATTCATATTTATGTAAAGGAATAAGTCCTATGTGGTGTCAACGTGCAGCTCTAAGCTTGGCAACAATCAAGGCTGCCAGTTGTTGAGCATCTGCTGTGTGGGGATTCTTCTCCATCACTGCAAGAACAATGTTAGAAGGGAAGATGTTGCAGAGGTTCTTGTATGTCTGATATTGATGCTCTGGTATCATGTGCTCCCTAGAATCATTGCACATTCCAACCCAAGGATTCCTCCAAAGCTGCTCCATTTTTTCAGGCATGCTCCTTACCATGACTGGTTCATAACACGGTTGCATGAGGCTGTTACCTAAGGGATAGGAGTGATATCCATAGGAGTCGGCCGTACAAGGCAAAGGGTCCCAGCTAGCATGCTGTTCCCTGCACAGAGGAGGCCGCCTTTGCCTCATGGGGTTGCTGTCATAGAGGCGGGAGTCAGAAATGCTGTCCATTCGAGTCATCACCAGAGCACGGCCTGGCTGGGAGGGTCCCACAGGATGGATATTGGGAGGCATGGTGTAGTCTCCAGGACAGCTAGAGTGTGCTCCAGTTGCTGGATTCTGGGTATGCACGGCTAAGTGGGGGATTGACTGCTTGTGGGGTGCTTGCTTGGAATCTTCTGAACCATAACTTTGAACTCTTGCTAAGGCTTCATGGTAACCATGGGAAAAAGGCTGAAGATGGTTATGAGATGCTGAGCGGTGCAGCTTCAAAGTGCCTTCAGGATGGGCATCAGCTACAGCCAAGTACAGGTTGTTGTAAGAGGAATAGTTGTCATTCCTGGTATGGCTCATGTGACTGTCAGTACATAGGCCAGGATTCCGAACATATACCCCCTGGTTTGCCTCAGCCATATAATATTCATGATTATGCATGTTGTTGATGCTCATTTTGGAGAAGTCACTTAACACCGAATAGTAGTCATGGTCCCCCATGGTCTCAAACTTTGGGTATTGCTCAGTATAGTTAATAGGGGTGCCATGGCTGTTGGTAACGAGGATAGGTGGATATTGCATGCTGACCATGTGTTCCAAAGAGGCCTTTTGATGGGGAAAATGAGAGGACCCTGGCACTGGGCTGCTGGCTGAACGGGTGTTTAGTGCACCCACGGCATGGCTTTTGGGGGGAGGGATTGTAGGGACACTTAAAGCGGTCACAAGTGAAGGGACAGAACTGGCCTCAGGTTTACGGGCAATGGACAGCCACTCCTCAGGCTCTACAGCCACAGACCGGATGCTGGGATCTGATTGGCGCTTGGAGGCCACACGTTTGATCTCTGAGGTTATCTCACCTTTGGCAGTGGACATCCCTGTGCCACATTTGGCCAGGGTGTCTTCACTCATTATTTTCACTGTGGACAGTTTGGCACTGATGCGGAGCTCATCAGCCACCGAACGCTGGGGTTGGTTGGCCCGCTCCGGATGATAGTATTTGCACTTGTGGCCGTAGGTACATTTTTTGCCTGAAAAAATAATGCCTTGGAGTAAGACTCTCTTTCACAGTCGTGCAACCCTCTGTGCCAGAAATTGTCCTAACAATCTGACCACTCAGGTTAGAGTTACACTGTTCAGGGTTAAAGCAGAAAATTAACTCTCCACAAAGATGAGAGACAGACAACACCAAGGAGTCACCACACACTGTGAAGGGAGGGAGAGGATGTAAGTGGAAAGCTTCGGAGAAAACGGCAGTGTGAGAGCTAAGAGCTGAGCTGTGGACTAGCCTTATTTTTCTGGTGATGGACAACTTTTCTTGGGCATAATCTGTGTGTTGAGACAGCCTAGAGGAACAGAAAGCAGAATGATGCCGTGCAACGAGCGCAGATTTGGAAGGCAGTGAGAGCTAGCTTTCCATTTCAGTCCTTTACAGTGTAACCTGAACAAGTGACTATTTCCTAAGGCTCATTTTTTTTCTTCTTGGTAAACTAGTTTCATAACCATGTCTATATTACAGGATTATTGTAAAGATGAAATGAGACAAGACACATGAATTGAGAAAAAAATAACCCACACCCCTCAACAAGTGATTATCCAACAAGTTCGAACATCCAAAATAGCTTCAGACCAAGCAGCTCATGTGGCAACGTTAGGCTCACAAACTTGGTAGGGGTGGGCGTGGGGGCTTTGGGATGAGCACAATAATACTTAAGAAAGCGAGAGTTTCAATATTCAAATGAAATAAACTGGAGGCAACTGAAGTACAACTGAGAAGGAAAATGGTAGAGTTAGTTGACAGAAGGCATAGTCCTCTGTCTAAGAAATATGATCGTGTTTGGGGAACCTTTGGAAATTGCCCCTTCTATTTCCACAGGCTATATAGTTTCTGCATGTCTTTACTCCCAGCAATATCACTCAGGCCTTAGGCACCTAGAGCACACTTTATGTTACGGTATGTTAACAAGTGACAACTATTTCCCACCTTCAATTCTCGTTCCCCTTTCCTCTCGCGGTTTCTAGGATGGTTCTTTGTGAGCCTAACCGAGAGTGCGTGAGGACACAAATTTTCACTCACAGAAAGTGGACGTGCCAAGATTTCTCATTTGAAAGAGAAATCTGAAAAGGAAAATTATTCAAATCCGTGTGCTTCCCTTAGTACAGAACTTAATTTTATCCAGAAGTACTCACCATAAGGACACGGCTGCTTCTTATGCTCAGGAACCACAGGTCTCTTTCTTAAGAAATTCTCAAGGCTCGGACCATGGCGTCCAAGAGGATCATCTGGTGGCATAAATCTGAAAGCAAGCCAACAAGAGGTGAGTGTCTTTCTTTCTGTCTCTACCACAGTTTTTAAGAGTTCAGGCCTTCCTTCTCCCTTGCCTGTACTGCATTCGTAACATTCGAATTGTGCTTTCCAGCTTCCATCTATCTTCTGTTAAAACAGTATTTCTTCTTATGGGGAGGAGGGAACTGGGAAAGGCAAAATCATTTGGAATGTAAACAAAGAATATAGAAAATAAAAAAAATAAGTATTTAATTATGTAAAAAAAAACCCAGTATTTCTTCCCTTCCTGTCTAATCGATCACACAGAAAGGATTATTTCCTTGGGCATCATTTTTTTCATGGACTGTATGCAGCAGTCACACTGGAATGAATGTTGGTTTCCCTTAGTACACCAGCCACTTTCACACATTCATAGATTTATTCATAGTGTTCCTTTCACATGCCATACCCAGAAGCCCTCTTTATTCTGTAAAATTCATTTCAAAAGATAAAGCAACTTCTAACACCCTGTCATTATTTTCTCTTTACTCTCTGTCTACCTTTCTTCTCATATACTTTGAGCCCTTTGATGGTGAGTCCTGCTTCCTATCCAGTCTTTTATCTTTAGAGCAAACCAGCACAATTCATGCTATACAGTGTCTAATATATATTTATTGAAATGTAATGCATTACTACCAGTAATTTTTTTTTGTTTTGGTTTTTTGGATTTTTTTTTTTTGAGATAGGGTTTCTCTGTATATCCCTGGCTGTCCTGGAACTTACTCTGTAGACCAGGCTGGCCTCAAACTCAGAAATCCTCCTGCCTCTGCCTCCCAGAGTGCTGGGATTACAGGCGTGTGCCACCACCACCTGGCTACTTCTACTAATTTGTACACAACTGTTTAGAAAGAAACTCACTTATCATTCACAAAAGAATACATCAGCAACCGTTCTTCTATAAACTTCTTCCATTCTGGCTTTTCAACTTGAAGGTCTCGGTAGTTATCATTGGACACAATGATGCCATCAGAGTCAAAAGCCAATTTGACTATGAACCGATCATCATAGCAGACCACCCTTCTGCCTTGGACCCTTCTCGATGGTGTGAAGACCAGAATCTTTTCCTTCTCTAGTTTACGTAGAATATCTTGATCTGTCAAAATATGTTTATGCCACATAGCAGAAATCATCTTTGGAAATTAACTGTATTATCCCCATATTACCAAAACAAGAGTTAATACTAGATAAATGATTTATTTTTACTTGAAGAACACATGTGCTACCTTTCTGACTGTGACATTAAATAGAATTGTGACCTTAGATAAGCTATCTTCTCTTTCACACTTTAGTTTTTCTTTCTTTCACACTTTAGTTTTTCTTTCAGTAAAGCGAATAACAAAAACAACCCTAGATTCCAGCACATTTAATTTAAAAAAAAAAAAAACTATCACAAAGAATAAGAACTGACACTTGGTATAACATTGTTTAAGACAGTCTTACTATGCAGCCCAGGCTAGCCTATCTATCTTAGCTATCTAGCTTAGCTATCTCAACGGCCCAAGTAAGTGCTAGGATAACAGATGTATGCCAACACACTCAGCTTACTCTAGCATTCTTGATCCTTGTTTTGCCCTTTGCCTGAAGCATCAGATCCCACCCCTCTTGTGGTGCAGGGGTTGAAACCCAGACTCAAGAGCATAGTAGGCAAGTGTTCTACCACTGACCCACATCCCTAGCCTAGCTTCTTGACTTTAAGTTCAGAAATAGCAAAGGCTGTGTCTGTAGGGACAGTAAGTCAACAGAAGACTTTTGTTTTTTACTTTTACCTGAAAGAAAGACAAAACTGAGGTGGAACAACAAGCTATAGCATTTAAGTAGTTGCATTGTGTGTGTGTGTGTGTGTGTGTGTGTGTGTGTGTGTGTGCGCGCGCGCGCGCGCGCGCGCGCGCACACTATGACATGTGTGAAGGGGTCCAAGGGCAATTTGTGGGAGTTAGTTCTCTTTCCACCATTTGGTTTTTAAGGAATAAAATCAGGTTATCAGACTCAGCAGCAAGAGCCTTTACCTGCTGAGCCATCTTGCAGACTATTTTGGACCCAATTGTTTAGAAGAGAAAACTTGCTTATTAGGGTTGAACAGTACTGAGATTTACTCTCACACTGGAGCTTGGGACTGCTTTGCAGACATAGACAGCTCAACACAGAACTTAACCACCCACTCACTGTACTTTCTGAGTAGTTACGTCAGGAATGAGATGATGGTAATCAGGAGACTGAGATCTGTATGTTCTTCAGTGCTATACAGAGCACATATTATGTGTACTGGAAATGTAACCAGCATGAGGTGCATAGCAAAATTCTTGTGAAATGCAGGCACCTTTATTTTCATGAGCTCTTTCTTCCATAAAGGAATATTTAAAAGTTCATTTTAGAATTACACTAATATAAAGATAAACACGATCCAATTAAGTGTATTATTGTACATTTATTTTTATTCTCTATTTTTTCTTATGTGAAAAGAACAAAATGAGAACATTTTTATGGAGCTTTAAAGATTGGGATTGGGCTGGTGAGATGACTCAGTGGTTAAGAGCACTGACTGCTCTTCCGAAGGTCCTGAGTTCAAATCCCAGCAACCACATGGTGGCTCACAACCATCCATAATGAGATCCGATGGCCTCTTCTGGAGTGTCCGAAGACAGCTACAGTGTACTTATATATATAAAAACTGGGCTCACCCCTAGGCTCTGAGGCTTCTTTGTCTCAGACACTAATTGGCTTTTCCTGTCTTTGAACTTTTTCCTCTCCTCTGTTACCCCTAGTTGAAAACTCCACAGTTGTTTCTCTGACATAAAATAAGATTGCCTGTGTATCATGTAACCTTTAATTTCTTAGAAAAAAATCAGTTATATTCATAGCCATATTTGCTCTCTACTGTCTAAAATCTATGATCAAACAGGCTGCCCTGTTATTCAGTATATAGAGCAGGTTAGCCTCAAACTTGCCATCATCTTGTCCAAGTCTATTGAGGACTGGGATGGCAGGTCTGTGTAGATTTCCATAAGAACAACATTCCTTTTTTCCAAGCTATATGCTTTGTAATTTTCCGAATGTTAATTTTTATTTAACTATCACATACCACAAAACAAGGATGGTTTCATATGGATCATTTTTATTACAAAAAATGCACTCACTAAAAGACATTTTAAGCATACTTAGCTTAGAAAAGCAATTATCTACGTTGGGACCATCTGCCTCTCTCCAAACTAGCTTTTTAGCTTTGACTCTCGAGGAAAAGTTTTTTTTTTTTTTAAATTTAAAATATTACCTGTAATTGGTGCATCAGGGCGGGATTGCTCCTTTCTCCATGCTGGTACAAATACAGTGATATCTTTATGACCTTTGTCTAGAAACCAATCCACTGCAAGTTGTATTCCTCTGCAGGAGAATTCTTCTTTATTCCCATGGCTTCAGAAACATTAGAGAACAAGAGACAAAAAGGTTAATAATAGCAAGAAACACTTTACCAGTGCCTTTCTCAGTGCTGGGATTAATGACAGATATTTTTATTTCTTTTTTCACACATTTTTTTTTTTGAGTCAGGGTTGCACTATATAGCTTAGGCTGGCTTTGAACTCACTATCTACAGCCTGGCTTCCAGCTTGTGGTGCTCCTCTTGCCTCATCCTCCCAAGTACAGAGATTAAAGAGTATTAACATAATTCCCGACTAATATTTTTTGATGATGCCAAACATATATACATATATGTGTACATACATGTACATGTACCTATACATATTCAAGTGCAGATGATCAAACTCAGGACTGTTACAAGCTTGCTATTATTAAGTCATACCTCTATGCCACAAAATACATTTTAAGGAGAAAACTGTATTCTTTTTATTTTACTGTTGTATTATTATAAACTTGACCCAATGGCAAAGGTGGTTAATAACAACTCACACCTTACAGCAGGCATGACAACTACTACTAGTTTCATTTTCTCCTTTTCCTTTCTGTTGCCACCTTTACTCAAAGATTTGAGTATTCACAACAGATTGAAAAGGAAGGCTACTTTTCAGGGGATTAGAAAACGTTTCTATGGAGCATAGTTGATGCACAGCTAAAACACACATGCACAGACGCACACACTCATGCACACCACTCTACACGGTTAGAGCAGCATCTTCTGCGATGCACTCCGTCATTAAGCACATATATTAAGCTTAAAATGACAGTGAAAATGACAAAATAAATATGCTCTTCTTCAATGTCTAAAATTTCCTCCAAAGTCAAGCATTTCTTTTACAACCAAAACATGATGCAATAAAAGAAAAATCTATTTTCATACACATTGTGTAATTAAAAACAAAAATTAACCCAGTAGGGGCTGGAGAGATGGCTCAGCGGTTAAGAGCACTGGCTGCTGCTCTTCCAGAGGTCCTGAGTTCAATTCCCAGCTCACAAACACTAGCAATGGGATCTGATGCCCTCTTCTGGTGTGTCTGAGGACAGCATATGTAAATATAGTGCAGGAGGTAGAGGGCAGAAGCCAGCCAGGCTGCCTGCCCTTCCTTATGAGGCAGGCACCACTACAGTGAACAAGTAAATGAACAAGTATGTGATGGACAGGTGGGTGGGAAAGATAGAAAAAAGGGTATGTGGTAACTGCTGTGAAGAGAGGTGGAACTAGAAACACAAAGGCAGTGATAGATGAGAGAAAGGCTGACAGCTGCCCAGTTAGAGTCATCTGGGCTGTGTACTGAGCCCCCAAACATGCTACCCAGCTGTGGAATTGTCCTGGTTCGGGGCAATGGTGGAGGACGAGATGAGGAATGGTTCACTTCCTGGATTGGACCTCCTCATGGTCCGTGATGCTACTAGAGATCATGTTCACGTCTGTGATCCATGCTGTCGCCCCAGGCTGTGATAGAAGCCTGTGATCCATGTGGATGTACGTGATCTGTGCTGCTGACTGAAGCCTTGGGCTTTGCTGCCTGTGTTGAGAGTTGTGTTGATGTGAGTTGCCTGTGTAGCCATCTGAGGCCATGCTGAGGTCCATAGTCCACGATGTCACTGAGGGCCAAGTAGTCAGTCATCCTGATATGGCTGGGAGCCTGTGGCCCATGTTACCATGCAAGGCCACGAGGCTATCCATGGTTGTTGCTGCAGCCAAAAGCCGTGTTGATGTCCCTGGGTCGTGTTGCAACCTGAGGCTCTATTGATGTCTGTGGTCCTTCTGCGGCTGAGGGCAGTGCTCGTGGTCTATGCTTTTGCCAGAAAGAAACCATGTGGAAGCCCATGATCTGAACTGCCTCTTACTGTATCAGACAAGGAAGCCTCTTTTGTAGTGATATTGACAGCTGTAGATGCACAGTTGAGAAAGAGGGATGTGGAAGGCTTCTGTGACTTTTCTCCCTTTCCCATCCCCTCCAAAAGTAGCAGCCTAAACAGCAAGCATTGAAGAGAACTCGTAAAAAGTGTGAGAAGGGAGATGAAGCATATCTGTTCACAAATGAAGGCTTATGGCAGGGGTGTGGGAGTGGAACGACTCACTTCTATTCAGGGATCAGGCCACTGAGTAGAAATTTGTAAAATATTACAGTTTTTTGTAATATTATGTATATTTATATAATTATATAATTTAATGTTGCTGATATAGCAATTTATTTTCTACTCACTGAATATTAGGGTTTGATCCTTCATGAGTAGTAGGATTAATTAACACTATTAACACTGAGGATGTTTGAAAAAGCCAAAGGACAGCATTATTTTATGTTTATTTAAATTTATACAATGTGAATATATATATATATATATATATATATATATATATATATATATGTGTGTGTATGTGTACACACACACACACACACACACACACACACACACACACACATATATATATAACAAAGTAGCAACAGTGTATAACCCTAGCACTTAAGGGCTTGAGATATGTGGATCTCCAGGGCTGGATGGCCAGCCAGTTTACCCAAAATGTTTAAGTTCCAGGTTCATTGTGCCACCCTAGGTGGAGAAGCAATTAAAGAATGCTTTCAAATAGCAATTTATGGCCTCCACATACACCCACATGGGTAAGAACACCCACATACACGCATCGCAACATATAGCCCTGAAGGAAACAGATGCAGTAGGGGAGTAGGTATGGGGAAGGGCAATGATCAATCAGAAAAAAATAAGAATGAGGAATAAAGTCACACATGTATAATGATACCATCCATGAAGACGAAACACAATTTCTGTGAAGAATGTCATTAGAATGTTGGTGGGGATAACAATGAATTTGTAAATCACTTTCAATAATGTAGCCTCTTCATAGTACTGATTTTGCTTATCCAAGAAGGTATGTATTTCCATCATCTAGTATCTTCAATTTTTTTTTCAGTTTTGAAAGTTGACTATAAAGTTCTATCACTTTCATGGTTATATGTACTTATTTCTAAGTTACTTTGAGAATTATTGTAAATGAAATTATTTCACCTATTTCTACTTCTGCACATTGGTTAACTAGAAAAGCTACTGATTTTTGTATGTTGATGCTATACCCTGGTTTTTGAAATAATTTGTAATACCTAAGAATTTTTTAAAAGTTTATAGAGTCTCTCTCTCTTTCTCTCTCCTGTCTCTCCTTCTTCCTCCTCCCTCTCCAATAGCCAAGTTGACAACACTCAGATTGGCATCTACTATGCATATGTGAACAGATGCATGCTTTCTCTCTCTAGTTCTCTTTGGTCTAAAGCAATAATTCACCTTATTCCAAAGAAGACACACTGGGCTGTAGGTCATGGCACCTTGCTTCTTGGAAAAACCTTGTTTGTTATTCCCACCACTGATTTGGAAAATATAACTCGTCCACCCAGATACAATTTTCTCTTATCACCCTCACTATGAGCCTATTAAATTGTATGATTCTTTCACATTATGCTTTTTATCCTTTAATTTATCTTCTCAGTTTTATTAGATCTTTGAAAATTTTGTACAATCCATTTTGATTATATTCCCTCCCTCCAACCCATTCCTTGTATTTTCTTCCCTGACCACTCAACTTCATGTACTCTTTTTTTTTAATCCATTAAGTACTGTTGATGCTGCTCATATATTTTTGGATGGATGGCCTTAACTAGAGGTTGGTCTGTTTACCAGGGGCTAAGCCCTTAACAAAAACAAATCCTTTCCCAGCAGTGAGAAACATTTAATAGCCCATTATCTAGGGGACGGGACTTAGTGACCACCTCCCCTCGCCATGCTAGAAATTTGTCAGGCTTGAATTTACAAAGAGCTTGTTCACGCTGTTTCAAGTGCTATGAATTCATATGTACAAGTTCTCTGATGTGTCCAGAAAATAAGTTCTTTGTAGACATCCACATCCTAGTCTTTACATTCATTCTGCCATGATCTCTGAACCTTAGGTTTTGTGTGTGTGTGTGTGTGTGTGTGTGTGTGTGTGTGTGTTAGGGCTGATCATTCCACAATCTCTCCTTCTCTGCACCTTGATCAGTTGTGTCTCTGTGTTAATCACCATGTACTGAAAAAAGAAGCTTCTCTGACACATCTATGGGTATAATGATAAATCATTGGGACTCAGTTTAACATTATGTTCATTTAGGAAAGTAATAATAGTAGCTTCTCCCCTATGATCTATGACCTGTCTAGCTATAGATTCTAAGTCCTAATAACAGTGCAAGAAATGGGTTTCAACTTGTGAAATGGGCCTTAAATCCAAGTGGAAAGTGGTTAGTTACTCTCACCACATTTCTGGCACTATTGCTCTGGTGAACATGTCTTGCCAGGTCATTTTTGTAGCTAGCAGAGTACACAACTGAGTAAGACTGATGATTTCTTTTCTCTTCTAGTAACTTGCATAGCACCTTCTAGTACTATGAACACTAACCAGTATAGATGAAGCTTCCTGATCAGTAACAGCTTGATTTTTCCATGTTTAATGACGCAGATGTATATTTCATTTTTAGCAATAGGGTCTTGCCACCAAATTTTGAAAGATAATCAAAAGCATTGTTAATAACTTATATGGATTGTTTGGCATTTCTTGAGGCCTTGCTTGATAACAACTCGTAAAAAGGTAACTCATTCTGGTCACTGGGCTTTTTATTTGTTATCTAGTGGTGTCTAGTAGAGACATTGGTGCCCTGTTATGAGCACCAATGAAAGTTTGAACTTTTTGTATATGTGTGTGTACAGATTTTAGGGGGATTCTACTATAGAAGGTCTCCATAGAATTTTTTGTAATGTTTTAGTGTTAGGTATTGTCTATTGCTGTGACCATGGCAACTCTTACAAAAGAATGAATTTAATTGGAGCCAGATTACAGTTCAGAGGTCTAATCTATTATCAACATGGTGGCACATAGGCAGACATTGTGCTGGATTGGAGAGTTCTCCAGCCCTAAGAGTAGGCAGCAGGAAAAGACAGTGGCACTAGGCCTGGCTTGAGCATCTGAAGTCTCAAAGCCCATTCCCAGTGACATACTTCTTCCAACAAGGCCACACTTGACTTCTATAGATATTCTAAATGGAACACACATATCTGAAGATTTAAGGTTAACATCCACAAGTGAGATAAAACATATGATGTTTGATGTTTTACTTTTTGGTTCTGAGTTTCTTTACTTAGAACCAATGTTTACAGCTCTATCCATTTACCTGATTGTACTGGGGATTTTTTGTCAACTTGTCATATCCTAGAGTTTCTGGAAAGCAGGAAACTCAGCCAAGAAAATGCCTCCACCAGCACAGCCTATAAGCAAAACTCGGCCAATTCTTGATTAGTGGTTACTATGGGAGGATTTAGCCACCTGGGATGCATAAGAGAGCAAACTGAGCAAGCTATGTGGAGCAAGCCAGTAAGCAGATTTCTCCATTATCTCTACTTCCATTCTTGTTTTCAGGTTCCTGCTCTGTTTCAGTTCCTGCCTTGGCTTTCTTCAATGATGAATCTGATCTGGATCTATGAACCAAACCAGCTCTTTCCTGCCCAAGTTTCTTTCAGTCATGATCTTTATCACAGCAATAGAAAGCAAACTAGAACACATATGACTCTCATAGTTACATTTTCTTAGTTGCTGAATAATGTTCTATTGTGTAAATATACCAATATACCACATTTTCATTATTCATTCATTAGTTAATGGACATCGAAAGTGTTTCCATTTCCTTGCTATTATGAATAAAGAAGTAGAAGTGACTCTGTATGTGTGGGTATCACTATAGTAATACGTGGCCAAAAATAGTATATCTTGATCATGTAGCAGAACTCTTTCTAGCCTTTTGAGGAACCTCCAAATTGATTTCCAGAGAGGTGTCACCAGTGTGTACTCCTATCAGCAGTAAATACGTGTTGTTCTTTCCCCCACATACATATCAGAATTTGTCATTATTTGTTTTCTGAATCTTAGCTATTTTGTTTGGGGTAACATAAAAATCTCAAAAGGCTTTATGTTGCATTTACCTGATGGTTAGGGATGTTGAAATTTATTTAAACATTTCTCAACCATTTATAATTCATCAGTTGAGAGCTCTGATCATTTTTAAAATGTGTATGTGTATGTCTGTGTGTGTGTGTGTGTGTGTGTGTGTACCTGCCACAAGTGTGTGAATGCTTGAGAAGGCCAGAGGCTTCAGATTCTCTGTAGCTGGAGTTACAGGTTTCTGTGAGCCACTTGACATAGGGACTGGGAATTGAACTCTTGTCCCTAGAAAGGTAATATGTGTGTGCTCTTAACCATTGAACCATCTTTCCAGCTTCATGTCCCACTTTTCCCTATTATTTATTCACATTACATTCCAAATATAGTCCCCCTCTCCTCCTGGTCCCCCCTTGACACAGCCACTCCCTCATACCCCCTCCCCTTTACCTCTGAGAATGGGGAGCTCCTCCTGGGTACTAATCCATGTTGGCACATGGAGTCACTGCAGGACTAGATGCATCCTCTCCCACTGAGGCCAGATTAGGCAGCCCAGTTAGGGGAACAGGATTCACAGGTAGGCAACAAAGTTAGAGACAGCCCCTGCTCATTGTTGGAGGACCTGCTGCACATCTGCTACATATGTGTGTGGGGGTCTAGGTCTGCAACATATGTGCAGGAGGCCTAGGTCCTCCATGCTTGCTCTTTGATTGATGGTTCATTCTCTGGGAATTGGTAAATTGTATTTGCTAAGATGCCCATTTTCACAATATTAACTTTACCAATCTATGAGTGTGAGAAGTCTTTCCGATTTGTCCATTCAATTGCATTTTCACTGCCTTTACTTACTTGATTAGATTTATTCCATTAGATATTTGAGGCTATTGTGAATGGAATTGGTTTATTTCTTGGAATGCTTGTCAATTGTGTATTCTTTTTAATTTTGTATTCTTATGAATGTGTTTGTCAGCTATAGGATATTTCTGGTAGAATCTTTAGATTCTTTTATATATGGAGTCATTGTCTGCAAATAAGAATAGTTTGAGGGTTTTTTTTTTTTTTGTCTTTTTCATAGCCTTGATCTCCTTCATTTGTCTTACTGCCACAGATAAGACTCCTGGCACTATTTTGAATAGGAAAAGGAAGAGCCAACATCTTTGTCTAGTTCCTAATTTTAGTGAAAATGTTTAGATTTTTTTCCTCCACTTAGCAAGATAATGGCTATAGGCTTTTTATTTGTTGTCACTATCATACAAAGATTTGTCTTTTCTATTCCTAGACCTTCTAGGATTTTTATCATGTTGAATTCTGTCAAAGGGTATTTCTGCATCTAGTGAGATGATCATGTGGTTTCTGTCCTTGAATCAATTTATGTAGTGAATTATGGTTATTGATTTACATATGCTGAAGCATTTCCGCATCTCTGAGCTGAAGTCAACTGGATCCTACAAGGTACTCTTTTTGAAGTGTTCTTGAATTTTGTTTTCAAACAATTTTATCAAAAGAATTTTCATTCATGTTTATTAGACACATTGGCCTATAATTTTCATTTTTGTTTGTTGAGTCTTGGTCTGGTTTTGGTACATGGATGATATTGGCTCCATAAAATGAACTGGAAAGTGTTCGTTCATTTTCAACTGAATTATAATTGAATCTCTTCTGGCCCCCTTTTCTCTCTTCAGTCTCTCCCAGTTATTCTTCCTTGAATTCCACCTGTGCCGCCCAATTTCTCATGTTTATTTTATTTTTTTATAGTATAGAATAGAGTTTATTCAGGGCATGAGATGGGAGTAAAGGGGATAGTAGAGGCAGAGGAAGGCAGAGAGACAGAAAGAGTAGAAGCAGAGGCCGGCCATGACCATGTGGAGAGAGGCGGGAGGCAATTCTCATGTTGATAACTTCTTTTCCATTGATTATATTTATTACATATATGTGTATGCACAAATATATTTATTTATTATTATGCATTTCTTTTTATATATTTATAGTACATATATATATACACACATATATAAATTTAACTAGCTGAGTCTGTTTTTGTTGGTTGTGCGTACACATTTGCAAGGCTGACCACTCTGCATTTAACAGGCAATAAAAGAGTTTATCCCTGGGAGAGGCTAATTCTCATTCTCCCAGCAGTTATTAGTTGCCAGTAGTTCTTTGCCTAGAGATGAGAAACCTCAAAAATCTCCCCCTACCCTGTTAATATATTGCTATTGTCCTGGTCTTGTTGATGCAGTTCTTTCTGGAGAGGCTGTTTCTTAGTACAGTTCTGGCCTTCTGGCTCTCACAATCTTTCTGCCTTCTTTTCTGTGGTCTTCTCTGAGTCACAGACTCAGGATCTGTGATGTAGATGTATCTATTGAGGCGGAGCTGCTGAAGATCCATTGATCTCTACACTCCACTGCTTCTTTGTTAGATCAGCATTACTACATTCTACATCTTATCCTTAGACCTTATCCTTACACCATAAGATAACTGCAGCTACCATTCCTCATCAAAGATTCTTCTCTCTCCAGCAAATGGAGACCATCACAGAAAGCCACAGCTAGACACAATGCAGAGTTCTTTTTTAAAAGTTTTTTGAGATTATGATAATCTCTTGACATTTACTTTTTGTAAATATTATTTTTCAGTTTTAATTCCTTCTTCCCTCATATATTAGATCCTGACCATAGTTTCCCCACACTCGTTTTTCCTAGTTCCTCTTTCCCCTCATACTCTACCATCCCTTCAGAAAAGGGCAGGCCTCCCAGGGATATTAACCAAACATGGCATATCAAGTTGCAGTGAGACTAGGTACCTCTCCTCATATTAAGGCTGGACAAGGCAACTCAGTAAGAGGGAAAGGTCACAAAAGCAGACAAAAGAGTCCGAGGTAGCCCCTACTTCCACTGTTAGAAGTCCCACAAGCTAGACACCTGTAATATATGTGCAGAGGGCCTAGGTCAGACCCATGCAGGCTCCCTGGTTGGCAGCTCCTATGAGCACAGGTTAGTTGATTCTGTGGGTTTTGTGTGTGTGTGTGTGTGTGTGTGTGTGTGTGTGTGTGTGTGTGTGTGTGGTGTCCTTGACCTCTCTGGATTCTACAATCCCTTCTCCCCGTCTTCAGCAGGATTTCCTGAGCTGCGCCTAATGCTTGGCTGTGAATCTCTGTATCTGTTTCCATCAGTTGCTGAGGAAGCCTCTCTGATGACTATTAGGCTAGGCGCTACTCTATAGCAGAGTATCATCAGGAATCATTTCATTGACTGTTTTTGTTTTGTTTTGTTTTGTTTTGATTTGATTTTGCCATTCCTTTTGGTTCAGAAATTCTGCAGAAGCTTTTCAGTTTCGTGTGGTTTTGTGGGTGTATCTGCTCTTGGTTTTATAGGGCCTTCAGATGCATCGTGCATCAATTTGAAGTCTCTCAATTTTTTTCCCACGATGGCATTCATGGATATAAACTCTCCTCTGAGAATTCCCTTCATTGTGTTTAATAGATTTTGTCGTACTTGACTTTGAAACTTTCCTTCTTTATTTCATCCTTGATTATATTTTCATTCAGTATTGTACTGTTTAGTTTCTGTGAATTCATGTACTTTCTGCTGCAGTTTCTATTTAGCTTTGTTCAGGTTATAATCAGATATAATGCTGAATAAAATTTTAATTCCCTATATTTGCAGATTTTGTTTTGTGTTGGGGGAAGTTTCATGGACTGCTAGGATGCATATGGATTCTTTGGTACTTGAACAGAATATTCAAACAGAATCAAACAGAATTAGTTCTGTTTGATTTATGATGTCATTTAATTCACAGATTATTCTGTTTACCATATTTCCAGATGACAATGTAATAGTAGAATTCCTATTATGAAAAAAACCACTATTATCCAAAGCAACTTGAGTGGAAAGGGTTTACTTCAGCTTACAGCTTGTAAAGTCCATCATCAAAGGATCTTAGGGAAGGAACTCCAGGTAGGTACTTTGAGGCAGAATCTGAGGCAGAGGCTGTGGAGGAATTCTGCTTACTGCCCTTCTCTCCATTGTTTACTTGCTCAGCACTCAGAACCACTTGCCCAGAGATGTCACTGGCCACAATGGGCTGATCCACATCAATCATCGATTAAAAAAAAAAAAAAAGCCCCAAAGGCTTGCCCAAGATAGTACCCACTATCTTGGGATATGGTGGGAACATTTTCTCAATTGAAGTTTCCTCTTCCAAAATGACTCTAGCTTATGTTAATTTGATAAGAACCAGGCAGCATAACCTGTTAGTTAGAGTTTATACTGCTGTGACAAAACATGACCAAAAAGCAAGTTGGAGAGGAAATGGTTTCTTCAGCTTACACCTCCATATTGCTGTTTATCATCAAAGTCAGGACAGGAACTTAAACTGGGCAGGGTCCTGGAGGCAGGAGCTGATGCAGGGACCATGGAGGGGTGCTGCTTACTGGATTGCTCAATCTGTTTTCTTATAGAACCCAGGATACTAGCCCAGGGAGGGCACTATGCATAATAGTCTAGGCTTTCTCCCATTGATCACTAGTTGAGGAGATGCCTTACTGAGGCTTCTTTCTCTCTGATGACTCGAGTTTGTGTCAACTTGACTCACAAAACTAACCAGTACAACCTGTTTCTCAAAATGTTTCTGTTTTCCTCTTAAAGATTCAAAGTATCAGGCCTTAAATTAATGCCATTGATACGGTTTGAATTAATTTTTGTAAAGGATGTCATACAGAGATATGGTTTCATTCTCTGTATAAATGCCCAGCTTTCACAATGTAATTTGAGAGGATATCTTTTCTCCAATGTGTAATTTTTAAATATATTTGTAAAGAATCAGGTGGCTATAGCTATATGATGTACCTCTGGGTCCTTTTTGCTTTACACTGGTTTATGTCTTAGTTTTGATGCCAGCATCTTACTCGATTTGCTACTATGGCTCTGTAAATTTTATATCAAGGATATTATTACTTTTGCTCATGATTGACAATATATCCAAGTCTTTTGTGCTTACTTATAAATTTTATGTATTATTTTTCTATTTCTGCAAGGAATGCCATTGAAATTTGAATGAGATTGCATTCAATCCTTTGATACCAGTAATCTTCACAATATTAAATCTGCTATCCATGAACATGGGAGATCTTTTGTTCTTATAGTATTTTCTTCAATTTCTTCCCTCAGTGTTTTACATTTTTAATTGCACATTTAGTGTTTTTATTATTATTTGAAGGAAGTATTGCTCTTTTCTGGTCCAATCTATTTAGTGTTCTGTAAACTTTTTGAATATTTATACAGTGAGGGAAGTGTTCTATGATTTTGTTGAAAATAGTTTATGGGCCTTGGAGCTAGGACTCTTCATCCTCTTGTATTCTTATTATTTTTAGGTTTGGCCTTTTCATAGTGTTCAAGATTCCTTTGGTTGTTTTGTGTCATGAAACTTTTAATTAACATTTTATTTGACAAATGAATCAATTTCTTCGATGGTATCTTCTATGCTCAACATTTTCTTATCCATTTCTTATATTCTGTTGGTGATGCTTGTGTCTGTAGTTCCTGTTCTCTTTCCTAGCTTTTCCATCTCCAGGATTCCCTCAGTTTGTATTTTATTTATTGTTCCTATTTCCATTTTCAGCTCTTGAATAGTTTTATTCATTTCCTTCATGTATTTGATTGTATTTTCCTGTATGTGTTTAATAGATTTATTCATTTCCTCTTTAAAGGCCTCTATCATCTTTATAAGATTGGACTTAAGATCATCTCCTTGTGCTTTGGCTGTGTTAGGATATTCAGGGCTTTGCTGTAGTGGGGATACCTGGACCTAAGTGGTGCCATGTTGCCCTTGTTGGTTAATGGAATATAATTGAAGACCCAGAAATAAACCCATACACTATGAACATGTGATTTTTGACAAAGAAGCCAACACCATACAATAGGGAAAAAAAGAAAGCATCTTCAACAAATGGTGTTTCTAATTGTATGTTTACATGCAGAAGAATGAAAATAGGTCCATATTTATCACCTGGCACAAAACTTAAGTCCAAGTGGATCAAAGACCTCCACATAAAGCTAGATACACTAAATCTAATAGAAGAAAAAGTGAAGAATTGCCTTGAACACATTGGCACAGCAGATAACTTCCTGAACAGAACACCAACAGTTCAGGCACTAAGATCAATAATTAATAAACTGGATCTCATGAAACTGAAAAGTTTCTGTAAAGCAAAAGACACCATCAATACAATAAAACAGCAGCCTACATAATGGGAAAGATCTTTACCAACCTTACATCAGACGGAGGACAAATATCAAAAATATATGAAGAACTCAAAAAATTAGACACCATCAATCCAAAGAACACAATTAAATTTTGGTGTACAGAACCAAATAGAGAATTCTCTAATGGCTGAAAAGCACTTAAAGAAATGTTCAATGTCCTTAGTCATCAGACAAATGAAAATCAAAATGAGTCTGAGACTCCATCTTCTACCTGTCAGAATGGCTAAGATCAAAAACTCAAGTGATAGGACATGGTGGCAATGGGCATCAAATGTTGTGTTTTATAAAAATAAAATGGGAAGGAATAATGTTTGGTGGAGGTATAGTCAGATGTCCTACCTCAAGACCCAACTATATCACTCCTCGAAATATACCCAAAAGATGCCCCACTACACCACAGGGACACTTTCTCAACTATGTTCATAGCAGTTCATAGCCAGAAATACACACTGAGTATTATAGAACAAGTGGGAAATCACCTTGAATGCGTTGGCACAGGTGACAATTTCCTGAACTGAACACCAATGACTCAGCCTCTAAGATCAACAATGATAAATGGGAAATTGAAAAGATTCTTTAAGGCAAATAACACTGTCAATAGGACAAAACAGCAACGTACAGATTGGGAAAAGATCTTCACTAACCAACAGAGGCTAATATCCAAGATATAAAGAACTTAAGTTAGACTCAAAAAAAAAAACAATTAAAAATCAGGATTCAGAGCTAAACAGAAAATTCCCAACAGAGGAATCTTGAATGGCTGAGAAGCATTTAAAGGAATGTTCAAAAATCCTTAATCATCACAGAAGTGCAAATTGAAATGGTCCTATGATTCCACCTTAGTGCCTATCAGAATGGCTAAGATAAAAATACTGACTAGCAGAAGGTATATTCTTTTGTTTTAGGGTGAACT
Organism: Apodemus agrarius; assembly: GCA_964023405.1. Taxonomy (NCBI): domain Eukaryota; kingdom Metazoa; phylum Chordata; class Mammalia; order Rodentia; family Muridae; genus Apodemus; species Apodemus agrarius. The sequence goes on along the minus strand of OZ030010.1, from coordinate 58,398,213 downwards.
GTTATGTATAAATCCATTTGGTTCATAACCTCTATTAGTTTCACTGTGTGTCTGTTTAGTTTCTGTTTCAATAATCTGTTTATTGGTGAGAGCTGGGTGTTGAAGTCTCCCACTATTATATTTTGGAGTTCAATTTGTCCTTTGAGCTTTAGAAAAGTTTCTTTTATGAATATAGGTGCCCTTGTATAGATATTCAGAATTGAGACTTTCTCTTGGTAGATTTTTCCTTTAATGAATATGAAGTGTCCTTCCCCATCTTGCTTGATGAGTTTTGGTTGAAAGTCTATTTTATCGGATATTAGAATGGCAACTCCCACTTGTTTCTCAGTAACAAAACAAGCCTCAACAGATACAAGAAGATTGAAATAATCCTACTTATTTTATCAGATTCCCATGGACTAAGGCTAGACTTTGATAACAAAAACAACAGAAAACGCACATACACATGGAATCTGAACAACTCTCTACTCAATATCTTGGTCAGGGAAGAAATAAAGAAATTAAAGGCTTCCTGGAATTCAATGAAAATGACACAGTGTACCCAAACATATGAGACACAATGAAAGCAGTGCTAAGAGGAAAATTCATTGCACTAAGTGCCTCCATAAAGAAACTGGAGAGATCCTACACTAGCAGCTTAACAGGCCACAAGAGAGATCTAGAACAAAAAGAAACAAACTCACTCAAGAGGAGTAGAAGGCAGGAAATAATCAAACTCAGGGCCAAAATCAACCAAATAGAAACAAAGAGAATTATACAAAGAATCAACAAAACCAAAAGATGGTTGTTTGAGAAAATCAACAAGATCGATCAACCCCTAGCCAAACTAATTAAAGGACACAGAGATAGTATCCAAATTAACAAAATCAGAAATGAAAAGGGAGATATAACAACAGAAACTGAGAAAATTAAAAAAAAACCATCAGATTCTTGTACAAAAGGCTATACTCAACAAAACTTGAAAATCTCGAAATGGATGATTTTCTAGACATTATCATCATGCACCAAAGTTAAATCAAGAGCAGGTAAACTATCTAAACAGGCCCATATCCCCTAAGGAAATAGAAGCAGTCATTAAAAACCTCCAACCAAAAACAGCCCAGGGCCAGATGGCTTTTAGTGAGGAATTCTACCAAACCTTCAAAGAAGAGCTAATAAGAACACTTCTCAAATTATTCCATAAAATAGAAACAGAAGGAACATTACCTAATTCATTTTATGAAGCCACAAGTATTCTGATACCTAAACCACACAAAGATCTAACAAGGAAAGAAAACTTCAGACCAATTTCCCTTATGAATATCAATGCAAAAATACTCAATAAAATTTAGCAAACAGGATCCAAAAACATCATTCATCAAGACCATGTAGGCTTCATCCCAGGGATGCAAGGTTAGTTCAACATACAAAAATCTATTAATGTAATCAACTATATAAATAAACTCAAAGAAAAAAATCACATGATCATCTCATTAGAAGCTGAAAAAGCACTGACAAAATACAACACCCCTTCATGTTAAAAATATTGGAGAGATCAGGAATTCAAGACTCATCCCTAAACATAATAAAAGCAATACACAGCAAACCAAGAGTCAATATCAAATTGAAGCAATTCCACAAAAATCAGGGACAAGACAAGGCAGCTCACTCTCCATGTACCTATTCAATACAGTACTAGAAGTTATAGCTAGAGCAATAAGACAACAAAGGAGATCAAGGGTATATAAATTGGCAAAAAAGAAGTCAAGGTATTACTATTTGCAGATGATATAATAGTATTATCATAAGAGGCCACAAAAATTCTACCAGAGAACTTCTCCAGCTGATAAAACAACTTCAGCAATGTGGCTGGATGGATATAAAATTAACTCAAACAAATCAGTAGCCCTCTTTTATACAAATGATAATGGGCTAAGAAAGAAAATAGGGAAACAGCACCCTTCACAATAGTCATAAATAATATTAAATATCTTGGGGTAACTCTAACCAAATACGTGAAAGAGCTGTACGACAAGAACTTCAACTATCTCAAGAAAGAAATCAAAAGACCTCAGAAAAAGGAGAGAGCTCCCATGCTCATGAATTGGTAGGATTAACACAGTAAAAAATGGCCATCCTACCAAAAGTATTCTACAGATTCAATGCAATCCCCATCAAAATCCCAACACAGACATGGAAAGAGCAATTCTCATATGTAATTGGAATTTCCATATGAATTCCAAATGCATATGGAAAAACAAAAAACCCAGGATAGTGAAAACAATTTTTTCTTTTTGGTTTTTTGAGACAGGGTTTCTCTGTGTAGTTCCAGCTGTCCTGGAACTCACTCTGTAGACCAGGCTGGCCTCGAACTCAGAAATCTGCCTGCCTCTGCCTCCCAAGTGCTGGGATTAAAGGCATGCGCCACCTCGCCCAGCTGCGAAAACAATTCCTTTTTTTTTTCATTTTTTTATTCTGTATTCTTTGTTTACATTTCAAAGGCTTTCCCCTTTCCCAGTTCCCCCCCCACACACACCATATGTCCCATAAGTCCTCTCCCCCGCAACTATTCCCCAATTACCCCCCCCCCACACACACACACCATTTCTCTGTTCTGGTACTCTCCTACAAAACTGGATCCAATCTTTTCAGGCCCAGGGTCCTCTCCTTTCTTCTTCTTGGGAATCATTTGACTTGCTAATTGTGCCTTGAGTATTTAGGGCTTCTGGGCTCATTAATACCCACTTATCAGTTATTGCATTTCATGTGTATTCTTTTGTGATTGGGTTAACTCGCTTAGGATGATATTTTCCAGATCTAACCATTTGCCTACAAATTGCATGAATTCATTATTTTTAATTGCTGAGACAACCCAGATGCCCCCCAAAGGAAGAATGGATAGAGAAAATGTGTTACATTTACACTCAGCTATTAAAAACAAGGACATTATGTGTTTTGCAGGTAAATGGATGGAACTAGGAAATATCATCCAATCCAAAAGGACATGTATGTTAAGTATTCACTAATAAGTGGATATTAGCTTAACAAGTACAGAATACTAGGATATAATACAGAACTCAAGAAGGTTAATAAGCAGAAGGGCCCAAGTGAGGATACTTCAATCCCACTTTGGAAGAAGAAAGCAATCATGGGAGGCAGAGCAAGGGAGGGATTTGGATGAGAGAGGGGAGGGGGGAAAGGGGAACATGTTCAGGTATCAGGGGACTGGAGACAGGACAGAAGCCTTGGGGGCCAGCAGAATGAATGAAAATATGCAACTTCATATGGGTGGGAGGGGGGACCCTCCAGAATGTACCAGAGACCTGGGAGGTGAGAGACTCTCAGGACTCAAAGGGAGGGACCTCAGATGAAATGCCTGACTGTGGGAACAGAGTCAACTAACCTGAACCTTCTGCAGCTCTCAGAGACGGAACCACCAACCAAAGAGCATACACATGCTAGACCTAGGCCTCCCTGCACTTATGTAGCAGATGTGCAGTATGGTCTTCATATGGGTCTCTTAACAACTGGAGCGGGCGCTATCACTAAGGTTGTTGCCTGTCTGTGGAATATGTTCCCCAAACTGTGCTGCCTGTCTGGTCCCAGTGGGAGAGGATGTGCCTATCCTTGCAGAGACTTGATGCCAGGGTTGGGGGATCCTGGAGGTGGAGCTCTGCCCTCTCAGAGAAGGGCAGGGGATGGGGGACTGTGTGAAGGGGGCACCAGGAGAGGGGCAGCAATCGGGATGTAAAGTGATTTTAAAAAGAATAAAATCTATAACAGCCAGGGAAATACGATGCCTTCACTACTGTGCTCAGCCATCTTACTACAGGAGGCCCTGAATAATCCCAAAGTACAGGACAAAGACCTGAACACCAACCACATGGAGATAAATAGGGGTCCTAAAGAGGAAATGTATAAAGCCTTTAATGAAACTGAGCGAAACACAAACAAAAAAAAAAATGGAGAAAATGAATAAATCCCTTAGAGAAAGCCAAGCGAATACAAGTCATTAAAGGAAAGAATAAAACTGTTCTCAAAACATGAAAATGGAAATAGAAGCAATAAAGAAAACACAAACTGGCAACTAACCTGGACCCCTGGGAGCTCTCAGACACAGAACCACCATCAAAGAGCATACACAGGCTGGTCTGAGGCCCCCAGCACATATGTAGCAGAGGGCTGCCTTGTCTGGCCTTGGTGAAAGAGGATGCACCTTATCCTGTACAGACTTGATATGTCAGGGTTTGGGGGATACCCAGGATAGGTATCCATCCTGGTGAAGGGGAGGACGATGGGGGACTTTGCAAGGGGAGACTGGGAGGGGGACAGCATTTGGAATGCAATTAATTAATTAATTAATTAATTAATAAGAAAGAAATAGTCAACATCCTTAGCCACCAGCAAATCAAAACTACCTTGAGATGGCACCTTACACCTGTCAGAATGGCCAGGGTCAATAACACAAGTGACAGCCCATGCTGGTGAGGATGTAGAGCAATGAGAAGGCTCTTCCTGGCCTGAGTGTGTGGGTCAAATGAAGGCCGGCACCAGGGTTTGGGCCACTGGGGAGGCAGGACACAGGAGTTTTGACTGCGCTTACCCCAGGGGCACTGGACAGGTGTCAGGCTTTGTGAGGCAGCTGGACACTGCTCTGGGGGGTGGGGGAGCACAGTTTAAGTTCTCTGGGGACTGCTGGAGCCAGTTCAGGGATCCCTGGGCCCATGCAGAGGCCAGGGCCATCAGGTTCTCGGACTCTTGGACACCCCAGACACCGTTGGATGCCGCAGAAGAGCTGAAAATGCAGTGGCGGCTTGTGGGCTGAATCTAGCCTGGGGCCTTAGGGGAAAGGAGGGGAGTTCTGGCTAGGTCCCACAGGGAGGAAAAAGGACGTGGCTTGTTCGGCTGGCGGCTTGGCTTGGTGAAGGCCATGGCTGGGAGCGCTAGGAGGCTTTCTGTGGGAGACTAGATGCGGCTCTTTAGGTGAGGTCCTGTTCCATTGCTCCCCACTGCGGATCCCGATGAAAAGAGACAGTCTGTGGTTTTAAAGCATTTATTGTCATGGCAGAGAGTTGTGATGAGTAAAACCATACCCCACTTTCTTAGGGAGGGCCTGAGGTTAGTTTTACAGGGAGGAGTGTCTGGGAAGGAGAATTTATTGGCTAAGCCTCCAGGCCTTTCATTAAAATGGAGATTTGTCTTGAGGCTAGGTGACCTGTGGAGGAGCTTGGGGCATTGCTCTTATGTGACTGATGGCCACAGACCTACAGAGAGCTGCTGCCTTGTGTCAGGGGCCGGGTGTCCAGGAGCATGTCAAAATACCTACAGACCCTGGCAGGGTGACCTGCGGGGTCACTGTGATTTCAAACATGGCTCAACCAGAAACCAGGCTGCCTTTTACTGTCCCGCAGGAGTGCAAACTTTTATAGCCACTATGCAAACCAATTTGTTGGTTCCTCAGAAAACTGGGAATTGATATAACAAGATCTAGCTATATAAAAAATTGGAGCTCCTTCCTACCTCAAGGAAGCTTGCTCAATCATGTTCTCAGTAGCTTTATTCACAGTAGCCAGAAAGCAGAAGCAACCTAGATGTCTCTTAACTGAAGAATGGACAAGCAAAGTATGGTATTACTCAGCTGTTCAAAACTGACATCATGATATTTACATGTGAATGGATACAACTAGAAAGAATAATCCTAAAGGAGGAAACCCAGACTACAAAAGACAAAGATAGTATGCATTCTCTTATAAGTGAGTATTAGCTGTTAAACAACAACTAAACTACAATATGCAAGATGCAGTAAGGTTAGGTAAAGAGTAGGGCTCTAGTAGGGAAAGTACGACTCTCCCTGGAAAGGAGAAGTAGGATATGTTTTATGGGTAGACTAGGGGCAGGTGGGGATGGGAGCAGAAGGAATCAGGTGAGCGGTGTGGAGTGGAGGGAGAGAATATGGGAAGAGGTGGCTGGAATTGGAAGACATTTGGGGAATGGTGTGGAAACCTAGTACAGTGGAAGCTTCCTGGAATCTATGAAGGTGATACTAATGAGGTTTCCTGGTAACAGAGGATAAGAAGTCTCAACTGTACATCTCTGTAGCCAGCCAAGGCTTCTAGTAGAGGGAACTGAATTGTTGGCCAAAGAAGTCTCTTGAAAATCTTCCTAACAACCCAGGCTGATGCAAAGAAAAAGGAAAGACCATGCATGTCCTTTTAGGTCTGAGTTACCTCACTCAGGATGATATTTTCTGGGATCAATCTTAATGGCAGGATCCATTTGCCTGCAAAATTCATGATGTTCTCATTCTTAAAAGCTGAAAAGTATTCCATTGTGTAAATGAACCACATTTTCTGTATCCATTCTTCAGCTGAGGGACATCTGTGTTGCTTCTAGTTTCTGGCTATTATGAGTAAGGCTGCTATGAACACAGTGGAGCACATGTCCTTGTGATATTGTGGAGCACCTTTGGGTATAAGCCCAGGAACAGTATAGCCAGATTGATTTCCAGAGTGGTTAGACAGGGCCCCCAGTAGAGGGATGTGGACACCAACCCAACTTCAAAATTTTCTACCAAAAATTGTTCCTGTTTAAAAGAACTGCAGGGACAAAAATGGAGCAGAGACCGAGGGAAGGGCGGTCCAGTGACAGGCCAAACTTGGGATCCATCTCAAGGAAGACTGCAAGGCCTGACACTATTCCTGATGGGATGTTGTACTTTCAGACCAGAGCTGTCCCCTGAGAGGCTATCAGCTGCTGACTGAGAAAGATGCAGATCCTTACAGCCAAGCATTGACCTGAGGTGGGGGACCCCTATGGAAGAGTTAGGGGAAAAATTGAAGGAACAGAGGGGGATGTCAATGCCACAGGAAAACCAATGGTGTGAAATAACCTGGACTCCTGGGAGCACCCAGAGACTAAGTCACCAACCACGGAACATACGTGGGCTGGTCCAAGGCCTCTGGCCCATATGTAGCAAAGAACTGACTGCCTCGTCTGGCCTCAGTGGGAGAGGATGTGCCCAATCCTGTAGAGACTTGAAATGTCCAGGCAAGACGGGGGGGGGGCAGCACCCTCTCTCAGAAGTGAAGGGGAGAGGGGAAGAACTCTGTGTGGAGGAAAACAGAAGGAACAGAAGGGGAAGAACACTTGGGATGTAAATAAATAAAATAATTAATTGAAAAGGTTGAATATGTTGTGCTTTCATTTTCATTCAGTTCTAAAACAAAATTAATTTCCTTCTTGATTTCTGTCTTGAGCCATTCTTTATTTAGTAGGATGCTGTTTAGTTTCCATGAGTTTGTATACTTTCTGCTTTTTGGTTGTTGTTACTGATATCCAGCTTTAATCCATGGTGGTCAGATAGGATGCAGGGTATTATTTCAACTTTCTTGTATCTGTTGATACTTGCTTCATATTCTAGCATGTGGTCAGTTTGGGTGAAAATTCCATAAATTACTGAGTAGAAAATATATTCTTTAGTGTTTGGGTGAAATGTTCTGTCGGCGGCTTATATATGCTTGTGGAAAGAGAGAAACGGTAAATATGGTCAGTTTAAGGGGCTTTCTGAAGCTGTTTTGAGTTGTTTACCTTGTGATTTTAAGAAGCATTCCTGCAGAGCAGAATGAATGCTTTGCCGCCCCTTTAACACCTGTATCTTAAAGAGCTTTCCTTGGAGATGAAAGGTGTCAGTCAGCCAGTGTACTGCTGTGAAGACACACCATGTTCAGAGTAACTTATGAAACAAAACATTTACTGGGACTGGCTTACAGTTTCCGAGGTTTAGTCCAGTCTCATCATGGTGGGAAACATGACAGCACACAAGTAGACATGGTGCTGGAGACTTAGCTTAGAGTTCTACATCTGGATCCATGAACAAGAAGAAAAGAGAAACTCGGGTTGGCCCGGAGTTTTAAAATATCAAAGCCTACCTAGGGAAGCACTTCCAACAAGGCCATACCTCCTAATCCTTTCAAATTGTGCCACTCCCAGATGACCTAAGCATTCACATATCTGAGCCTATGGGAGCATTCTTATTCAGGCCACCAAAGAAGGTTTTAATCTATGTTTTGGTATAGTGCAGTTGGTAAAACCTCAGCCCATTGTGCTCAGAGTATTCAGGGCTCAATTTCAAATACTACTCCAAGAGTACATCATTTGCAGAAGCAAGCACAGCAAATAGATCAAAATACAGTAATAGTCAATTAAAAACAATGAGTACTTCAACTCCAAAAATCCTTATGGAGTAGAGGAGCATGAATAGTATGGTGAGTATTAAGATATTAGTTATTAAGGTTAGGAATGAAATGGAAACAAGCAAAGGAAAACTAGAAACAGAATCTGTACTCCCTTCTGCTTTTCCACATTTCCTTTCTTCATTGTATCTGAAATGAGTGTTCTGCCACCATTACCCACTTCACAGGATGGCTGAGCTCCATTATCCCTTGCTTATTTTCTAGAAATTGTAGCAACCCATAAATGGATGCACACATTGCATTCTTCCTCCTTGGTTTAATTTTTTTTAAAGATTTATTTATTAATTTTCTGTATATAAGTACACTGTAGCTGTCCTCAGACATACCAGAAGAGGGCATTGGATCCCATAGATGGTTGTGAGCCACCATGTGGTTTCTGGGAATTGAACTCAGGACCTCTGGAAGAGCAGTCACTGCTCTTAACCATCTCTCCGCTTCCCCCCTTTTCCGTTGGTTTAATTTTGATAGGTCATATATACATTTATACAATTTAAAAGAAATTCTAAGTTTTTTTAAATATAAAATTTCAAGGTATTCTGTAATGATCCTTTAGCTTTCACAGGTGTTTATTTTAATCTCCCTCCTTTATTTTCATTTTCAATTTTGTAAATTTGTTTTCTATTTCTTTTGATTCATTTGGCTAACTGTTTAACAATATTATCTATCTTTCCAAAGAACCATTTTTTTGTTTCATTTTCTTTTTTATTATTTGAAAATTGCGTACATGCATATAATGTTGAAATCAATTTAATATCTTTTTACTTGATTAAAATATAATTACTCCCTTATGTTATCTTTCTTCCCTCTAATCACTCATATACCCTTCGCTCACTTTCAAATTCATAGTCTTTTAGTCTTTAATTATTTTATACACATATATGTGAATATATAAATGCAACCTGCTGAATCTAGTGTTGTGCATATACATACATACATACATACATACATACATGCATACATACTACACACTTGAGGCTGGAAAACCATTTAGGGAGCTCATCTCTGGGGAAAATTAATTCTTCTCTCAGCAAATTTTAATTGCCTGTAGATCTTCATCTAATGGTGGAGACACCTACAACTTTGCCCCATCCATGTTGGCATGCTGACTGGTGTTGCCACTATTCAGGTCTTGTTTAAGCACCCATACTGTTAAGATTTTCATGGATGTAGTTCTATATCTTATGTAGAAAACAACAATCTTGCAGCATAATTTTTGGATCTCTGGCTTTTACCATTTGTCTGCCACCCCTTCCATGATGTTTCCTGATCCTTCGGTCTGGATCTGTATTGTAGATTTATCCAGTGGGTCTGGAGTATCCCATAGATCTCCCTTAATTCTATTAAATGTATAGTGAAGTTTTAGTATGAAGTTTGTTCATCTGGATGAGCTATCTCTTTATGAGAACAGGCTATGGTGATGTTCCACCATTATTGGATTGGGACCTCTCAGTTCCATTATGCTCAGTAGTATCTGATTTATGAAATAGGTTACATCAGTGATTATTGCATATTTACAAATGCATGTTTTCTTGGTGGATAATTATTTCCACTAATATGTAGTAGCCTTCTTCATATCTTCTAATTTAATTTGATTTAATGTCTACTTTGCCAGATATGAGAACAGCTACTCCCTGCTTTCAGCTTCTACCTGCTCAGAATATCATTTCCTATTCTTTGATATTTGGTATGTGTGGATTTCTACCAATAAAACATATTATTTACAGATATCAGATAAGTGGACCTTGCCTCTAAACCAATCATTTACTTTGTTCTTTAAACTGGAGAATTAAAACCATTTGTGTGTGTGTGGCGGGGGGCGGGGGGGGGACCATACACATGCCATAGCATCTATGTGGAGGACAGAGGCCAACTTGCAGAAGCCAGTTACCCTTTTACACCACATAGCTCTCTAAAGTCCTTCCTGTATTGGATGTCCACATCCTTCCCTAGATTTGGAAGTCTTCTGCAATAATTATTTTTTTTAATTTAGGAAGATGTACTTATTTTATTGTTATGATCGTTTCTCCTGACTGACATGCATGCCTGATGCTTTCAGAAGTCAGAAAATGGCACTGGATCCCCTGGAACTGGAGTTATGGATGGTTGTATGTCAATATGTGGGTCCCGGAAACTGAACCCAGGTCTCCAAGGGCATCAAATATTCTTAACAGCTGAGATAACTCTCCAGCCCCTAATTTCTTAGTTTTGAAAAGATTTACTTTTAAATTTGTGTGTGTGTGTGTGTGTGTGTGTGTGTGTGTGTGTTCCTGTGAGGGTCAGAAGATGATGTCAGATCCCCTACCCTGAATGTATAGGTGGTTGTGAGTTGACTGATGTGGGTTCTAGAAACTGAAATCAGAACACCTAGAAGAGCAGTCAGTACCCTTCACTGCTGAGACTTCTCTATATCCCATTCTTCTATATTTTATTGAGAATGTGTTTCAAGCATGCAATGTGTATTTTAGCTTCTTTTTCTACCCCATGAATCCTTAAGTATGCTGTCTTATATCCTGAAATTATGGAAAATGGTAGTTACGCTTGCTTATTTTTTCTATTGTTGTCTGAATGTAATAGTTCCTACTACTGCCTTCTGTTTTATCTGGTTTATAAGTAATACATTCTGCTGTATTTTGATTTAGTTAGTTATTAATTTCAATTATTTAGTCCATGTTTCTGAATTTCTGAAGCAACCCTTGAATTCAGAACTTCCTGTGATCGACTATTGACTTCCTTACTCTATTCATCTGTATGACGACTCATCCTGGGGATCACTGGTCAGTTTTCAAACTGAGCTTTGACTTCTTTGTGTGGAAGTCAACCATTTAATATCTTTGGATTTAACCATTAGGCATTGTGGTCTTTCAAGAGTCATGTTTTCTTGCATTTTCCTATTTCTTGTGTTTCTAAGTTGTGATTTGGGCATTTGTTGAGGTGAGCGTCTCTTCTAGATTTGTTTTGGGGATGTTTTACAGGTTAGCCTTATTTTGAGGTCTCAACTCACTGAGAGAAGAAACACAATTGCTGCTTTAGCAACACCACCAAACTAAGTTATAAGGAAAGATACAATTTAAATTTAGTAGAGGCCCGCTATATGCCAATAACACTAGAAAATAAAATAGCAATGGTAATGGAGAACAAGCTGGGAAAGTTATACATTCATTAGGAGAGATGTAATTTAAAAAAAGAAAATAAGGAATGTGGGCGTGGAAAAAGAAAAGGAAAGAACACATGTTAAATAAAAGAAAGAATAGTAAGAAAAAGAAGAATGTGAACTTGCTGAGCTGTGTCTCAAGCCACTTCTGCTACACTTTACTGAGGAATGGAATGAATTCAAATGTAATGACTAAATTTGGGGGTAGAGAAAATTTCAGAAGGGTGTATCATTCAGGCTGCAGCACAGTCACTGTTCACTGTACTTATTCAAGTATACTGTAAGATAAAGATAAAAGGAAAGGGGGCTGTGTGGATACCTCAGGGGTTAAGAGTACTTGCTGCTCTTGCAGATGACTGGAGTTCAGTTCCGAGCACTAAAGTTGTGTTGCTTCCAAGTGTGTATAACTTCTGCTCCAGGTGATCCAATGTCCTCCTGTAGCCTCCACGGGCTCACACATTCATATGCACATGCATACATGAACACATACAAACAACCAAATCTTTAAAGAAAAGAAGAAAATGTAGAACAGACAGGTATGAAAAATATATAAAGTTTGTTCAGGAAATGAGAGTAGGTTTAAAGTTGTGGAGAAAGAAGATGAAGCATCTGTAACTGTTAGAGGTTAGAGACATTAAAGAGAAATCTCCCTTGAATGAGAAAAGGTTTATTTTTTAATGGCAAAGTTACATGTTGTGAAAATGTTAAAACATTTGTGAGGAGAGAGCTTAAACTAAAAATGCAGCTGAAGGGTTTCTCTGCTCAAAAATAACTGTCTAGGAAAGTGTTTATCCAGGGTCAGCAACAAAGGCAGACAAAGGCTAATACTGCTGTGATAGAAGTGAGCTCGACTACATCTTGACATCCCAGTTGAACTTGGAAGCATCTTACTCACGGCGATGCTTTTACAGACATATGAAATGAAAGACTTGGGAGTCATCAAGTCTTGCGCCAATGTTACTGAGAGGTGTTGAGACCAGGCAATCTACTTGTAAGGGGTCCCTAAAAGTTCATTTCAGGAAACTGGGAAAGTGAAGTGTAAGTTGCAATGAAAACTCCAGGATTTTGGAGGTGCTGGTACAATAAGACCTCTACTGAGAAAATCTGAAGGTATCCATGGAGTCATTATAAAGAGATATGTGTTACAGGGAACAGACATGGAGGAGCAGGGATTTCAAAGATTACTGGAACACAGATGATGATATCATAAGTCCCAGATATGACACATCAAGATGTAGGATACCCCTAATAGGTTTTGCTTTTGCTTGATCCGAATTGTCCTTGCTATTATCAAATTCCTCCCTTTTGGAATGGGATTGTTTATTCAGCCTTGTAGGTTGGAAGTATGTAACTCCTTTTCTGATTTTAGAGATATTCAGTTAAGAGATTCTCTTGAGTATTAGAAAAGATCTTATACTCTAGAATAGTGCTGGGATGGACTAAGTGCACTTGAAACTGAGTCTTTAGAGTTCTGAGCCAGAATGTTATGGTCTAAAGTTATGCATTTGGGAATAAAATTGAATGGTAGAGTTGTAAACACTTTGACTGCCAACTTGATCGAAGTTGGAATTTCCATGAGTATATATACCTCTCTGGCTGTGTGTGTGAGGTTGCTCCTAGAAAGGTTTAACTAACAAAGAAAGACCCATCCTAAATGAACTGCAGACCCAGACTGAACAAAAGGAGAAATGCAGCTGAACAGCAGCATTCATCTTTTTGTGCTTTCAGACTGCGAATGCAGTGTGACCAGTTGCCTTAGGTTTCTGCCTCCATACCCTCCCAAGCAGGATGGGCTGTGCCGTCAGACTGTGTGCCCAAATGAGGACTTCTTTGCTTAAGCTCTTTTTGCAGGTATTTTGTCATATAAATGAGAAAAATCACTAATAAATTCTCCTCCTTCTTCCTGCCTCTCAGTGGTTCACTTCCTCCCAATAGCCTCCCCATTCACTGTGATGGGACCCCCCCACACCATGTATACATATATGTATATATTTAAACTTAAGTTCTGCATATAAGAGAAAAAAATATGTGATACTTCTTTCTTTCATTTCAGTTTAGACCTGTTCCTTCTCCCTCATACTTTTTCTACTTCTGTGTCATATATAATATTTATGCTTTTATATCTATACTAGACACAAAAGAAAAAAGTCACCCTTTCTTCTTCCCAAATCTGAGTTGTTTTACTTAAAATGAGAAATCTCTGGCTCAATTTTCCTTCGAACAAAACACCTTTCTGCATACAGCAGAGCTTCCCTATCCGTTATTTGGTCCATGGGCACTGAGACTGATTGCATTGTCTCTCTGGGCTTTTCTGAATAGTGCACCAAGAAACATGCAAGGATCTCTGTGGCATTCTTGGGTCCTTCAGTTATGCATCCAGGACGAGTATACTTTGATCACATGCTAGTTCTAGTTTTAGTTTTTGAGGAATCAGCACCCTGAATCTCATAGTGATGACAGTCTCACCAGGAGTCAGTGTATTAGCTTCCCATTGTTATTTTAATAAATCACTACATGTATAGGAATGACTATTTTATAGTTTGAGATCAGAAATCTAAAATCAAAGTTTTGGCAAGTCTGCTTTCTTTCTTCAGGCTTAAGATGTTTCCTAAAAAATTTCAGCTTTTCGATTCTACCTTCACTCCTGTGCTCATGGCCTCTTCTCACACTCTCATTTCTTATTTCTGTAGCTTTTCCCGCTATTTATTCTGGTCCTGTTGCCTTCCTCTAGCAGCAACTCTTGGCTAATCTTGTTTTTTGTTGTTGTTGGTGGTGGTGTTTTGGATTTGTTTTTTTTTTTCTTTCTCCAAGACAGGGTTTCTCTGTGTAGCCCTGGCTGTCCTGGAACTCACTTTGTAGACCAGGCTGGTCTCTAACTCAGAAATCCGCCTGCCTCTGCCTCCCAAGTGCTGGGATTAAGGGCGTGCACCACCACCGTCCAGCTGCTAATCTTAATCATACAAGGTAACATTCCCCAGCTCAAACTTCTTAAGTTAAAGACATATACTAGGTATGTTTTACTATTTAACAGACTTATGGGCTTCAGATATATCTGAATATCTTTGTGGGGTAAATATTTATCCTACCATGGCTAATCATCAAGTTTAGATAAATCAGAGATGTAGGTGGCACAGCTTTAAGGGTATGAAGATAAGGAGAGTGTAATTTCTAGGTTGGGAAAGGACATGAATACAGGTAGTGGATATAGAAACCAGCATAATTTACAAGACCATTAAAGAGACTAAGATAAATTATGCAATTAAGTAGAAGGAGAAAAGTCCAGATCACACTTTTGCCTTGAAGGCAGAAAGAAAGATCCCAGTGTTGTGTATTAGTGACTGGGAGTTATAGAAAGTTTCTAAGTGAGAGTTTAACTGGCAGTGTGTAAGCAGTGGTTTTGAAGATGATCAGTGTAGTTATGACAGGACATTGGCATTAACTATTTTGACTCTGTTGAAGCATCACTAATATCTAATATTTCATCAAAAATACTTGAATATATATCAGTAGCAATTCCAAAAGAGAATGAGAAGGCAAAGGAAGGGTAATTATAGACTCTGTCCACCTATACGAATGCAAGACACAAACAACAAAGACCTTCTTATGGTGTTTTGTAATAGAAGACAATTTCTGTTTTAGAAGGAGAGGAAAAAATACACGAGGCTTACCTCATTGCCACATTACTTCCATCAATAACAACTGGTCTTAAATTATCACTATTGTCTATTTCATCTTCAAGAGACAATTCAGGGCTTGCAATCTCTCTGGAGCTAGCTCCTCGTGGCAATAACAGACTCAAGTTGACTTGCGCTTCTGAATCACCTTTGTTTCCAAGTCTGACAAGCTCTGCTAATACATCATTAATAAGTGATTCTGGGCCTAGTTTATTAAGCACGGATTGAATTTGTTCTTCTGCATAACCCAACTTTAGAGCAAAATCCATTTTGGCTTGGTATTCTTTCTCCAAGTCTGGCTTCCCATCCTGTAAAATGCTGCTCTGGGAGAAGCTTGGCCGGTCCAGGCAGGGTGAGCGACAGAGCGGACGATGTGGCTTAGAGGGCATCTCTTTCTTCTTCAACTGACTATCTGCAGATTGGTGGCTGTTGTGGTCACTCTTAAAGCTCATCTGCTCAGGGTCGCTCTCAGAGTTCAGCCATTCTTCAGGATCAGCATTGCCTCGGTCTGTGCTGTCCTCCTGCTTTGGCTGTTGCTTCTCTTCCTTGGAAGCGCTCTTCTCCATTTTTGGTGTTTCCACTGCAGCTGTGGCCGTCATCCCGTTCACTGGGTGCTCTGAGATCTAATCAGCTATTTTTCTTTTTAACCTGCTTGGAATCCATGTACAGTGGCATCCCTGTAGAGTAGAATGCTGGGGAGCAATGCTGCAAGAATTTGTCTGTTTGGTTTTGTATGTTCAGATGTTAGCAGTCTCTACAAATAAACACATATGGCATAATCATATATAGTAACATTCTGTATCCATATATCCAGTAACATTCTGGAAAAACACAAAATACACAGTTTTTCCCTCAGAAATTACAGATTCTCTTGAATTCGACTTTCCTGTTTACAATGGTATAAAGAGTCATTAATTCCAATAGCTCTAGATGAAATTTCAGTAGAGGTGATAAAACTATAACCCCTAAAACCATAGTTAAAGTTATAATTATAAATTTGAGAGAAATTGCACTGTGTGTGTGTGTGTGTGTGTGTGTGTGTGTGTGTGTGTCCATGTGTTAACAAGACTTGTTTTCTTTCTGGGAAAGTATTTCTAGATATACAACAGATCCATCTTGTCAAGACTGCAATCTACTCCTGAAAAGCATATTCTCATTTATAAAATATTATGAATCTCATATTCTAGGGAAACTGAACAGAGATTAAAATTGCTTTTAGACAACTAAAGTATCATGCAAGGGAAACATTACAACGACATGCTCTAGATGTGTGAAAGTGCGTGTGTATACATGTGTGCAAACTCATTTCTTACTATATCTGCCACCTCTTTCACTCATTGTAAGTGGTAAACAAAAGGAGCAGACCAGCTATGTATACTGATGCATACCTCAAGTTCCATTAATTCAGGAGGCTGAGACAGGAGGTTCCCTTGAGCCTCGGGAGACATATCCCTCCCCGTAGGCAACAGAGGGAGACCCTGTAAAATAGAAAAAAAATCAACTCAACTTGTTTGATAAACATTAAAATATTAATTACAGAAGAGGATTAGATGCAATTTTATTTCTAATTTCTCATATACATACTCCATCTGTCCTGGAAGTTTTCAGTAATTTTATTTATTTATTTATTTATTTATTTATTTATTTATTTATTTTCATGTTTGGGGATTTGAGTTTATCTTATGGGTGAAGTGAAGATGTTAATTGATATCTCAGAGAATAATTGTAAGGATTACATGAAAAGAATGATGAAGATGACTTAGAAAAATCAATAGAATGCAGTAAATTCTTAACATACATAAAGGAAGCCACAGATTCCACAGTGTGCAAGGTTTTTCTTTGGGACAGTGTCCAACACTATAGCCCAGGCTGGCTTTGAACTCATAGAAATCCTCTGACTCAGCTTCCTGAGTAGCAAGATTATAAATGTTAGTTACTACATCCGTTTCAAAGTTGTTTTCTTTTTATATTTTTATTTAATATTTGAAAAGTTTCTCACCATGTAGCTTGGCTAGCCTTGAACTTGTTATGTAGACTAGGATGGCCTTGAACTCATAGAAATCCACAAGTCTCTATCTGCCCAGTTCTGGAATCAAAGGCATGTACAAGTATGAGTGAAGAGATACTACACTCCTGCTGTCTTAAGAAGTTTGAAAACATACGTACAGGTTTTCCTGGGACATCTCTCAGTCTATGCCTATTATTCTGGTACAATTATTAGTGAAATTCCCTCATTTTCATTACCCATGTGGTTGCTCACAGCCATCTTAACTCCAGTTCCAGGGATTTTGATGCCTCTTCTAACCTCCATAGGCATTCATTCAGTGAACAAATAAAAATGAAGGCAAATACTCATGCACATAAAATAAAATAAATAAATATTTGAAAAATACTGTGACTGTCTTGGTCAGTGTTTTACTGTTTTGAAGAAATACCATGACCAAGACAACTCTTATAAAAGAAAACAATTGGGGCTTACTTACAATTTCAGAGGTTGAGTCTACCATCATGGTGGGGATCTTGGTGGCACACAGACAGACATTGTGCCAAAGATGTATCTAAGAGTTCTATATCTGGATCCCAAAGCAGCAGAGAGAGCCTCTGGGCCTGGCTTGGGCTTCTAAAATTCCAAAGCCCATCCCTACTGACATACTTTCTCCAACAAGGCCATATCTACCCTAACAAGGCCACATATTTTAATCTGCTAGTACATGAGCCTATGGAAGTCATTTTTATTCAAACCACTACATTAAACTCCTGACCCCCCTATAGGCTTGTAGCTATATCATAATGCAAAATGCAGCTAGTCAAACTTCAAAAGTTCCCATAGTCTATCGCATGTTTCCAGCAGAAGACATGGTCCAAATTAAGTCTGGGTTAAATATCTGGATCAAAAAGATGTGCCTTTCTACCTCAAAGATTCAGATTAAAAGTGGATAAAAATCTCTCACAGGTGTGCCCTCCAGTTTTGGGTTTTAGTTAATTCTAGATGTAGTTAGGTTGACAACCAAGAATAGCTACCAGAGGGACAGATTCTGTTGTTTTGAAATGGGGATTTGATATAGATATAAAAGTGAGTATCTGAATATAAATTGTGCCTAAATAGTTATTTAAAAGCCTATGGAGTTATAAGGTATACTTATAGAAAATAGTAACAACTCCTGAACAATAAAAAGTCTTTAAGATTATAAACACATAAAAACTACTATGATAGAATGATTTGGTGAACATCACATGCATAATATTACTAGTGAGGAATGATAAATGAAAGCATTGAGGATGGCTTTGAAAGGATCATGAATGGGAGAAGAACTTAGATGATGTTTTAGCTACCACTTGTAGCAGGAATTAAAAAGAATTGTTGTATTTCATTGTTATTGGGTTGAAGAAAATCACAAATCATCAAAGGTTGGCATAGTTTTGAAAATCAAATTAGTTCAATGAAATTGTACAACTGGATTAATTTGCTTTAGAAAGTAAAAGGTTTGCCACCAGATACCTATAACTTGGTTAAGCTCATCCTGAGTGAGGTAACTCATACCCAAAAGGACATGCATGGTATGTACTCGCTAATAAGTGAATGTCAGCCAAAAAAAAGTATACAGAACTCAAGAAGGTTAACAAGCTGAAAGGCCCAAGTGAGGATGCCTCATTCCCACTTGGGAGGCAGAAGAAAGCAATCATGGGAGACAGAGGGAATGAGGGAGGGAGGGAGGGACTGGGATAGGGGAGGGAAAGGGGAAAAGGCAATATTATCAGGTGTGGGAGGGTGACAGGAGTGAAGCCCTGAGGGCTAGTAGAAAGAATGGAAACAGGCAACCTCGGGAGGTGGGGGGACCCTCTAGGATGTACCAGAGACCTGGGAGGTGAGAGATGCTCAGGACTCAAAGGGAGGGACCTTAGATGAAATGCCCTACAGTGGGGGGAGGGAACACCTAGAGTTCACCTCCAGCAGGAAGAGAGGACATCAAGTGAGGGATGGGTTTGAAATCCCACAGTCCAAACTGACCCAGAACTGTTCCTGTCTGAACGAACTGCAGGGACAAAAATGGAGAAGAGACTGAGGGAAAGGAGGTCCAGTAACAGACTCAAACTGGGATCCAGGTCAAGTGGAGGCTCCAAGGCCTGACACTATTACTGATGCTCTGATGTGCTTATAGACAGGAGCCTAGAATGGCTGCCCTCTGAGAGGCCCCAAAACAGTTGAAAGAGTCAGATGCAGATACTTACATCCAACCGGGACCCCTGAAGCTGAATTAGGGAAAAGCTGGAAGAAGCTGAGGAGGAAGCTGAACCCATAGGAAGACCAACAGTCTTAACTAACCCACACCCCTGAGATCTCTCAGACACTGAGCCACCAACCAGGCAGCATACATGAGCTGGTCCCAGGTCCCTGACATATTCAGCAGAGGACTGCCTGGTCTGGCCTCAGTGAGAGAAGGATCTAACCCTTGAGAGACTTGAGGCCCCAGGGAGTGGGGAGGTTTGGTGAGGTGGTGAGATGGGGTGGGGACATCCTCTTGGAGACAGGGGGAGGGGGAATGTGATGAGGAACAGTCAGTGGGCAGACCAGGAGAGGGATAATGACCCAACTGTAAAAAAAAAGATTTAACAACAACAACAACAACGACAACAACAACAACAACAACAACAACAACAACAATAAAGAAAACGTAAAAAAGAATATAATTAAAGCTAGGTGATCTAGTGTGTATTCCTGGCACTCAGGAGGCTGACCTCAGAATCAATGGGAAAGATACTGCTTCAAAAGAACAACAAAATAAGTACAAGTGAAATAGTGATCATTTGCAACTTAATCTAAAGCAGCAGAGAAACAAACCGGCAAAAATTCCAAATACAGTCTCACAGAAATTTCATAAAGCCGAAAGGCCAGTTTTCTACTTTCTTCTCCTAACCACAATCCTTTCACTTTGTAACAAAATTCATCAGGTTTTCATTTGCACAGAGCAGTTTTCCATGCTCAGCTTTACTTTATTCCATTTCAAAATGTGGTACACAATACTCACTGGAAATAGAACCATCTTGTCATGTTTATTAAACTAAAATAGTTAAATGCTAAAATAATGTCCAATAACCGTATATCCAGAGCTATCCAGAAACAACCAAATAGTAATCTTCATAGTCTTCAAGTGGCTAAGTTGCTTCCTTGTTTTGTAAGGATGCATGTTAATTAATAAGTTAATTTCAATATATACATACCTTCATCCCAAAAAGAGTTTGAACAGAATTACTCCGTATGGATTATTAAAGAAAATCTAAGAAATCTAAGTGCTAGGCATGGGTTACCACCCTACAAGTTATTGATTAGGAAGGGACAACAGACCTTCATAATACTATGTTACTACCCGTGCTCTTGGTTGCCCAGAGTAAATAAATGATAAGGCCTTATTGATAAAAACAAAACAACTTTGGTAGCAGAACATAGAGAAACCAATTTGGAACTGGAACATCCCATGTTAAATGAGATTCAGAGAGACAAAAATAACATGGTTTGTCTCATAGGCAGATGCTAGCTTCTAAATTTTATATGTGTTTATTTATGTGACAGTCTGTGTGGAGCCCAGGAAAGGGAGTAAAAGGGGCTTTAAGTGAGGGGAATTGTAGTATATATGTGATATGAAAGTGGAAGGGAAAAAGCTGGTGGTATACAGGTTTCAATGAAGCCTGAGAACATGGAGATAGAGGAATGAAGGGGATTAAGCCAAACTAAAAATGTATGAAAACATAAGCAATCCTGTTACTTAGTAAGGAAATTAAAAATAAAAGTCAAATATGGCAAAATTAACAGTATGCTCTAAAGATATAAATTAATCGGAGCAAATATGGCTATATTAAATGAATGAAATAAAGGAAGGGTGTAGAAAAAGGTAAACTACAAACAAGGAAAGTTTAAATAATAGGTGGGAAAGGAAGTAGTAGAAATGACTATTAGGGAAGGGAAGGGAAAATAACAACATATACAAATTACAAAATAAAATAAGAGTCTCTCTTGGTCTTTTGTTCTCATTTGTTGTGTTTGTGTGCCTTAATTTTTCTAATGTAGGGTGAATGACTGATGCTTTCCCCCCCTTACTGAGTTTTTTCTGTGAATTCTTCCAAACCTGTCCTGTTGTCTGTGGTCTCAGTTACAGAAGAAATGGAGGATGCCCCAGAGTAGGGGAATGGAGGGCAGGGCAAGGAGGTAGGAGTGGAGTGGGTGGAGGAACACCCTCATAGAAGCAGGGGGAGGGGGAGGGGATAGGGGCTTTCCTGGAAGGGGGGAACCAGGAAAGGGGATAATATTTGAAATGTAAATAGAGCTGGCTGGAGATAGGGGCCAAAAGCTGATGACTTTTGGCAATCAACTCTTTCTTGTTATTCTGGGGTCAAAAGCAGCTGGCTTCTGGCAATTAACTCCTACTGATAGCAGCAGGGGGAAAGACTTTGTTACTTGGGTTGACTCTTGTTACTTTTTGACTCAGGCCTCTCTCTGGTCAGGCAAGAGTCAGAGAGCAAAGAAAAGAAAGGAAAAGAAAAGTGAGAACGAATGTTCAAGCACACACACACACACACACACACACACACATTAGATGAAGATGAAGGCTGCACCTTTGCTTTACTGTATAATTTCTCAGGATAATTGATCACATGGTTTTCTAAGAATTTTTAAATTCCATAAATTTATACTAAGTTTAAATCAATAGTTCCAAGCTGGGCATGCCTTTAATCCCAGCACTTGGGAGACAGAGGCAGGCGGATTTCTGAGTTTGAGGCCAGCCTGGTCTACAGAGTGAGTTCCAGGACAGCCAGGGCTACACAGAGAAACCCTGTCTCAAAAAACCAAAAATGAATGAATGAATGAATGAATGAATAAATAAATAAATAAATAAATAAATAAATAATTCATGTCATAGATCGGTAAGATGTAAGAAGTTACAGCAGAATTGTTTTTATGTCTTTCCATTAAGACTAGCACTTCATTATGTTATTAGTTCCATAAGTTCATTATAAATTTAAAGCAATACTTTTCATTTCATGTTAGCAGAGTTTTTTCAAGAGACAAATTACCTGCCTTGTGCCTTATTCTTTTGAAGTCTTGTATAGATAAATTAGGATACAATCAGACTGCAGTGAGAATCGGCATTACCACGCTGGCTCCCTTTCAGCCAGTTCAGTTCCTTCCCAATTCTACTCCACTGCCTTAACTTGATGAATCTGTAAGAATTTTGTCATATAACTTCTGCCCCGTACTTTCCTTTTTTCTTTTCTGAACAAAAATAGTGACATGAATTGTTAAGAAGCCTTCTTCCTGATGTGTCCACACTTGTGTGCAGATTTTCTGCATAAATAAATCTTGTGGATGGCGCCATTCCTCCCCGAGGAGCCATGGGCAGTTAATGGCTATCCTGAAAGGGTGGATCATTTTCTTAGTGAAGTAACCAGTGGTTAGTTGGCCACACGATGAAAAATATCCCCTAAACCATGCTCCTGCAAGCAAGCCTAATAGAGCACACTTGGTTGCTAAAGGCCTGCAAATAAGAAGGAAACATTTGGAAGAAGTCAGGATTCAGAAAAAGAAAGAAAGAAAGAGAGAGGGGGGGGGAGGGATGGAGGAAGGGAGGGAGGGAGGGAGGGAGGGAGGGAGGAAGGAAGGAAGAACAAGAAGGAAAAAAAGAAAGAAGGAAGAACAGGTAAAATGAAAGTGTTCAGTGAAAATGAGAGAGGAATAAGTGAGAGTAACAGAATGTGGGTATGATCCATCCATCCATCCATCCATCCATCCATTAAGACCCTCTCATCAAGAGAAATACCATGCTTGGTACTGGAAACTTTGAGAACTACTCAGTGCTAGTGAAAT
Source organism: Apodemus agrarius (assembly GCA_964023405.1). Classification (NCBI taxonomy): domain Eukaryota; kingdom Metazoa; phylum Chordata; class Mammalia; order Rodentia; family Muridae; genus Apodemus; species Apodemus agrarius. The sequence continues at coordinate 58,375,299 of OZ030010.1, read as the reverse complement.
CTTGGTTATTAGAGGAGAATCTAAACCACTAATTTACTAAATCAGCATAATCCCTAACAACAATTTAAAAACATTTGTCCTTATACCCAGAGATAGGTGTATCTCTGGTACTTCTTATCAAGGGTACTTCTCTTTGCAACAGATGGCAACCACAACCAATCAAAATGCAATTGTGGATCCCAGTACTGATGGATGCATCTTTAAAACACTCCTTCACCTAAGGCTTAGAGAACATGGTTAAGGAGTGGGAAGAAAGATTCTAAGAGCTAGAGGATCCAGGACTTTGCTGTGAGATTGCATCAGAAGCTATACCTGTAATGTCCCACCAACTACTATTTTTTAGCAACACATTAGTCTTGGCCTTGCTAAGAACAATAAATACAAAATAAAAGAACAACTAGTACAATGGACATCACATGATAATTATCTACCTAATGTTAACTTTATTCCATTTTGTTCACCTTCTTAGTATGGAAACATACTGTCTACAAAGTAATTTCATATTTGTTACTTAAATTTATTCTCACAAAATTATGTGTGAGAATTTTTTCTCTGATAAGAGAATATTTGTTTTTGAGATAGTAAGTCAATTGCCCAAATTTACAGTCTGTAATAGAAGGCAAACTGTAATTTCAACTTAGATTTTTCTGACTTCATATGAAAGCTTTTTGACACTATTACAAGTACCTATAATTTGGGTATGCTTACTCTATTCTAAACAATAAATATGTGGTTAAAATTAACATATGCCATGGGGAAATTTTTCTAAATTTTAAGGTTGCATATAACAGAAATAGACTTATATGGTAAACTTACCTTGAAAATATCTAACTACTAAATTACAATATCAAAGAGACTTCAATTCTTTGAGGAGTTGTCTAAATTTGTACATGATTTTAGAAATCAGAATGAACTTTACATTGCTGTTTTTAGCTAAATAAATATTTCAAAATGGAAAGCTTCGTTTCTATAGTTACAAAAGATACACCTACTCTGGAAAATATGAATTCTACTTTTGTAATATATGAAACATGTAGAGGGAAAAAGGAAAAAACTGTCACAATTAACAGCTGCCTTTCTTTCTTGCATTCTTTCTCCTTCCTCTCCTCCCAGTTTCCTTCCTTTATAATTTTATTTACTTACTCTTCATTTATTAAGTTCTGAGGACTAAACCCAGGGTCTCAAGCATGCTGGAAAAGTATGCTATCACTGCAATATGCCCTACTAAAACATGTTTTCTATACTGCTGAAAACGGTTGTTTTTTTGTCTAATGCTGTTTTTTTTTTCACAGTTATACATTAAGGCCAATGATATATTTTCTGGATATATCATGTGAAAAACTTTTTTTTGAAAAAAAAATGAAAATGGAGTAGAAACTCTATACATAAGAAAATCATGAAATTGTATAGTCACAATTTTATCTTGGATATTTAGTTCCCTTTAATCACTGTGATAAAGGCTGGAAAATAAGACCACATTGGTTACAGCCACCTGGGTTTTGATGATCTCCCAAACATACTTTGGACAAAAGAAAGCCTCTTTAACGGTGGCGCACGCCTTTAATCCCAGCACTTGGGAGGCAGAGGCAGGTGGATTTCTGAGTTTGAGGCCAGCCTGGTCTACAGAGTGAGTTCCAGGACAGCCAGGACTACACAGAGAAACCCTGCCTCGGGGGAAAAAAAAACCAACAACCACCAAAAAAGTTTAAGGTATTTTTTTCCCCATCTTTAATCCTATTTAAAATTCAGTTCAGAATTATCAAGGACCTTAATGTAAGGTCTGAAACTCCTAAAAGTATACTTAGAGAAAATGCTTCAAGGTGTCAGCCTAGGAAATGACTTTCATGAGGATTTTTTTTTTTCGAGACAGGGTTTCTCTGTATAGCCCTGGCTGTCCTGGAACTTACTCTGTAGACCAGGCTGGCCTCGAACTCAGAAATCCACCTGCCTCTGCCTCCCAAGTGCTGGGATTAAAGGCGTGTGCCACCAGCGCCCCAACTCATGAGGAATTTTAATAGCTCACTAAATTAATGAAGAAATAACAAAAAAAATGACAATTGTGATTTCATGAACTTAAAAATCTTCTGCAAAACAAATGAATTGATTAATCAAATGAAGAGGCAACCTATATAATGGGAAGAAATATTTACTATTGATGTATGAGAAATAGCCATAATATGTAAAGAGCTCAAAAAAATGAAATACCCTAACCTCCAAACAACTTAATCAATAAATGGGCTAATGAAGCAGATGTGCAGTTCTTAAAATATGGACAGGTGGCAATAATCATAAAAATGTTCAGCATCCTTAGCCATCAGTGAAATGTAAATTAAAATAAAAAGGAGATCCCATTATACCGAAGTCAAAATGGCTATGATTAAGATAAGTGCAGAGGATGCAGGGAAGAATCTTTATATACTGCTAAATGGATATGTAGATTAGTCTAGCTGCTATCTATATCACTATTGAGGTTATTGGAAAATATAAATATAACACTACCACATGATTCCCCAGTATCACTCATCTGTATATATCTGCTAGACTATTATTCAAAATACCACAGAGATGCTTGGACATCTATACTTATTGTAACATTATTCATAATAGCCATGTTATAAAACTTGTCTAGGTATCTGATAACAGATGAACAAATAAATATTATGTATACAAATTGGAATTTTATTCAATCATGGAGAACAACATATTATGTCATTTGCAGTAAATATGACTGTAACTGGAGTTCATTTTAAGCAAAATAGATCCTCAACTTATTGTTTCTCTTTTATTTTGTATATATATTTTCTTTCTGTCCCAAGATTCTAATTTATGTTTAGATTTCTTGCCTCATTAGTATTTCAAAAGCCATATTGTGAACATTCCTAGTTTTTCAATTATTCATTTATAGGGTTTTTTTTCTAATGTGGTCATAAAAAAATCTGATATGATTTCAGTATTCTTGAAGTTTTTAAGCTTTGTTTTGTATCTTCTATGTGATAAAACCTGGGCCGAGCGGTGGTGGCGCACGCCTTTAATCCCAACACTTGGGAGGCAGAGGCAGGTGGATTTCTGAGTTCGAGGACAGCCTGGTCTACAGAGTGAGTTCCAGGACAGCCAGGGCTACACAGAAAAACCCTGTCTCAAAACAAACAAACAAACAAACAAACAAACAAACAAAAAACCTGGAAAAATTTCCATGTACATTTAATTTAAAAAAAATCTCTTATTTAGTAGAATGTTCTTTTTTTGTTTTGTTTTGGTTGCTGTTAACTTTTTATTGATTCTTTGTAAATTTCACATCATGCATCCCAATCCCACTCATCTCCCTGTTCCTCCAAATCTACCCTCTGCTTTTGCAACCTACCCCCAAAAGAAGAAAAAAAATCAAACTTCTCACCATAGAAGCTGTGGTGTGTCATGGTGTGTCGCATCATACACCCTTTTGCCCAAACAGCTTTTACTTGCAAATGTTCACTGCAGTGAGCTATTGGTCTGGTTCAAGGCCTCTGGCTTCTGCTACACTATCAATACTAGATCCTCTCTGGGACTCCTCTCAGATATCCTTGTTAGGATTCTGTCTAAGCTCTACCCCACGGTTACCTGGCAACAGCCAAGTATGCCCCACCCCACAGTTGCCTGGCAACAGTCAGGTAGGCCTGGCCTATAAAAGAGGGTATTAGGCCACTCCTCTCTCTCTTATTTCTTATTCTTCTTGCCTCTCTTCATCTCTCTTACCCCTCTTATCTCTCTTACTCCTCTTTCCCCTCTTGGGCTCTCCTCCCCTCCCTCTCTCTCCACGTGGTCATGGCTGGTCTCTACTTCTCTACTCTCTACTCTCTCTGCCTTTCTCTGCCTCCACTACCCCATTAACTCCCATCCTCTGCCCTGAATAAACTCCATGTCTGTGTGTGTCTGGTCCCTCAGGGAAGGGATGGCTGGGCATGGGCCCGCCTAGACACCCCCCACCCCCATATACCATATTCTCTAAAACCTCTTTCTCTTTTTATGAACACAACAATCCTGTTGCCCTGTGTTGTGGAGATCCTGAAGGTTTAGTTCAGGAGGCTCAGCCCCTTCTCATGCTCCAGCAGTTCATAGATGGGGCAGATACTGGGGTGGGCGAAAACAAAGCCTTGGATCTGGGCCTGGGTGGTAATGGAGTTGGTCAGCTCAATAGCTCTCCCATCCTCACACCACCTGGGTCAGTTCTCCAATGCTGGGGAGATGAGGGGCGGGGACAGCTCACTCTAGTGCTACAGACATCACTGGTTGTAGCACACTTTCCCATGCTCACACCCTCAGGCTGGTTCACCTTCAACCCCTGCAACCAGGGCCAGCTCTACTGTGCTTCCAAGGGTAGGTGTGGGCTGTTCTCCAGAATGCAGCAGCCAGTGAGGGGAGGAGCCAGCTCTGCACAGCCCTCAGGCATACACATGACCCCAGGAGGCAGCCCAGACCAGGGACACTCGCATGGCCTTTGGCGGTAACATGGGCCACAGACATTGAAAAAGACCTCTGCTGGCATCTCTGGCTAGTCACATCAGCCTTAAGCCTCTGGTTCTGCCTCTCTTCATTGTGCACAGGGTGTTCTGCTTCCCTTTCCTCTTCTGCCTCACCACCACTTACTTGCTCATCTTAGTGGTGCCCCACCTGCATAGCATGACACTGGGCAAAGTACCACCCATGCCTCCTGCAGAGGTTGTCTCTAGGGGTTGTTCTTTATGTTCTTGATTTATATGATCTATAACACTTGTTGAGTCCAGTATTGTGCTATGATTGTTTTGTATAGTCCATCTATTTTTGAAAGTGAGGAACAAAAGTTAAAACTATTATTCTATTTCTATGGTAGCTTATAAGTCTATTAATATTCACTTGATGCTTTTTGGTTTTCAAATGATAGGTACATACAGATTTGTAACAATTACATCTCTTTGTGTGTGTGTTGTGTGTGTGTGTGTGTGTGTGTGTGTGTGTTGTTTTTTGTTTTCTTTGTTTTTTTCGAGACAGGGTTTCTCTGTGTAGTCCTGGCTGTCCTGGAACTCACTCTGTAGACCAGGCTGGTCTTGAACTCAGAAATCTGCCTGCCTCTGCCTCCCAGAGTGCTGGGATTACAGGCGAGCGCCACCACTGCCGGGCTTACATCTCTGTTAAACTAACACATTACACACTATAGTATATAATGATACTTATTATCACTGCTTCCTTTATGACTCAAAGTATGCTACCTGATAATAGCTATCTCTGATTACTCTGGGTGATAATTTGTAAAGAACATATTTCCACTGTTTTATCTTAAGTCTATTTTTATCCTTATATTTAAAGAGATTATCTTTTAGGAAGTAGATTGTTTAATTTTGTTCTTAATTCATGAAGCATTTAGATATCCTTTGATTTGGGGTCTTAATCCACTTACATTTAAAATAATTTATAAATAATTTTCTACTGTTTTCACAGTTATTTAGTTCTTGGTTTCTATGTTGTCCATATTCATATTTGACCAATTTTCTGTATTGGCACGATTTAATTTTGGCTTGCATTTTTAGAGACATTTTTGTGTTTACCATAAGGTTCATATAAATCAAGCTTTGGGAGTCTAACTTAGTGTAGTAGCATATGATAACCCTACTTCTACTTATTCATATGTAATCTATTGTGGTACAGTTCATGTTTTTCACAGTGTATATCCATATAATCTTTTGTAAATAGTTACCTTAGGTAACCTTTGTCTTTATATTCAAATTAAAAATTATTGATATAACACTATAGTAGTATTCCTTATTAGTCCATACAATTGTTTTTCTATATTTATATGTAGCCATATGGCTGCTTAGTATCCTTTGAATTTAAAACATTGCCCTTGGTGTTTCTTAAAAGGCAAGATGATAGCTGGGCAGTGGTGGCACACGCCTGTAATCCCAGCACTTGGGAGGCAGAGGCAGGCGGATTTCTGAGTTCAAGGCCAGCCTGGTCTACAGAGTGAGTTCCAGGACAGCCAGGGCTACACAGAGAAACCCTGTCTCGAAAAAACCAAAAACCAAAAACAAACAAACAAACAAACAAAAGGCAAGGTGATGTGGTTTGCATCTTTTGGTTGCAAAAGACAGTATTTCTTCATTTTTGAAGTATGGTTCAGTTAGGCATAATATTCTTGTTCAGTAGTTTTTTTTTTTTTAATTTCAGTATTTTAAGTATATCTTCCTACTCCCTTATGTTTTTAAGATTTGTTCTGAGAAAGTGATAGTTTCATGAGTTCCTTTTTATGTGAAAAGTCACTTTTACTGCTTTCAAAATTCTTTGCTCTTGAATTTTAATCATGTAAATAAACATGATCATGATAACAACAATTATTAAGAATAGGGATCATGAATTGAAAAACAAACATGGAAGGTTACATTGGAGGGGTTGGAATGAGGAAAGGAAAGGAAAATGAAGTACTTACATTTTAATTTAAAAAATGAAAAAAATCGAAAGTGACTGTGCTGTAAATTTCTTTTAATTACTCTCATTTTGATCGGTTAGCCTTTTTAAATCTGGATATTCATTTTCTCCCTCAGAATTAGGGTGGTGATGCATTGTTTCCTTAAATAACCTTTCTATATCTTTCTTTTTTCTTCTGTGAAATTCCACACTACACATATTGATCCATTTGATAGTGTTCCATATGTGCCTTACACTTTTAAATTACTTTTTCTACTCTGACTAAGCTGACAAATTTCAAAGATTTTTGTGTACTTCACTGTTTATTTTTACTTCAGCTACATTACTTGTGACAATAATGACAGTAGATGTCATTAGGTTTTTTGTGTTTTTTTTTTTTTGATTTGGTTTTTCCGAGACAGGGTTTCTCTGTGCAGCCCTGTCTGTCCTGGAACTCACTCTGTAGACCAGGCTGGCCTCGAACTCAGAAATCCGCCTGCCTCTGCCTCCAAGAGTGCTGGGATTACAGGCATGTGCCACGACCGCCCGGCTAGTAGATGTCATTGTTATCCATATTATTTACTATTTAGTGTATCAGCAATTTTCATAATACTTAAGATAGTTTAAAGTTAGTAGGATCAGAGCACCAACTGCCATCAACCGAGGTTAGAAAACCAGTTCATGCAACTACTAACAATAATACCTTTTGATATTAAAGGCATACAAGAATCTTTTGTCTATGTAAGTTTCTTAGTTTTGTTATTATAGGAATATGGCTAAGAATACTATTTTCTGCTAGTGTTGATGGGGTGATCCATAGCATATACAAAAAAGTAAATAAATTTGGACTCTATTTCTCTTTTTTCTTTTTTTTTTAATTGGATATTTTCTTTATTTACATTTCAAATGTTATCCCCTTTCCTGGTTTCCCTGCCTCCTGGAAAACCCCCTTTCCCTCCCACCTCCCCATGCTTCTATGAGGGTGTTCTTCCACCCACTCCTGTCTCCCCACCCTCGATTCCCCTACACTGGGGCATCTGTCTACATAGGACCAAGAACCTCTCCTCCCATCCTTTGCTACATATGCAGCTGGAGCCATGTATACTCCTTGGCTGATGGCTTAGTCCCTGGGAGCTCTGGGGATCTGGCTGGTTAATATTGTTGTTCTTCCTATGGGCTTGCAAACCCCTTCAGCTCCTCAGTCCTTTCTCTAGCTCCTCCATTGGGGACCCTGCACTCAGTCCATTGGTTGGCTGTGAGCATCTGCCTCTGTATTTGTAAGGCTCTGGCAGGGCCTTTCAGGAGACAGCTATATCAGGATCCTTTCAGCAAGCATTTCTTGGCATCACAATAGTGTCTGTGTTTGATGTCTGTATATGACTGCCCCAGGTGGGGCAGTCTCTGGATGGCCTTTCCTTCAGTCTCCGCTCCACACTTTGACTCCATATTTGCTCCCGTGAGTATTTTGTTCCCCTAAGATGCATCCACACTTTGGCCTTCTTTCTTCTTGAGCTTCATGTGGTCTGTGAGTTGTATCTTGGGTATTCCAAGCTTCTGGGCTAATATCTACTTATCAGTGAGTGCATACTGTTGGTACTCTGTCCAAGCTCCACCCCACAGTTACCTGGCAATAGCCAGGTATGCCCCGCCCCACATGCCTGGTCCACTATAAGAGGGGCTGCCTGCCCCCTCCTCTCTCTTTCCCCGCTCCTTCCCCTCTCTCTTCTCATCCTCTCACCTCTCTGCCCCTCTTGGGCTCCCCTCCCCCCTCTCTCCACGTGGTCATGGCCGGCCTCCACTCTCTATTCTCTCTCTATCTCTACTACTCTTCTTCTCTAAATAAACTCTATTCTATACCATGTTGGTGTGTATGTGTGGTCCTTCAGGGGGAGGCGATGCCTAGGCATGGGCCCGCTTAGGTATCCCCTTCCCCCACGCCGCCGTGCCATACTCACTAACACCCTTTCTCTCTTTTAAATCCCATCAATGGTGCCGAAACCCAGGAACATCAACAACTACATTAATAAAGAAACCATCACATACCATGTGTGTTCTTTTGTGACTGGGTTGCCTCAGTCAGGATAATATTTTCTAGTTCCATCCATTTGCCTAAGAATTTCATGAAGTCATTGTTTTTAATAACAGTAATATTTCATAGTGCAAATATACCACATTTTCTGTATCCATTCTTCCATTGAGGGATATCTGAGTTCTTTCCAGCTTCTGGCTATTATAAATATGGCTGCTATGAACATAGTGGAGTATGTGTCCTTATTACATGTTGGAGCATCTTCTGGGTATATGCCCAGCAGTGGTATAGCAGGGTCCTCAGGTAGTACTATGTTCAATTTTCTGAGGAAATGGCAAACTTTTTTCTGGAGTGGTTGTACCAGCTTGCAATCCCACCAACAATGGAGGAGTGTAAGACAGGTACCTTTCCATTCCTAGGGCTATCTTTTTATGGGCACTACCTCCTGTAGTGCAAAATTCTCTTTCAGTTAACAGTGTATAACAAGATATCATGAATGGATCAGTGAGCTTCCACTGCTTTGCTAGGACCATGAACAACTAAACCTTTTCCCCAAGGTTAAAAAACTTGGAGTCTTGAACATTTTGCCATAAACCTATAAATGGCTGAGCAGAATTAAGCATGTCAGTAGTGAATTGTTCAGTTGTGTTACAAATGATTTAACTAGGTTGTTTCCCAGTATCCCTAAGGTTTCTTAATATTTCCATTTCAGTTAGCTTATATCAGAATATCTGATATAAGATCTCTGAAAATATCTCACTGAACAAAATTCTATATGAAATATATATTACTTACTGATTTTTATACCGTGCTTCACTGAATTTAGAATCAAGCTTCCATTTTCTCATAACACTAATTTCAACATTGTGTATTTATAAGGGCTTTTATTTTCCATATCTTTTGTGAGAAAAGATACTTAAAACTGAATACACCAAATGCTATCCACTTTCAGGGTAACAACTAGATTTTACTCCAACTCACATTTATCAATTATCTCCCTAAGTTTCCTGCCTAGCATCTCTAAGCTATTCAATAACAATCAAGGAAAGGTCTCTTTCATCACTGCATTGATACTTAGAGGAAAAATGTAACCGCGAACATTGAAAGGTGATCTTTGAGTTTAAAGAACTCAAGGTATATAGGATAAAAAAGCTTATCTGTGGCTTGGCAGAGGTCTCTGGCACATATGCAGCAGATGTATAGCTCAGTCTTTATGCGGGTCCCTGAATGACTGGAGCAGGGTCTATACGTAAAACTGTTGCCTATCCTCCCCAATAGAATGGAGAGGATGTGCCTAGTCCTGCAGGGACCTGAAGTGTCAGTGTTGAGTGATACCTAGGGGGACTGCCCCCTGCTTAGAGAAGTGAAGGAGGGATGGGGGAGGGACTTTATGCAAGCAGACTGGGAGGAGGGGCAGCAACTGGGTTGTACAATGAATAAATAAGTAAACTAATGGGAAAAAAAGAAAAAAATATCTGTCAGTCACGTCTAATACTCTTTCTTACTGCCCTATGAAAGGTCAGAAATAAAAGTTGATGAATTCCTTACAGCTTGCTATAGGAATTTAATTACAAGACATCCACCTGCTAATTCTGTTTTGTAAGAACTCCACTGTCAGTTCACAATGATGGCAGCATCACAACGATCATATCACATTTTCATCAACTTGTTTTTAATCCCTTTTCTTTCCATCCAGAGCTTGTCATAATAGTAGCAGTACTAGCTTTGATGGCGATTTATTGATAGACCTAGGCTGGCTTTTACCGTGCTCCATAGGCATCTTTCCTATGGTCTCCAGCAGATTTAAGTGTGCTGCTCCAGAGTACCATTTCTCAGGCATGACTTAGCTGAGGGACGTGGCCTGAGGAAGGATGAGTAGGCATGGGTTCTAGCTGGCACAGAGCAGTGGTATAATCCTGCCACCTTCCTGGACCTTCCAATGCCAGGGATATGTCTGGTACATTTTGTATTTCCACTTTCTCCATTCAAATTCTCCATGCATGTCTTTTTTTTTTTCATTTGACCTTTTCTGTCATTTTTATGATGGTTACGTTGAATATACATTTTGAGACATTGTCTTCTCTGCAGTTCAGACTGGCCTTGAACTAAAGATTTTTTTTTTCTGAATTAGCCACCTAAGTACTGGGAAAACTGACACAGCATCATGCCTAACTCCATATATTTTCTTGTCGTTAGTATCTCTTTCTAAATATTTGCCTTGTTCCTTTGTTTGGAAAACATTTTCCTATTTCTTAATTTCCTTGAAGTCTTTGTGCTAGTCTATACGGAACATTCATCTTATATGCCTTTATAGACCTACCCTCAACAACTAGCCTGTTCAAACACAGATGTTTGTTCCCACACACACTTTTTTTTTGTAATCATCTTTTTGCTTCTTAAGTATTCCAGGTCTCAAGAATGATATGGGGCACACGAATAGAGGACAGTGCCTTGAGAAAACTCCTAGCACAGAGTGTATAACCTTTGACTTATTTCTTTCTTAACCTGTGGCAGGAGAACAAGGCATGGGAAAAAGGCATCAAGATAAGTATGAAAGGATTCAGTTCCCAAAAAGACTGGACACTGCTCACCAACAGAGCTACATGCAACAAAACACATCAAGACTGAGAAAAATCCCCAAACATCTCTATATAATTATGAAATTATTTTACATATTAAATTAAATTATTTATAAGTTTAACATATATAAATTAAGATTATGATAATAAATTATAATAAACAATATAAACATGATACTTAAGGGGTATGTGTAGGGATTTTAAATTTTAGACCTGTCCTGGATGGCTCTCTGGCCCACTTCCATTCTTCACAGTGTGTCTCTCTTGTTTAATAGACTATTTTTATTACTGTCCGGGTATTCCTGGTCCATTCATTTGCTTCAGGACACATGAAGCTGGAAATCTCAGTGGGTGCATGCCTGGACTCAGAATCACAACCATAATCATAATGCCACCACCCAGTAAAGTATATTCATATCTTCCCATTTTCAGTTTCCATGAAACACTTGAGAATGTCAAGAAAGGTCCTGGAAAAAGCGAGAGGATACCCTAGGGGATATTGATCAACCCTTTCCCCTCTTTCCTTCCATAGTTTATGGTGTCCTGTAGCCTGTAAGAATGTAATGCTAGGATCCAGCAGCTGCTCAGGCCACAAATCTATAGCAGCCCTTCCCCCTCTTACAGATGGTACCAATAGGAACCCTACTGAGATATATATTGTCTTGGAATCTAGATAACAGATTTCCAGGTACCACCTGGGGAAATGAATTTACATCAAAGAAGGTATTGGTGAGCTCCATCCAGCTCCTCACTCCCTTGCCTACATCCTGCCTTGAGTCAGAAACCCTGGCTGTGGCTCTTGCTATGAAAATTATCTGCATCCCTTGAAAAGTATGAGTCGCTTCTTGGCCTTTTTGGCTAAGATCAAGTGTGAAGGGTAAGAAGAGGCCCACACTTTTGCCATGTGGGCCCAGATTTCCTCTCTTCAGCGCCTTTACCATGCTGTTATCATCTGTTTGTATGGCCACAATGTTAATAACTTTTGTACTAAACACTATACCCCCAACAATCTGTCTCAGTGTCCCAAGATGTTTCAGTGTCTGGACACTCTTCCCTGCCATAATGGAATGTGAGCTGAGGCAAAGAAATATTAATTGACCAATTGCTGCCTAAAATGCAGTTTAAGCATGCCTGGAGGGTTTGCGTTTATTAAAATGCCCATGCATAGACAGTGATCTAGTACTGAGCCTAGGAGATTCAGGGAGCTGCCTGCAAACTACAGAGAGCAACCACACAGTCACATGGACAAACAAGACGGCAGTGAACATATGGAGATGGCCAAGATGGTGCTAAAAAATAATGATATCCACACAAAGGCTTGAGTCCACTAAATTTCTCAAGAATCACCAACCCCACAGACTTTTTGGAACTGCCAGTATTTGCCCACTCCTACTCTTTCATTCTTCCTTTGATTTTTCTGGAGGTCCTCAGAAATGACAGAAGCAGCAGACTCAGGGGGGCTCCAATGAAAAATTGCAGCAGCTCTTTTCCATATCTTCCACTTGAGATAATTCTCCAGAGACTCACCCCCACCCCAATGCTTAAAAGGATGGATCCAAACTGTCTTACGTACGCACAGGCCTCACATGCTAACCACACCAGCCGACTCCTAGTTAATTTGTTCCTCATGTTACTACTGTTATGGTTTATTTATTTCCATTGAATCATACCCTAAGTGCCCTCAAATTCTCTCCATTAGAAATAACCTCAGAAATGCCCATAATACAGATGAGCATCCCAATATTATGGAACTTCAGCTCAGGAAAGATGATATGCATAATACATTAAAACCTTTGTGGGAATCAACTTAAGAGGAATTAGGAAGTCAAACTGTGACTGGGTAAGATAGTACAAAGGCTCCTCCATCTTGTATTCTTGTTCAGGCTATTTCAGGCTTAACTAGAATCTGATCTCCTTGATTAAGAAAATGTGGCAGCAGGGTGGTGGTGGCGCACGCCTTTAATCCCAGTACTTGGGAGGCAGAGGCAGGCAGATTTCTGAGTTCCAGGCCAGCCTGATCTACAGAGTGAGTTCCAGGACAGCCAGGGCTACACAGAGAAACCCTGTCTCCAGAAAACCAAAAAAAAAAAAAAAAGAAAAAGAAAAAGAAAAAAGAAAGGAAGGAAGGAAGGAAGGAAGGAAGGAAGGAAGGAAGAAAAAAGAAAGAAAAAAGAAAAGAAAAGAAAATGTGGCAGAGGAAAGCCTTGTCGGGCATCAGTGGGAGGAGTGGTCCTTGGCCAGGTGAAGGCTCAATAGATGCCCCAACAAAGGGAAATCGAGGGGGACGAGGGGGGAGGGGAGAGTGGGTCAGGTGGAGGGGCATATACATGGAGGCAGGGCATAAGAGGAGGGGTTGGGGGGTCTTAGGGGAGGGGAGAAATCGGGAAAGGTTTTACCATTCACAATGTAAATGAAGACAATATTCAAGAAAAAAGAAAAATTAATAATCAAAATGAACCTAAAAATCTTACATTTTAAAATAATTTTAATTAAATTCACAATATTAAAATATAAAAAGTATTAACTGTCTACATGTGCTCTCCATTTCTTCCAAACCAAGTTTTTCAAGATTACTTTGTTCATTTTTTTTGTTTTATTTTTCTTTTCCATTTTTTATTTTCTATATTCTTTGTTTACATTCCAAAGGCTTTCCCCTTTCCCAGTTCCCCCCTCACTATATGTCCCATAAGTCCTCTCCCCACCCCATTCCCCATTCACCCCCAACCCTTTCTTTGTTCTGGTACTCTCCTACAAAACTGAATTTAGTCTTTTCGGGACCAGGGTCCTCTCCATCCTTTATCTTGGGAATCTTTTGCTTAGCTAATTGTGCCTTGAGTTTTCAGAGCTTCTGGGCTCATTAATATCCACTTATCAGTGATTGCAATTCATGTGTATTCATTTGTGATTGGGTTAGCTCACTCAGGATGATATTTTCCAGATCCAGAAAAATAAATAAATAAAAAATAAAAAAGAAGGTCATTTGGCCTGGCAAGATGGCTCAGTGGTTAAGAGCACTGGTTGTTCTTCCAGAGGTCATGAGTTCCAACAACCATGTGGTGGGCTAAATAAATAAATAAATACATAAATACATAAATACATAAATAAATAAATATTGGTCATTTAAAAACTAAGTTTTTGTACTGGGAGAAGGGGCACATGCCCCTAATTCTAGTACCTGGGATGCAGAGGTAGACATATCTATAAGTTCAATGTACCACCTGGTCTATATAGTAAACTCCAGGACAGCCAGGGGTAAATAGTGAGACCCCATCTCAAAAACAAAACAAAAAAAACAAAGTATCAAGGAGTTGATATCAGCACAGTCTGCATAGGAACTTATCAATGACCAGGGTAGGCTTTGTGTCTTTAGGAATGAAAGTCTTCCACTTCACATCTTGAAAGAATAGACACTGCATAAAGACATGAAAAATCTAATTAGCTAAAACTGGCAAGTGACACAAACTCTCTCTCTGTCTCTTTTTTTCTCTTTCTGTATACGTATATATATATATATATATATATATACATATATATACATTTATTGTGAATATTTCTATTTATATATTATCTACATTAGTTTGTCTTTATACATTGGTAATATTTGCTGATAAGAAACTAGGGTTCAGTTAAAGGTTTGTTAAATCATCCCAATTCCTTTAAGTTACTAAGTTTATAACATTTATTATTATTGTGTGCATATGCATGAAAAGGTGAGGCATGTATATTTTGAAGTCAAATAACTTTTTTTCTTTTTTCTTTTTTTTCTTTTTTCTTTTTGGTTTTTTTCGAGACAGGGTTTCTCTGTATAGACCTGGCTGTCCTGGAACTCACTCTGTAGACGAGGCTGGCCTCAAACTCAGAAATCCGCCTGCCTCTGCCTCCCAAGTGCCGGGATTACAGGCGTGCGCCACCACCGCCCGGCAAATGATAACTTTATTACATATATAATCTATACACACACACACACACACACACACACACACACACACACAAATTCAACCTGTAGCATCCATTTAGTGTTTGTGGTATGTACATATGTTTAGAGAAGACCACCTGGGATTGGGTTAAATAATTTATTGGTGGCATCGCCCCTGAAGAAAACAGATCCTTTCTCATCAGCCATTGATTGCCTATATCACTTCATCTAGGGTTGGGTCTTTGTGAAATTCCCCCACACTTATTGTCATGCTGACTGGTGTAAATGTGCAGGTCTTCTTTAGATAACTATATCGTTGAGATTTCATGGATACAGTTTCCCTGTCATATAAAGAAAATATCTCAAAGTAGGTATCCTGATGTAGGGTTGTATTGGAGATGAACATTTTGAGAATCCCCATTCCATGGCTACATGGGTAGGAGCTATACTTACTTGTAGGTGTAACATAAGTATTTAGAATGCTATTAGGAATTATACAGGTTTAAGAAAGTGAAATTCATAGGTTTTCCTCTAGGGTCTCTGATTTCTCCAGCCATGGGTAGTTGTGCTGGTTTAGGTTTATAGTGCTAGGCATGAATCCCCTCTTATTGAGGGGTCTGAAGGCCATTTAGATAGCTGTTGGCTACCTCTAAGGTAAAATAACCACTATTACATCCTTGGGGATATCTTCCAAGACCAGTCATTACTGAGGTTCATAGACTTTACAGTTAGGACAAATAACTGCTTCTTTCCCGTGGTGCTTGCATAGTACTTCCCAACGCTATGGAAGTTAATCCTGAGATGGGGTTAAGAAGTCAGGTCCAGTCAGATTCCTCTAAATCTGTGTGAGAACGGTGTGGTGGATAAGCAATATGGTCTTACATTCAAGTTCTAGGAGACAACCAAAACCACTGGCTGTAGCTGTTATTGTTTGGAAGGTATCTCTAGGACATTTTCAACCAACAATTCAAAAGGGTTATCAGTCTTGACTCTTGGGTTTTTGTTAGTTTGTCTGTGGCTCTTATGGGAGCTTAATCACCTCGTGTAGTTGTGTTGGCCAGTTTTATGTCAACTTGATACAGGGTGAAGTCATCTGAAAGAAGGGAACTTCAACTGATAAATCCCCACATATGATTTGATTGTAGGGTAAGCCTGATGGAGGGAGGGCTCAGTACAGTGTATGTGCAATCCATGGGTTAGTGGTCCTGGATGCTATAAGGAAACAGGTTGAGCAAACCACAAGGAGA
Organism: Apodemus agrarius; assembly: GCA_964023405.1. Lineage (NCBI taxonomy): Eukaryota > Metazoa > Chordata > Mammalia > Rodentia > Muridae > Apodemus > Apodemus agrarius. The sequence goes on along the minus strand of OZ030010.1, from coordinate 58,359,114 downwards.
AAGCCAATAAGCAGCACTCCTCCATGGCCTCTGCATCAGCTCCTATCTTCAGCTTTCTACCTGGTTTGAGTTCCTGTCTTGGTTTCCATCACTGGACTGTGATTTGAGATATGTAAGCCAAGTAAACCTTTTCCTCCCCAAATTGCTTTTGGTCACAGGAATTGTGTTTCATCATAGCAATAGTAATCTTAACTAAGACAGTGGTACAACTCCAATTAAATATGTGTGTGCTTAAACAAAATTGTTTTCCTGTTTTCAATCATTTTAGTGTTATTTATTTCTTTTTCCTCCCTCTTCTCTGTACCACATTACCCCCTCCCCAGTTAAGGCACACCCCCACTTTTCCAACTTTACTGCTTCATACCACCAACATCTTGCTATAACCTTCTGAAGAGCACCTTGTTCTCCCTCCCTCTGCTATCCTGCTTCTACCTTCCTGTCTTCAGTAGTTACTTCAGGGTATGCACTCAAACCTAAATGTTCAAAGTTACTATACACAAATAAGAGAACTTATGGTGTTTGTCTTTTGGGGTGTGGGTTACTTTACTCAGTAGAATAATTTCCAGGTTTTCCCCCACTTATTTGTAGATTTCATTTTTCTTTATAAATAAAAGTCCATTGTGTATGTAGCACATTTTAATCATCCATTCAACAGATAAACTTTTAGATTGATTTGTTTTCTCGATGTCATGAATAGAATAGAAGGAGCTCGGCTGAGTATGCAGGCCTTTGGGCAGATGTCAAGGAGGAGTATATCGAGGTCACAAAGCAGTTTATGTTTAGCTTTTTGAGAATTCTCTACACTGACTTCCAGAGCAGCTGTAGCAGTTTGCAATCCCACCAACAGTGAGTGAGGTTTCCCATTGTCCTTCATCCTTGCCAGAATTTGTTGTCAGTTATTTTCAGGATCTTAACCATTCTTGCTGGGTAAGATGAAATCTCAAAGTAGTTTTAATTTGCATTTTCTAATTGCTAATGATATTGAACATTTTTGAGATTTATTAGACATTATTATTTCTTGAGAACTCTGTTCAGATCTGTAGTTAAGTTTTTATTGGGTCATTTGTTTCCTTCTTTCCTTTCTCCCTCCCTCCCTCTCTCCCTCCCTTCCTCCCTCTTTGACACAAGAAGTACTTTGTCTTCTATCAGATATATGGCTGGAAAAGATTCCATCCCATTCTGTGGGATTCCTCTTTAAATAGGTCTTCTCTTTTAAATTACTATTGCTCTGAAATACAGCTTGAATTTTGATAGCAAAATCATAGGATAATCTCTCCAATATTTTTTGTTGTTGTTATTGTTTGTTTTTTGAGACACCTATTGTTTCCTCTTTGGGGAAGGGTTGTTTTGTTTATCAAATGCCTTTTATGCTTCTATTTAAAGTTCATGACTTTATTTTTTTCTATTTTAATGAAGAATGCCATTCAGAAATTAACTGGGATTGCATTACATACCTGATTTTGGTATTAGAGAAATACTGTAAATAGCTTTTGACAGAGTGCTCATCTACACAATACTAATTCTATCAATCCATGTGCATGGCAGGTTATAATGGCTGATCATGGTTGTTAACTTGACAACATGTGGCATCAACTAAAACCCAAACCTCTGAACTTCTATAGGGATTTTTCTTTCTTTTCTTTCTTTTTTTTTTTGTTTTTGTTTTTGTTTTGTTTTTTGTTTTGTTTTTCAAGACAGGGTTTCTCTATGTAGCCCTGGCTGTCCTGGAACTCACTCTGTAGACCAGGCTGGCCTCAAACTCAGAAATCGTTTAGGGATTTTTCTTAATCAAGTTATTTGAAATGGGAAGATTTACCCTAGATCTGGACCACAGCTTCTGCTGTCAATCTACATAAAAAAGACGCGGATAAAGGAAACTGCCTTTTGTCTGTTTGCCTTCATTCTCACTAGCAAGCTCATCTATCCTGATGTTGTTAAGTACATCTTGTTAAGGATTCCAAGAATGTAGACTGAACAACCGCCTTCCAGGAATCCTTCTGGAGTTCAGTACAGATTTGGACTGCTGAGACAATAACTTTTGTGCACTGGAAAATTACCTGATTCTTAGCCTTTCTGTTGTTAGCCACTGTTGTGCTACTCTGACCATACCCTGTAAACCATTTAAATATAGATATATACATTTTATCAGTTTTGTTCATTTAGAGAACCCTTACTAATACAGAGGTTTTTCCATCTTCTAGTGCCTTCCTCAATCTCTGTCTCAGAGATTTAAATTTTTCATTGTAGGGGTCTTTCACTTCTTTTGGTAGATTTATTTCTAGGTTTAGTTTTTAGGCTTTTGTGAATGGGGGTGTTTCCATTATCTCTCTTTAAAATCATATTTTAGAAACACTACTGCTTTTTTGGGTAACCAACCAGTTTTCTGAGAGTATCGATTATCTTTACAAATTTTGTGGTGGAATTTTGGGGATCTCTTATGTATAATATCATACCAACTGTAAATAGGAATAATTTGATTTGTTCTTTTCCTATTTGTGTCTCTTCCTTTGGGGTATTACTCTAGCTAGTGCTTCAAACACTATATTGTAAAGAGGTGTAAAACTTCATGAAATTCACAGAGCAATGGATGGAACTAGAAAATATCCTGAGTGAGGTAACCCAGTTACAAAAGAACACATGGTATGTAATTTCTGATAAGTGGATATTAGGTAAAAAGCTCATAATACCCATGGTTCAATTCACAGACCATATAAAGAAGACCAGTGTATTCCTACTTAAAAGGGGGAATAAAGTAATTACAGGAGGTAGAGGGCAGGCAAGAGAGACTTGGGAGGAAGAGAGCAGGGGGAGGGGATAAAAAGGAGGTTAGGATCAGGTAAGGGAGGAGACAGGGGAGAAGTACAGAGGGTCAGGAAATTGAACAGAGGTGGGGAACAATGGGGGGTGGGGAACTAGGGGAGCCACAAGAAAGTCCCAGAAGCAAGGAAAGCAAGAGCCTCCCAGGACCCAATGGGGATGACATTAGCTGAAATGCCCATTGAAGGGGGAGAGAGAAAACCTATGGAGACCATATCCAGAGGTTAGGCACAGCCCCTGATTGAGGGATAGGGCCACCCACCCATCTACAAAATTTTAACCCAGAATTGCTCCTGTCTGGAGGAAATACAGTGACAAAGAGTGGAGCAGAGACTGAAGGAAAGGCCATCCAGAGACTGCCCCACCTGGGGATCCATCTCACATGCAGACACCAAACCCAGACACTATAGCTGATGCCAAGAACTGCTTGCTGACAGGAGCCTGATACAGCTGTTTCCAGAGCCTGAGAAATACAGAGGCAGATACTTGTTGCCAATCATCGGACTGAACACAAGGAACTCAATAGAGGAGTTGAGAAAGGACTAAAGGAGCTAAAGGGGTTTGCAACCCCAAAGGAAGAACAACAATATCAACCAACCAGACCCTCCAACCTGAGCTCCCAGGGACTAAACCACCAGCCAAGGAGTGCACATGGAGGGACCCATGGCTCTAGCTGCATATGTAGCAGAGGATGGCCTTGTAGAGCATCAATGGGAGGAGAGGCCCTTGGTCCTGTGAAGGCTTGATGCCCCAGTGTAGAGGAATGCTAGGGTGGTGAGGTGGGAGTGGGTAGGTGGGTGGGGGAGCACCCTCAGAGAATCAGAGGGAGGGGATGGGATGGGGGTTTGTGGAGGGGAAAGCTGGAAAGGAGATAACATTTGAAATGTAAATAAATAAAATATCTAATAAAAACGTTTCACAAAAACAAAAGAAAAGGGGTGGAGAGAGTGAAAAAATTCTGTCTCATTCTTAGCTATGGGCTTGTTATATATAGCCTTTATTATGTTGAGGTATGTTCCTTTCCATCTTATTGCCTCTAGGATTTTTATCATGAAATCATGTTAGATTTGCTCAAAAACTTTTTCCACATCTATTGATATGATTATGTGAATTTTGTGCCTAAGTCCATTTATATGATTTATTACATTTATCTACTCAACCCATACTGAAACATTATTGCATATGGGGGTAAAGACTATTTCACTAAGGTATTGAGAATTTTTTTTATATATGCCTGTATTTGGTGTTGTACTACTTTACTAAGAATTTTTGCATCTAGATTCATTGGGGATATTGGCATGTACTTTTCCTTCTTGTTTTGTCTCTACCTGTTTTGGGTATTAAAGTAAAGACCAATTTTGTAGAAGGAATTTGGAAGTGTTCCTCCTTTTTATATTTAAAAAAATAATTTAAGAAATATTGCTTATCATTCTTCTTTGAAAGTCTGGTAGAATTTTGCTCTGAGTTTGGATGGACCTGGGCTTTTTAGATGTAATTATTTTTGTTAGGGTTTCAATCTCTATCCATTTTTAAGTTGTTTATCTTTTCTTCTTTTAACAATGGTGGTGTCGATGAATCTTAAAATTTTATCTATTTCTTTTAGGTTAAATAACTTAATGGAGCATAGGATTTTAAAGTATTCCCTCATAATGTTCTCAGTTTCTCTGGTGTCTGTTTCTCTACTCATCCCTGGTTCTGTTAATTTGGGTCTCTTCATTTTTTAGGGTAATTAGACTAAGGCTCTGACAATTTTGTTTATCTTTTTAAAGAACCAGCTCTCACGCTTGTTGATTTTTTGTATTGTTTTCTTTGCTTTCATTTAGTGACTTTATGCTCTGATGTCTTAAGTTACTTTTCTATTTCTGTGATAAAATACTGTTTCCAAGTCAATTTGTAGAAGAAAATAATTAATTTGGGGTTTGTGGTTCCAGATGGTAGAAGAACCTATGACTCTCATGGTGAAAAGCATGGGAGCAGGCAGGCAGGAATGGCACTGGAACAGCAGCTCAGAGTTCACATGTTGAGACAACAGTTAAGAGGCAGAGAGAGAGAGGGAGAGGGAAAGAGGGAAAGAGGGAGGGGGAGGGAAGGTGGGAGGGGGAGGGAGTGAAAGAGGTAACATTAATTATTTTAGCTGTTTTATATCATGGGAAGTTTTTATTTTCTTCTTCAATTATGGCAGATAGTTTTGTTGGGTAAAACAGTCTGCGTTGGCATCTGTATATTTTTTAGAGTACATTGCTCAAGGCTCTTCTGGCATTTAATGTTTCCATTGAGAAATCAGCTATTTTTTTTCATTTCTTTTCTTTTTTTATTTTTTATTATTGGATATATTCTATATTTACAATTCATTTCCCTTTTTCTGGTTCCCCCCCCCCCCCAAAGGTCCCACATGCCCTTTTCCCTCCGCCTGCTCCCTCATCCACCCCTTCCCACTTCCCTGTTCTTGTACTCCCCTACACTGATGCTTTGGTCCATTCCAGGACCAGGGTCCACTCCTTTCTTCTTGTCAGACATCATTTGGTACGTGAATTGTGTCTTTGGTGTTCCAAGATTCTAGGCTAATACCCACTTATCAGTGACTGCATACCATGGGTTTCTTTTGAGACTGGGTCACCTCACTTAGTATGACATTCTCCAGCTCCATCCATTTCTCTAAGAATTTCATGGAGAAATCAGCTATTTTTTAGTGGGTTTTCCTTTATATGTGACGTGTAGTTTTTCTCATGCAGATTTTAAAACACCATATTTGGTCCCTATATTTAGTATTTTAACTGTAATATGATATAGGGAATTCAGTTTCAGTTCTTTTTTTAATAGTTCTATTTATTGGATAAATACTATATTTACATTTCATTTCCCTTTTTCTGGTTCCCTGCCCCCCAAAGGTCCCACATGCCCTTTTTCCTCCCCCTATTCCTCCATCCACCCCTTCCCACTTCCCTGTTCTGGTATTCCCCTACACTGATGCTTTGAGCCTTTCCAGCACCAGGGTCCACTCCTGCCTTCTTGTCGGACATCATTTGGTATGTGGATTGTGTCTTTGGTGTCCCAAGATTCTAGGCTAATATCCACTTATCAGTGAGTGCATACCATGGGTATTCTTTTGAGACTGGGTTACCTCACTTAGTATGATGTTCTCCAGCCCCATCCATTTGTCTAAGAATTTCATGAATTCATTGTTTATAATGGCTGAATAGTACTCCATTGTGAATATATACCACATTTTTTGTATCCATTCTTCCATTGAGGGACATCTGGGCTCCTTCCAGCTCTGGCTATTATAAATAAGGCTGCTATGAACATAGTGGAGCATGTATCCTTATTGCATGCTGCAGAATCTTCTGGGTATATGCCCAGGAGTGGTATGGCTGGGTCCTCTGGAAGTATCATGTCGTTTTCTGAGGAACCGCCAGACTGATTTCCAGAGTGGTTGTACCAGCTTGCAGTCCCACCAGCAATGGAGGAGTGTTCCTCTTTCTCCACATCCTCACCAACACCTGCTGTTTCCTGAGTTTTTAATCTTAGCCATTCTGACTGGTGTGAGGTGAAATCTCAGGGTGGTTTTGATTTGCATTTCTCTAATGACTAATGATTTTGAACATTTTTAAAGGTGTTTCTCAGCCATTCGAATTTCTTCTGGTGAAAAGTCTTTGTTTAGTTCTGTACCCCATTTTTTGATAGGGTAATTTGGTTTGCTGGGGTCTAACTTCTTGAGTTCTTTGTATACATTGGATATTAGCCCTCTGTCAGATGTAGGGTTGGTGAAGATCTTTTCCCAATTTGTTGGTTGCCGATTTGTCCTTTTGACAGTGTCCTTTGCCTTACCGAAACTTTGTAATTTTATGAGGTCCCATTTGTCTATTCTTGATCTTAGAGCATAAGCTATTGGTATTCTGTTCAGGAACTTTCCCCCTGAGCCCATGTCCTCAAGGGTCTTCCCAGTTTCTTTTCTATTAATTTTAGTGTGTCTGGTTTTATGTGGAGGTCCTTGATCCACTTGGAGTTGAGCTTAGTACAAGGAGATAAGAGTGGGTCAATTCGCATTCTTCTGCATGTTGACCTCCAGTTGAGCCAGCACCATTTGTTGAAAAGGCTATCTTTTTCAGTTTCTGTTCTTATTTGGTAGTTTGTATGTCTCTTTTATCTATAAGGCTATATTTTCCTCAATTTGGAGATTTTTAAAAAATAATTCTTTTGAAAATCTTTTCTATTCCAATCTTGTCGTGGAGTCTCCTCCTTTTTCTCTGCCCATAATTCATATATTTAGTCTTTTCACTGTGTCCCAAAATTCTTGCAAATTCATTTCCTGTGGGTTTTTTTTTCACATTTCTTATTGACTGTTCTGATTGATCTACTTAATAATCTGGCATTTTGGTGTTTTATTTTCTGACTCATCTATAATTGTTTTTCCACTAAATTTTCTAATTGGATTCTTGTATTTTTGCAAGTTCATCTTCACCTCACTTTTAATTTTCTTCAGTACTTCCATACCAAAAAGGAGACAGTATACAATAGATAGAATATTTAAGGATAAGCACTCCATAGACTCCCTTTGTCCAATGGTGAGTCTCTATATCTATTACCACTTACAGAAAAAAAAAGAAATTTCTCTGATGAGGCTTAAGAAAGATTATTTTTAGCTCCATACACTTAACTGCAAATTTCATTGTTCTTTACAACCAAATAAATTGTAATTGTATACACATACTAAACATTCACTGTCCATTTATCCGGTGATAGACATACAGACTGATTCCATATTTGGTAATTGTGAATATGACATCAGTGGACATGAATAAACAAATATCTTTCTAGGAGAATATAGTTTTTTGGACATGTTTATATGAGTGGTATAGCTGGGTCATATAGAAAAGCTCTAGCTTTTGGAGGACCCTCCACAAAGATTTACATAGCATTCGTACCAGTTTGCACTTCTAACATCAGTAAATAAGTAGTCCTCTGTCCCCACATTCACAACACTTTCTTTTCATCTTTTTTTTAAATCTTAGCTATTCTCATTGGGGTAATAAGAAATTATGGAATAGTTTTAATTTCCACGTCTATGATTGCTAAGCATGTTTAAGATTTTAAAATATGTCTTAGTCATTTGTGTTTCTTCTTGTGAGAACTGTTCAGTTCCATAGGCCATATTTAATTGAGTCCTTTGTTTTCTTGTTGTTTAGTTTTTTTTTAGCTCTTTGTTAATCCTAGATGTTAGCTGATGAAGACTTTTGCCCAGTTCTGTATGCTGCTTCTTCACTTGATTGATGGTGTCCTTTCATGTACTGCAGCATTTTAGTTTCATTGGGTCCCATTTGTCAATTGTTAGTATTGAAGCTTGTACTACTTCAGTCCACTTCAGAAAGTTCTTTCTTCTGTTTATAAGTTGAAGCCTATTCTGTAGCTTCTCTTCTAACAGATTCCTGGTATTGGATCTTCAGTGGAGGTCTCTGATCCATAAGAAATTGAGTTTTATATAGGATGAGAGATAAGGACTTAGTTTCATTCATTTGTACATAGCTGTCTTTTCTCCTACTTATATTTTTGGTATATTTGTAAAATATAAGACAGCTGTAGGATCACAGGCTTATATCTGAGTCTTCAATCCTGCTTCATTTATCACTGTCTGCTTATTATTATACTCATATATCTGATATAGGCTTATTATATTCTGTTATCTTTTTATTGTCTTAATATATACTATAATGTCTTTTTATTACTATATCTCTATAGTATAACTTAGAATCAGATGTGGTGATAGCACCTGAAATGTTTTTATTGTTCAATAATTTTTGGTTATCATAGGTCTTTTGTATTTTTATCCAAAGAATTATAAGATTTTTTTCAATTTATATGAAGAACTGGGTTGCAATTTTGATCAACATTGCATTGAATCAGTAGCCTGGCTTTGGAAGAATGACCATTTTTACAATATAAAAACTATCAATCCATGAGCACATGAAAGATTTCAATTTTCTGTTACCTTCTTTAATTTTTTTCAGCATTTAAAATTTTTTATTGTATATGTCTTTAACTTTTTTGGATAGGTTTATTTTTATGCTTCTTTCTTGATATGACTGCCATTGGTATATAAAAAGGCTACTCATTTTTATGTGTTAATTTTGTAGGATGTGATATTTTAAAAGTTTGAAAGAGATGTTCAACATCATTAGTCATCAGGGAAATGCCAATCAAAACAACCCTGAGATTCCACCTCACACCAGTCAGAATGGCTAAGATTAAAAACTCAAGAGACAACAGGTGCTGGTGAGGATGTGGAGAAAGAGGAACACTCCTCCATTGTTGGTGGGATTGCAAGATGATACAACCGCTCTGGAAATCAGTGTGGCGGTTCCTCAGAAAATTGGGCATGACACTTCCAGAGGACCCTGTCATACCACTCCTGGGCATATACCCAGAGGATTCCCCTGCATGCAATAAAGACACATACTTCACTATGTTCATAGCAGCCTTATTTATAATAGCCAGAAGCTGGAAAGAACCCAGATGTTCCTCAAAGGAGGAATGGATACAGAAAATGTGGTATATTTATACAATGGAATACTACTCAGCAATGAAAAATAATGAATTCATGCAATTTGTAGGCAAATGGTTGGATCTGGAAAATATCATCCTAAGTGAGTTAACCCAATCACAAAAGAATACACATGAATTGCAATCACTGGTAAGTGGATATTAATGAGCCCAGATGCTCTGAATACTCAAGGCACAATTAGCTAAGCAAAAGATTTCCAAGAAAAAGGAAGGAGAGGACCCTGGCCCAGAAAAGACTAAATCCAGTTTTTTAGGAGAGTACCATAACAGAGAAATGGTGGTGGTGGGGTGATTGGGGAATGGGGGGGAGAGGACTTATGGGACATATGGTAAGGGGGGAAACTGGGAAAGGAGAAAGCCTTTGGAATGTAAACAAAGAATATAGAAAATTTAAAAAAGAATTTTTAGTGAGGTTTTTCTTTTTCTTTCTTTTCTTTTCTTTTCTTTTCTTTTCTTTTTTTTTTTTTTTTTTTTTTTTTGATTTTTCGAGACAGGGTTTCTCTGTGTAGTCCTGGCTGTCCTGGAACTCACTCTGTAGACCGGGCTGGCCTCGAACTCAGAAATCCACCTGCCTCTGCCTCCCAAGTGCTGGGATTACAGGTGTGTGCCACCACACCCAGCTTGGTTTTTCAGGTATAGAATCATATTTTGCTAATAAGTATAATTTTATGTCTTTGATTTTAATTTATGTCAACATTATCTTGCTCACATTGTATTATTCCAGAGAACATGAGTGGAGAGAGTAGAAATCATTTTCTTGTTCCTGATTTCAGTGAAATATTTCAGGATTTTAGCCATCTGGCATAACGTTGGCTATAGGATTGTTGTATATTATTTTATGTTGACATATATCCTCTGCGTCACTAGATAATCTAGAACTTTTATCATGAAAGAATGTTGGATTTCGCTTATGGTTTTTCTTCATCTACTGAGATGATGATCATGTGCTTTCTGTCTTTGAGTCTGCTCATGTGTTAAATAATATTTATTGATTTATGTACATTGAACCATTCCTGAATCACTGAGATGAAAACAACTTAATTACAGTGGATTGATTTTTTTGATGTTTCTTCAGTCCAGAATAAATTGAGAAGTATCAGTTTTATTTCTCAGTTAAAACTTCTGTTAAAAATTCTGCAATGAATCCATCTGAACATCTGCCATCGAAATTTTATTTTGAACATTTCATTCTCAATAGTTGTGATGTATCTGTGTAATTTTTATTTCTTCTGTTAACTTTGATAGTAAATATGCATTCAGAAATTAATCTGTTTTGGGCTTTCCAATTTAAGTTTTGCTTTTATCTGGCTGTAACTGTGCCCTGTCCCTTCCTTTTTAGAATAAGAAAGCATATGACTTATTATCTTACAAGCACCCACAGTAGAGATACTGAATATTTTGAAGAGACTGATCTTTTAATGTATTTAAATATTTAAAGACTAGAGTACTTCTAATATTATTTGTGCTTTATATCATGGTGTTAATATTAATATGAGATCTTAGAGTTGAACATTTACAATTAAAAAGTTTTGGGTCCAAAATAGAAACAGAAGGGACACTGCCCAACTTGTTCTACGAAGCTACAATTATGCTGATACCGAAACCACAGAAAGATCAACAAAGAAAGAGAACTACAGGTCAATTTCCCTTATGAATATCGATGCAAAAATACTAAATAAAATTCTTGACATCCGAATCCAAGAGCACATCAAAATGATCATTCACCATGATCAAGTAGGCTTCATCCCAGGGATGCAGGGAAGGTTCAATATATGGAAATCCATCAATGTAATCCACTACATAAACAAACTAAAAGAAAAAAAAACACATGGTCATCTCATTAGATGCTGAAAAAGCATTTGACAAAATTCAGCATCCTTTCATGCTAAAATCTTAGAAAGAGCAGGAATTCAAGGCCCATACCTAAACATAGTAAAAGCAATCTACAGCAAACCAGTAGCCAACATCAAAATAAATGGAGAGAAACTTGAAGGAATCCCACTAAAATCAGGGACTAGACAAGGCTGCCCTCTCTCTCCATATCTTTTCAATATAGTACTTGAAGTTCTAGCCAGAGCAATTAGACAACATAAGGAAGTCAAAGGGATACAAATTGGAAAGGAAGAAGTCAAACTATCATTATTTGCAGATGATATGATAGTATACTTAAGCAACCCAAAAAATTCCACCAGAGAACTTCTACAGCTGATAAACAACTTCAGCAAAGTGGCTGGTTATAAAATCAACTCAACTATATCAGTAGCCTTCCTGTACTCAAAGGACAAGCCGGCTGAGAAAGAAGTTAGGGAAATAACACCCTTCACAATAGCCACAAACAACATAAAGTATCTTGGCGTGACTCTAACCAAACAAGTGAAAGATCTGTATGACAGGAACTTCAAGTCCTTGAAGAAAGAAATCGAAGAAGACCTCAGAAGATGGAAAAATATTTCATGCTCTTGGATTGACAGGATCAATATAGTAAAAATGGCCATCTTGTCAAAAGCAATCTACAGATTCAATGCAATCCCCATCAAAATCCCAATTCAATTCTTCACAGATATAGAAAGAGCAATTCTCAAATTCATCTGGAATAACAAAAAACCCAGGATAGCTAAAACTATTCTCAACAATAAAAGGACTTCTGGGGGAATCAATATCCCTGACCTCAAGCTGTACTACAGAGCAATTGTGTTAAAAACTGCATGGTATTGGTACAGCGACAGGCAGGTAGAACAATGGAATAGGATTGAAGACCCAGAAATGAACCCACAGAGTTATGGTCACTTGATCTTTGATAAAGGAGCCACAACCATTCAGGAGCCACAACCAAAAAAGATAGCCTTTTCAACAAATGGTGCTGGTTCAACTGGAGGTCAACATGCAGAAGAATGAGAATTGATCCACTCTTATCTCCTAGTACTAAGCTCAACTCCAAGTGGATCAAGGACCTCCACATAAAACCAGACACACTAAAATTAATAGAAAAGAAACTGGGGAAGACCCTTGAGGACATTGGCTCAGGGAGAAAGTTTTTTGGTTTTCTGGAGACAGGGTTTCTCTGTGTAGCCCTGGCTGTCCTGGAACTCACTCTGTAGACCAGGCTGGCCTCGAACTCAGAAATCTGCCTGCCTCTGCTTCCTAAGTGCTGGGACTACAGGCGTGTGCCACCATGCCCGGCTTGGTACATATTTTTGGTGTCATTTTCCACTGATCTTTTTATTTGATTTTCTGATTTTGTTCATTTTAAGTCTAATTTCTGTTTGCGTTTTATGCAGACTTTCCATCTCTTTGCAGAATTCCACTTGTATGTCCTGAATTGTCCGCCTTATTTTATTTATCTGTTTGCATTTTCTTGGCCTTCATTTCAGCATCTGTTCATACCCTCTTTGGGTCTCTTGAGCATATTTATAACTTCTATTTTGAATCCATTGTCTTGTATGTCATATAAGTTACTTTCTTTGGTGAACATTACTATAGTGATACTAATTTTTTGATGAGACATATTGTCTTTTTTCATTTGTTGTGTATGTGCAGTTGGATCTGACCATCTTGAATTACATCATGAGCTATGTATTTTGGCATGAACAGCTCTCTCTCTCTTTTTTTTTTTTTTTTGAGTGACAATTTGGATCCTCATTTCCTGTTATCCCAAATTGGCGTGTTTTAGGTCTACTGGGTAGTACTTAAGATTGGGCCATTCAGTGGTGATGTGCAATTCAGTATTAGTCGCGGTTCTAGCTCAGACAGACAGGTCTAGCTTCTGATCAATAAAACCCCTTCATGATCTAGCAGATTCTCACTGTAGTTTCTCAGAAGTTGAGTGCAAGAGAAACAGGGGTGTGGGGAGAAGATGGAGAGAATTATCAGTGAGGTACAGAGATGCTCAGCAGTTCTCCAGTTTACTGTATTAAGAGTATCAATGAGTAGGGGAAAGGAAAGGATCCTTTGTGCTGTGCCAGGGGCTGAGTCACAGGTTCTCAGATGGCAAGTGCATAAAGTCAGAGTGGGTGGGATGATATGGTGCTGCCTGGAGAATGCCTGAATGGCTTGGTTCACAGGACCTTGAGGTAGTGGGAATGGAGATGGTACTACCTGTGGAATTCACAAGTCACGTAGCAAGCATATTTTCAGTTCCATATTCATTAATTAAAAGTATGTGCATATTGTTGCCTTGAGTTTGTTCTCCATTCTCAAAATTCATTTTTCTTTCTGGTCTTGACTTTCTGTTGTGGATTTTAATTGATTCTTTCATTGTTAGAATTTTGGAATGATTTTTTCCTGTGTACATATTTCTTTGTTGTAATTTTTGTCAATGTTTTTGCACTTTTTAACTATTTTATTGAGTTTTTGAGAATGTCATACAATGTATCTTAACACATTCACTCCCACAATTCCTCCCTTTACCACCTTCTCAAATAGCCCATCCCTTCCCAATGATTATTTTTTTCTTTCTATCCCCAACAAGTTGAATTGGTGTTGCACAGCTAGTCTTGGGATTGAGACCTGATGTGGTTAGCCAGCAGTAGTCACATAATTTTAAAATATCAAGATTTTCCCTCTTCAGGTAGGCATTAAATGTTATCAGCTCCTCAGGTAGTAGTAGGATTTTATGTCCCCCTTTCCTGTTCTATGCTGAAATTTTGGCCAGTTTGGGATTACATAAATCTTGTGCATGCTGTCACAATTGATGTCTGCTCTAAATTATTTTCCCTTAAGTAACTAAACATTTAATATACCACAGTGACTTTCTTTTGTAGGTCCTGAATTAATTCTTTTAATCACCTGCTTTTGTACATCCTTTACATGATGTGTGATCTTTAAAACCAGAACTCTGAAATATTTTCCTGAAATTTTGGCCATTGTATTAACTTTGCTTTCTGCTACTGATATGCTGACAGTTTGTGAGGATGTCATAATAGAATGTCATCTCACTTTCTTATTCTAATTTGTTGTGTTTCCTGTGTCTTTTGGTATATATATGTATAGTTTCTCTACCTTTCCCCACTGTTTGTATATTTTATTTTCCGTGAGTTATTTTCATCACTCTTAATTTTTGTTCAGTAAGGGGGGGGCAGCACTGACTATAGTAACAAATATCATTGCTTGTTTGAGATTGTATTTTACTTACTTTACTTACAGCATCTCTCCCTTCCCATTCTTCTATCCAAATCCTCCCATACACCCCTCTCTCCTCTGTTGCAAATTCATGGCTTCTTTTTCATCAATTATTGAATATATATTGAATATTGAATATATATATATATATATATAGTCCATATAATGTTACTATATATAATCTATCTATCTATCTATCTATCTATCTATCTATCTATCTAGAGTCCATATAATGTTACTATATGCAAGTTTTCAGGGCTAACCATTTGGACCTGGACAACCAATCAGTATGCTCTTCTCTGGAAGGGCCATCTTTCTTACTCCTAAACTTTACTCAGTTTCTTAAGTTATTTATGTAGGGTTGAGACGTCATGTAATTTTTTCCAATGTAATTTGGAGTCTTCAATTGGCATCCTCCTTGTTCAAGTCACATTTAGGCAATCAATGTTAGTGATACTTTACAGGTGTAGCTTCTGATATAACTAGGATACATAATTTCACAGCAAACTCCTAGATCCTTTAGCTCTTATAATCTTTCTGCTCTTTCTTCCACAATGTTCCCTGAGCCTAGGCACAAACATGTTTTGTAGATGTTGTAGTTGTAGAACCCAATTTCAGTGGTGAAGACTACACTTATCTATAGGTATAAGGACAAATGTTTACAGATTGTTGTCAGGGATTCTGCTGGTTCAATAAAATTAGTGGTTGAACATTCTCTTCCAATAACCCTGATCTCACTAGCAGTGAGTAGTGATCTATGTTTCAAGTACCAACCAGGGTAATCATCTTATTGAGCATGGTAACCCTTGTGTTAAATCCAGTTAGGGAGCTATTGGTTACTACCAAGGTATGTGTGTCAGTACTGTACCCTTAGGTTTATAATGTGATTCTGATCATTGGTGTGATTCATACCCGGTAAAACTATTGGTTGCATTCCTCCTTTGGAAGACTGCATGGTGTCTTCTGTAGTGCATGGTATCTTATGCAATAGGGACTTACCTTCCACCTCTGGGGAATAACCAAGGACCACAGCAAAAGACTGTGTGTTTGGGGACAAGCCTGGCTAACAATTCTAAAGAGGGTTCTCATGTCTGGTATGGGGATTTTTGTTAGGTGATCTTTGGCTCTTGGAGGAAGTGTCATCAGCACAGATGAGAAAAGTTCATTAAAACTACATGTGTATACTTATGTACTGAATTAAGTGTGTTATAATTTTTCATTTTTGATAAATACTTAATATTCCATCCACCCATATCACTGGTTTATCTACTTTCCCACTTCCCCTGTATTTACCTCCGTCCCCTTTCTCTAGCAAATATAATTACTGGTAACTACAGGAGAAGATAATTCTATACTCTATTTTTATTCCCTGTAAGGTTCAAAAAGAAATGACATTGAGTACAGTTTGGAAAAAATATAGTGTAGTGTATTTTGTTCATTTTTGTATTTAAAGGAAATCAACATTTAAGTGACAAAGTCAGGGAGTGAATGGGAAAGAGTGGGTAAAGAATCAAAATATTGAATATGAGGTTTAGAGAAAGAAATGACAGATATAAAAGTCTTTTCCCACAAGACTTAAGTTACAATCCAATGACTATTGTACAAAGGTATAAATACTAAAAAAATGAAGTAAAATTAATAATTAAAATGGTAAAATATAAATAAGGAGGGTTATATTTTAAGTCCATGTTTCTTCCTTGTTGAGAAGATATGGTTTCCCACCCCAGTTATTGTCTTCTTATAAGATGCTGCCAGTGGGAGACTACTACTTTCAGTAATTCAAACACATTAAGTAAGTTTGTCTTTCTGAAAGAACGATTTCTTTAGCAGAATATCAGTTTTCTGTGACTTCCTTGTCTGATTTCCTCATGTTGCAAATCACAACCTTATTTCTGGTGCTTTGTTGTTCCCCTCCCCCAGCGTTTGAGCTGGGCTTACTTTTATTTTTTTTCTTTTTTTTTTAATTCGATATATTCTTTATTTACATTTCAAATGATTTCCCCTTTCCTGGATCCCCCCTTCCGGAAAGTCCCATAAGACCTCTTCCCTCCCCCTGATCCCCCATCCACCACTTACCACTTCCCTGTTCTGGTATTCCCCTACAATGCTGCACTGAGCATTTCCAGAACCAGGGTCCAATCCTTCCTTCTTCTTGTACATCATTTGATATGTGGATTGTGTCTTGGGTGTTCCAGTCTTCTAGGCTAATATCCGTTTAGCAGTGAGTACATACCATGCATGAGTGTTCTTTTGAGACTGGGTTACCTCACTTAGGATGATGTTCTCCAGCCCCATCCATTTGTCTAAGAATTCAAATCTCTGCTTTAATCATTAGTTCTCAGCCTGTGAAGTTCCTGGCCTTTTGTTCTTTATAGAACAATACAGGATAGCTAAAACTATTATCAACAGTAAAAGAACTTCTGAGGGAATCAGTATCCCGGACCTCAAGCAATACTACAGAGCAGTAGTGTTAAAAACTGCATGGTATTGATACAGTGACAGGGAGGTGGATCAATGGAATGGGATCGAAGACCCAGAATTGAACCCACACATCTATGGCCAATTGATCTTCGACAAAGTAGCTGAAAACATCCAGTGGAAAAAAGATAGCCTTTTCAACAAACGGTGCTGGCTCAACTGGAGGTCAACATGCAGAAGAATGAGAATTGATTCACTCTTATCTCCTTATACTAAGCTCAACTCCTAGTGGATCAAGGACCTCCACATAAAACCAGACACACTGAAACTAATAGAAAAGAAACTGGGGAAGACCCTTGAGGACATTAGCTCAGGGGGAAAGTTCCTGAACAGAACACCAATTGCTTATGCTCTAAGAGCAAGAATAGACAAATGGGACCTCATAAAATTATAAAGTTTCTGTAAGGCAAAGGACACTGTCAAAAGGACAAACCAGCAACCAACAAATTGGGAAAAGATCTTCACAAACCCTACATCTGACAGAGGGCTAATATCCAATGTATACAAAGAACTCAAGAAGTTAGACCCCAGAAAACCAAATAGCCCTATCAAAAATGGGGCACAGAGCTAAACAAAGACTTTTCACCTGAAGAAATTTGGATGGCTGAGAAGCACCTTAAAAAATGTTCAACATCACTAGTCATTAGGGAAATGCAAATCAAAACAACCCTGAGATTTTACCTCACACCAGTCAGAATGGCTAAGATTAAAAACTCAGGAAACAGCAGGTGTTGGTGAGGATGTGGAGAAAGAGGAACACTCCTCCACTGCTGGTGGGACTGCAAGCTGGTACAACCACTCTGGAAATCAGTCTGGTGGTTCCTCAGGAAACTAGGCAGGATACTTCCAGAGGACCCTGCCATACCACTCCTGGGTATATACCCAGAAGATTCTGCAGCATGCAATAAGGATACATGCTCCACTATGTTCATAGCAGCCCTATATATAATAGCCAGAAGCTGGAAAGAACCCAGATGTCCCTCAACAGAGGAATGGATACAAAAAATGTGGTATATATACACAATGGAGTACTATTCAGCCATTAGAAACAATGGATTCATGAAATTCTTAGAGAAATGGATGGAGCTGGAGAACATCATATTAAGTGAGGTAACCCAGTTTCAAAAGAATACCCATGGTATGCACTCACGGATAAGTGGATATTAGCCTAGAATCTTGGAACACCAAAGACACAATCCACATACCAAATGATGTCTGACAAGAAGAAAGGAGTGGACCCTGGTTCTGGAAAAGCTCGATGCATTAGTATAGGCGAATACCAGAACAGGGAAGTGGGAAGAGGTGGATGGGGGGGAACAGGGGGAGGGAAATGGGCATGTGGGACCTTTGGGGGGCAGGGAACCAGGAAAAGGGAAGTGAAATGTAAATAAAGAATATATCCAATAAAAAAAAAAGAAAAATAGAACAATACAGCTTCCTGCTTTCACCTGAGAGCCATTGCCAGCCACCACCTGGATCTGCCAGGCCATGCCCACATGTATTTCCATTTGCTTTTGTCCTTCCTTCCTTCCTTCCTTCCTTCCTTCCTTCCTTCCTTCCTTCCTCCCTCCCTCCCTCCCTTCCTTTCTTTTCCTCTCCCGTCTTCTTCTTCCTCTTCTTCTGATGATGACAGCCTCACAATATTACAGGAAGTGCTTTCACAGAGTTCTTATGATTTAGATTCTATATAGTTTGTTCCAGATATGGTAGGTGCTGGGGGTTGGAGGTGATGTGTTATGATCTCTCATCTTCAGACTCTTACCACATGTCTGCTGCTGTCTCCACCATCTGTGCTTCTTGGGTCTGTTGCTTACATAAGTGTGTGTTACAAAAACATGTTTTGCTGTGCTCTTCTGGTCACCCCAAGTCTTTGCTCCTCTAGGAAATGGAGATGGAGTGGAGGATGGATGTTAAAGATCTCCGAATTTTAGCCTACTATACTCCATTCCTGCTGCTGCGTCCAAAGTTTCTCTGTTCCTCTCACTTTCACGGATGCTGAGTCCAGTATTCTATTTGGGTTTTTAGCAATGTAAAGTGTCTGTGTCTCAAAGTGTCCACTGTCCAGAGTACTTAAACCCACTTCCTTAATGGAACCCAGCTCAATTCAAGCAGCTTGGCAAGTCTAGGATGCTAGCTTCTTTTTTTGTTGTTTTTTGTTTGTTTTTCGAGACAGGGTTTCTCTGTGTAGCCCTGACTGTCCTGGAACTCACTCTGTAGACCAGGCTGTCCTCGAACTTAGAAATCTCCCTGCCTTTGCCTCCCAAGTGCTGGGATTACAGGCATGTGCCACCACGCCGGGCTGGATGCTAGCTTCTTTTTTTGTTTTGTTTTGTTTTGTTTTTTGGTTTTTTGGTTTTTTCGAGACAGGGTTTCTCTGTTTAGCCCTGGCTGTCCTGGAACTCACTCTGTAGACCAGGCTGGCCTTGAACTCAGGAATCCGCCTGCCTCTGCCTCCCAAGTGCTGGGATTAAAGGTGTGCGCCACCACCGCCCGGCGGATGCTAGCTTCTTTATAAAGAAAATGTCACCTGATCTTGCTGAACTCCGTAGCACTTTCTCTTGTAATATATTCATTGTATTATGATAATTCTTGCAATATCTTATAACAATTCTCTTATAATACCAATACATAAGTATTGGTGGTTTTAAATCTTGATCTTCTTCAATTTGACCTTAGGGTTTCACATGCTGTACCCACCTGTTCAGTCGCCTATGGCTCACAGCCAACCAATAGAATGAGTACTGGGTCCCCAATGGAGCAGCTAGAGAAAGGACCCAAGGAGCTGAAGGGGCTTGAAGCACTGCAGGAGGAACAATAATATGTACCAACCAGTACCCCTCAGAGCTCCCAGGGACTAAACCACCAACCATAGAGTACACATGGAGGGACCCATGGCTCCAGCTATATATGTATGTATGTATGTATGTATGTATGTATGTATATATATATATATATGTATATGTATGTATGTATGTATATGTGTATGTATATATATATAGCAGAAGATGACCATTTCAGACATCAATGGGAGAAGAGGCCATTGGTCCTGTGAAGGTTCAATTCCCCAGAATAGGGGAATGTAAGTCAGGAAATTGGGGGGAAGGTGAGCAGGGGGAGGGGGGATGGGATAGGGAGTTTTGGGAGGGGTAATGCAGAAAGGGGATACCACTTGAAATGTAAATAAAGCAAATACCTAATTTAAAAAAAAGGTTTCACAGGTATGACCTGTAACCTGCCTGAAGGAAGCCCTGAGCGAATGAAGTCCTGAATGAGTGTGTGCTATTGACATAAGCACTGTCATGTTGAGGGTCATAGCCTTAGCCCCATGGTAATGGCAAAGCCTATATCTCACCCTGGGAAGTCTCAGAGAAATGACAAAGCCTTCCATGGGGAAGGCTAAGTGTTTATCTTTTGATAGTGTGTTTAGAAGATACCCACCATAGCTTCCCCTATCTCAGATGTTTATGGCTGGAAGACTGATCCCCTATGTAGATAGCACCTACCAAGATAGCTAAACCTATCTCCTTGATCTAGCTGTATACCATGAAACCTGCCTTCTTGTTTATCTGCATGAAATAATACCACATTCTTGTTAATTTATATGCAATAACCTCAGTTCCCTGTTTCAATTTGTATAATAAGCATGGTGAACTTCCAGTGTGTTTTGATTTCTCCATCTGGGAGCTTAGACCACTGAGTCCCAGGCCCAGGTGTTTCTCCACATCTTTCTGGTTGTCTTTTCTTCATTCCCTTGCCACCTCAGTCTGGTCATTCTCTGAAGCCATTTGGACACAGCACCTATCATTTTTCTTCAAATCCAAGATAAGCTATTATGTTTCTAAATTCAGTTTAATATGAATCAATAATGAAATATGAAGTTTTTTTCATGGAAGTGCCTCAGAATTATAGTTATATAATTTTCTCATGATGTCTGATCTATGAAGATCTTCAGTTTGTGTAATGTAATTTTCACTGTTCTCTATGTTTTTCAAAATTTAAGGAGGATTGATAAGCACCCTTTGTAACTTTGATAGAACTTAGCTGTCAAGCAACCTATTGCAATACCTTTCTGCTAGAATACTATTAATTTTTTCTTCAATATATTTATTAGTCATCTGTCTGTTTTTCATTATTCTATATTGATATACAATATTTTCCAAGGGATTTCAATTCTTCTGGATGATCTAATTTTAAAAAAGTTTTAAAAATAATAGTTCATTATGAAACTTTTCATTTGAGTTGTCTGTTGTATTTTCTTAAATTGTATTTATGATTTTATTTAAGTTGTCTGTTAAGATAGAGGATTGCTAATTTCATGGGGCAGAATGGCTGTTAGAGGCAGAAGTTGAAAGAGGAATGGGACACACTGTTTTCTGGACATAAGAGGACTTCTTTGTTCATGAACTCCAAGCAGCTGTGCTTGCCTGCACATGCATGCACTAAGTCAAGCAATTCAACATTCTGGTATGAATGAGTGGAGATATACAAGCTCCCACCTCTAGGTGAGAAGTTATTGGTAGTTGATGGGTGATAAGAGAGAGGGAGTGTTCTTTAGAGGTATAGTTGCTGGTAGGCTGACCACACTCGGATTGAAGACAACATATTTAAGAATATATGGGGAGTACAAATAGGACTTAATAGATATTTATTCATTTATTTTTATTTAAAGAGAACATAGTATTGCAATAAGGGAAAGGATGGATTTGGGAGAGGTTGAGGAGGAGGATGGTAACATACCCAAGAATACATGGTCAGCAGTAATTAGGTTCAGTTGGTTATAAAATAAAAGATGATATGAAATCGAGAAGAGGGTATGAGAGGGGAAATACACAAATAATTCTGGGGTGTGGCTGTGGTAAACTTGATCAAAATATATTATATGAATGTATCAAACTATCAAAGAATAAATAATAAAACTAAATTAAAAATCAGAGTGATCTCAAATAAATAACCCGATGATTACCTTAAGGCATTATAAAAACAGTAATACAACAACCCTAAAAGAAATAGATTGAAAGAAACTAAGATCAGGGCAGAAAGTAATAAAAATAAGAAGATAAAATAAAATAAAATGGAAAAGATAACTAGTACAGAGGATCACTGTAACAAAGAGTTGGCCTTTTGAAAAAAATGACACTGGCAAACCATTAGCCAAGTTAAACAAAAGAAAGGCATGAGAAGAAACAGATTAAAAAAACAGGAGATAAAAAGAACATAACATAATAGGTACCAAAGAAATTTAATAAAATCATAAGAACATATTATAGAATTTTTTATTCCTTAAAACTGGAAAATCTAAAAGAAATGGATGAATTTATATATGCACGACTTGCTCTATGCTTATGACTTACTATATTTAAATAGAAAGGAAGTAAATTATTTACAGAACTATATTAAAATTCAGTAAATTTGAAACAGTGATGAAAAGTCTCCCAATCAAAAAATCCAAGCCCCAGTTCAGATAGATTCAGTGCAGAATTACACCAGACCTTCAAAGGAAAATGACATCAATATTTCTTAAATGGATCCATAAAATAGGTAAGGAAGAAACAAGACTTCCATTTTTTTTATTAATTCAGTATTATCCTGATACTAAAACCTGACAATTCCAAAATGGTTTTGGGAAAGGCTCATGAAAACCGATACCAAACAGAATAGCAATTGGCAGTTACTCTGGGGAAAAACTGTCTATTTTTTTCATGTTTGTGGCTCCTGGAAACTTGCCTACATGCTAATGGAAAAGCCTATATATATGTACATATTAGAAGCATTAATTGGACTCAGTAGATCAAAAAGAAAGAAAGAACATGAATTTGAGGGAGAAGTTCAGAACAGTTCTGGAGATAGGAGTAGGTGGTAGATATAATGAAAATATACTGTATATGTATGGAGCTCTAAAAGAATAATTAAAAAATATGAAAACAAGATTATAGGTCAATCCCTCTAATGAACATAGAAGCAACAGTTCTCAATAAAATACTTGCAAAACAAATTCACACTCCAAATTTCATTATTGATTCATCAGTTGGACACTGAAGTTGATTTTATTTCTTAGCTATTGTGAATATAGCAGCAATAAACACAGATAATCATATATCCTTGTAGTAAAATATAGAGTCCTTTGGCTTTATGTGTGTGTGTGTGTTTGTGTGTGTACATCTGTGTATGTGTGTGCAATGCACATGTGTGTACTCATGCAGGAATTGTTTATCTGGTTCACATGGTAATTTTATTTCTAGCTCGTTGAGTAGTTGTCATACTGTCTTCCACAGAGTCAATATCAACTTACATGTCCACCAACATTGAATAAGAGTTCCTTCTTTCCCACGATCTCTCCAATATTTGTTGTTTTGACTTCTCAATGATAGCCATTCTGACTTGGTTGATATAGAATCTCAAAGTAGTTTTAATTTATATTTCTATGATGACTAAAAATATTGAACACATTTTAAAAACACTTGATAGTCATTTGTATTTTTTCATTTGAGAACTCTCTTTTTGGTTCAATAGTCTGTTTTTAAATTGGATTTCCCTCCCATTCTTTAAGCTCTCTCTTCACCCAACTGACTGGTTTGCTATAACAAAGCCTTGTAGTTTCATGAGATCTTAACTTTGAATTGTCCTTATTTAGAAAATTTGTACATAAATTAATAGAAGTGGAAAAATTAAAGTAACTGAGGTAATCCAGGCACAGAAAGACAAACACCACATGTTCTTTTTCATATGTGGATCTTCACAAATCTTTAGATTCGTGTTTAACTTTGAGTACTTGAAGAAACCAGGAAGTAAGAACAGGAAGGTGTAAGGGATGGAGGAAAAGAGAGCACACGTTATATAAAATCAGATT
Organism: Apodemus agrarius; assembly: GCA_964023405.1. NCBI lineage: Eukaryota > Metazoa > Chordata > Mammalia > Rodentia > Muridae > Apodemus > Apodemus agrarius. The sequence goes on along the minus strand of OZ030010.1, from coordinate 58,335,296 downwards.
GAAGAAATGTCTATGAATTGTTAGGGAGGCCACAGAAGCCAAATGTAGGTTCTTACAATTACTATTAATTTCCCACCAGAACACTTGATAAGCTGCTACAGCTGATGATACTTCAAATATTTAATTCGCGGTATAAAGAAATCAAATGGAATTGAGTTGGGTACTTTCTCTTGCTGGCTAGCACTTTATAGTGTTAAAAGGTGCTATGTAGCTTGCTGAGGGAGAAAAAGCATCAATGAATTACCCAGCTGTAATCCCTACAAGCTATAATACTAAGAAGGGAGAAATAATATTCCCAGTTGTGCAAGAAAGGCATGGTTGGTATAGTGGTAGCTACCCACTCTCATTGAATCTGAAGTTTGTTCAGCAAGAGGGAATTGATGGCTACTGGTGTTCCAGGGGAGGGGAGAAGCAGCCATTGTTTTCAGTTACACACCCAGAGGCAAGCCACCAGGCTCCACAAGATACCCTCCTTATAGAGAGAGCTCTGATTTAAATCAATGAGACACAAAACAAGACAACAGCAGCAAAATTACATGAATGTGAGAAAGGAACATGTAGACAAAAAAGAGCATTTGTGAAAAGAAGCATATAGTGGTTAAGAGTTAAACTGGAGAGAACAGTGGAGAGAGTAACCAGAATACATTACATGTACTTTAAAATGGCAAAGGAAAAATTTATTAAAATATAATAAAAGTAGGTCATCTTTCATGATTCCAGACAGGTACGGATGGTTCAAGATATGTAAATCAATAAATGTAGTTCACCACATAAATGGACTCAAGCAGAGAAATTGTATGAGCAGCTCAATAGATAGAAAAAGGAGGGGGAGTCTTTGAAAAATACTAATATCTGCTCAAAATATCCTGATCTTTATACTTTATGGCTGTCTAGTTATTTTTTGGTTTGTCTTGTCTTGTTTTATTAGCACCTAAGATGGTCTCTTAAGCTATTTATTTGAGAACCGTTTTTATTATTATTTTGAGATTATAATTTAATCAGATTGTCATTTACTTCCACCCCTTCAAACACCCCGTGCATTCCTTTTTGTTCTGTTTAATATTCATGGCCTCTTTTATCATTGTATGGATATATATGTATATATATATGCATTATATACATACGTACACTTGTATGTATACGTGTTCAAGGCTGACCATTTGATATGGGATAACCAATTGATACCCTCTTTTTTGAGGAAGACTATTTCTCTTGCTTTCAGCATTCATTAGTTGCCTGTACTACTTTGTGTAGGGTGGAGGGTTGAGGACACTCGCTTTTCCCTAGTCAAGGGATATCATCCTTTTTCAACTCATGTTTTAACAGCATATTTGTTAGACAACAGAGGATAAAATATCCAGAATATATAAAGAACACAAAAATCAAAGAGTAGAGAGGTGAGTTGCATGCTACCCATGCCATCCTCAGCTCCATGGCCTTACCTCCCAAGGAGGTCTCCTGGGCCCCAGGGATATCCAGGCTTGTGGGGAATCAGGATCACCCAAGTTAGACCCAGCCCCATCTATTCCCTGCCTTCCAGGTCCACTTGGAGCATAGTCAACAGAGTGAGCAGTTTGCTGTTCCCTGAGCTCCATTGTGAGGCCCAAGGTTCTACTTGCCTCCCCTAGGAGTTCTGTCAGCATCAGAATCATCAAGCCAATACCAGGGACAAGAAGATGACTAAAGGGTAGTGTAAGAATCCAACCAACAAGAGCCAGTGCAATATGGCATCAGCACTCTGCTATCCCATTACAGCAAGCTGTGGATATCCTAACATAGCCAAAGCACAAGAAGATGAACTTAAATCCAATCTTTTAAATATGATATAGGTCTTTAAACAGGAAGTGAATAAATCCATTAAAGAAATACTGGAAACTACAATGAAACAGGTGAAGGAAAGGAATAAAACTGTTCAAGGCCATAAAATGGAAATAGAAGCAATAAAGAAAACACAAATTGAAGGAATCCCGGAGATGGAAAAATAGGGAAGAGAACAGGAACTACAGATGCAGCATCACCAACAGAATACAAGAGATAGAAGAAGGAATCTCTGACATAGAAGATATAACTGAAGAAATTGATACATTGCTCAAAGGAACTGTTAAATCTAAAAAGTTCCTGATACAAAAACATCCAGAAATTCTGGGACATTGTGAAAGACTAAACACAATAATAACAGGAATAGAAAAAGAAGATTCCAAGTTCCATGGCCTAGAAAATATTTTCAATAAAATCATAGAAGAAACTCTCCCCAATGGAAAGAGATGCCTATAAGCATACAAGAAGGTTAAAGAACACCAAATAGGTTAGACCAGAAAAGAAATTCCTCCTACAACATAGTAATCAAAACACTAAATATACAGAACAAAAAAGAGTATTAAAAGCTGAAAGGGGGAAAAGGCCACTAACATAAAAGCAGACCTATTAGAATTATACCCAACTTCTCAACAGTGACTCTGAAAGCCAGAATGCCTGTGCAGGTATCTTGTAGACCCTCAGAGACCACAGATGTCAGTCCAGATGACTATACCCAGCAAAATATTTAATCACCATAGACAGAGAAAACAAGATATTCCAAGGGGGGGGGGAACAAATTTAAACAATATGTATCCACAAATCCAGCCATACAGAAAGTACTAGAAGGAAAACTCCAACCCAAGGAGACTAACTACACCCAAGAAAACAAAGGAAATAAGTAATACCATACCATCAAAACTAAGAAGGGAAGCATCCTACTTTCAGACTATACCACTCCTGGGCATATACCCAGAAGATGCTCCAACATGTAATAAGAACACATGCTCCACTGTGTTCATAGCAGCCTTATTTATAATTGCCAGAAGCTGGAAACAACCCAGATGTCCTTAAACAGAGAAATGGATACAGAAAATGTGGTGCATTTATACAATGGAGTACTACTAATATATTAAAAACAATGAATTCATGAAATTCTTAGGCAAATTGGTGGAACTGGAAAATATCATCCTGAATGAGGTAACCCAATCACAAAAGAACACACATGGTATGCACTCACTGATAAGTGGATATTAGCCCAAAAGCTCAGAATACCCAAGATACAATTCACAGACCACATGAAGCTCAAGAAGGAAGACCAAAGTGTGGATACTTTGTTCCTTCTTAGAAGGGGAACAAAACACCCATGGCTCACAGCCAACCAATGGACTGAGCATAGGGTCCCCAATGGAGGAGCTACAGAAAGGACCCAAGGAGCTTGGGGGTTTGCAGCCCCATTGGAGGAACAATAATATGAAGTAACCAGTTCCCCCAGAGTTCCCAGGGACTAAACCACCAACCAAAGAGTACACATGGAGGGGCCCATGGCTCCAGCTACATATGTAGCAGAGGATGGCCTGGTCAGACATCAATGAGAGGCCATTGGTCTTGTGAAGACTTGATGTTCCACAGTCAGGGAATGCCAGGTCAGGAAAGTGGGAGGGGGTATTGGTAAGCAGAGGGATGGGGGATAGGATAGGGTATTTTTGGAGGGGTAATGAGGAAAGGGGTTAACATTTGAAATGTAAATAAAGCAAATATCTAATTAAAAAAAAGAAGCCATGAGTTTGAAATAGTAGAAGGAAGGGTATATGGGAGGGTTTGGAGTGAGGAAAAAAGGGAGAAATTATGTGACTATGTAATATTCTCAAATTTTCTTGAGAATTCATACACTCTACTTTTTTTTTGATTTTTTTTATTGTATATATTCTATATTTACAATTCATTTCCCTTTTTCTGGTTCCCCACCCCCAAAGGTCCCACATGTCCTTTTCCCTCCCCCTGCTCCCGCATCCACCCCCTCCCACTTTACTGTTCTTGTACTCTCCCACAATGATGTTTTGGTCCATTCTAGCACCAGTGTCCACTCCTTTCTTCTTGTGAGACATCACTTGATATGTGATTTGTGTCTTTGGTGTTCTAAGCTTCTAGGCTAATATCCACTTATCAGTGACTGTATACCATGGGTATTCTTTTGAGACTGGGTCACCTCACTTAGTATGACATTCTCCAGCTCCATCCATTTCTCTAAGAATTTCATGAATTCATTGTTTCTAATGGCTGTATAGTACTCCATTGTGTATATATACCACATTTTTTGTATCCATTCCTCTGTTGAGGGACATCCGGGTTCTTTCCAGCTTCTGGCTATTATATATAAAGCTGCTATGAACATAGTGGAGCATGTATCCTTATTGCATGCTGGTGAATCTTCTGGGTATATTCCCAGGAGTGGTATGGCTGGGTTTTTTACTATATTTATCCATTGCTTACAACTCCTCCAAGATCCTCCCCCACTTCTCTACCCAATACAACTTCAACACTGGGCTGGCCTTGTATTGATCAATTACTTCTCAGCAATACAATAGACCTCTTAGGATTCTGTCTAAACTCCACCTCACAGTTACCTGGCAACAGCCAGGAAGCTCCTCCCCACAGTTACCTGGCAACAGCCAGGTAGGCCTGGCCCACTATAAAATGGACTACTTGTCCCTCCTCTCTCTCTTGTCTCTCTTAAATCTCAGCCACAAGCAGGTCTGGTAAGCACCCATCCCTTCCCTTCTACATGGTTGCAGGGGAGAGTTCTTGAGCTCAGAGGTACCCCTGTGTTGTCCTTGAGGATGGGAGACATTCAGTTTTTCACTCTCCCTAGTTTTAGAACTTTTTCCCTTGGGTGAGATTTCCTTCTCCTTAGAGACAGTTTTGTTCCTGTGGCTGAGAATTCCAGGTCAGGCCTGGACAGCACCAACTTTGAGCACTAGACTTTCCCTTTCCCCTTCCCTCATTTGCAGTCTGCTGCAGACTAGTTCAACTGGTTTGCCTGACTGCTGGAGACCCTACTTGCTGCCCTTCCCCCCCCCCCCTGCTAACGTGGAGAGCTTTAGTTACCTCTTACAGAAATTTGGCAAGTACTTGTCACTGGGCTCAAGGAAGTAGACTCAGATAGGACTCAGGCAACATTTGGGCTAATGCAAGGATCAAAGTGAACACAGACATGGGATGTGTGATTTCCCTTTAGTCTTGATAATCCTGATAAGCCCCCAGACCCAGTGACTTGGGGACTTTGTTTATTGCTGCGTTTGATTACTACCTGGAGTGACCTCTTTGTTCATTGCCTTGTTTAATCATTTTGTTGATCTGAGAACTGACCCTATTCTCTGCTAGTACTTAGAATGGTATAGAAGCTGGGTGGGAAGATGAAAGCCGCTTCAGCCTCAGCACTGGCTGGAGTCATGTTAAAATGTTTGTCTGTCTTTTTCTCTTCACTTGCTGCCCTTCCGGTCTGCTCCTTAGCTCTGTTCCCAGTTTTCAGCCTAAAGAGTGGGTCCCTGCCCACTTTGTCCTGCCAGAGGCCCTGGCTGTTAGATTTGGCAGTCAGCCGGGCCTAAACCAAGCATTCAGTTCTACATTTCCTGATACCAGACTGTGGAAGCTCACAAACACACACCGGCACATTGGTCCATAAGGAGTTTCTCCAGTCGGCATGAGGACCCCTAGTTTCCCAGATAGGGCCTGGCCAGCTTTTTTCTGGGGACTAAGGGGTTGCATTTCTCAGCCATGGTCCTTATGACCGGCCTCCCAGCTGACATACTTGAGACAGGACATTGACTCTTGTGTGACCTTACCCCTCGAAAGCTTCACTTGCTCCCCTCCCCCTCTGGGCAGTTACAGCTGTTTAAGAAACCCCTAGGCCTAGGGTAGGGAAGCTTTCACAGTAAGTCCAGGACTTACCGAGTAGCCTCTTGGGGGCCTTCATGATGACCTAGGTCTCTAGCCTAGCTGGAATTTTTGGTTATTGAATTATCCTCGGACACTGGTAGGAATAATCCAATACCCCCCCATGCAATGTCTTTGAATGCATATTTTAAGGGATCTTCACACATACTACCAACAGTCTGGTAAATGGAAAAAGTCCCCAGTGCCCAAGCATTTACCTGTCCATGCTCCTACACCCCTGGCCCGTTCTTACGGCCTGCATGTTCAATTCGTGTCATAGGCCTGAGCTGGACAACCTCATTTTCTGTCACCATGATCTTATGCCACTGCTGCCAGCTTTCTTATTTTGGTCCTAGCCATCTGTCTCTTTGCTAATACAACAATATACTTTTCTCTACCTATCCAACCTGTCAAACTTACCTAAGATTCTCTTTCCTAGCCTGTCCTAATATGATTTTTACTATTGTCATTAAATTCTGTTCAGTTACAACCAATCTATATAACGCTCAATCCTGTCAGAAGTTTGTTAGTTATTAAGTTTATGACAGACAAAATCCCCAAAAGCCTCTAACAGTTTCTCCTAAAAGGTCTCAGAAGATGTGGACACTAATACAGGATGCTGCCTAGATTGTGATATGATAATCACTGAAATATGCAGTGGATAAGACCAGATACTCTTGAGTCAAATGACATAGATAAACCAAGGTAACCCATTTCTCATGGCATGTGTATCCATTCCACAGAGAAAAAGCCCTACATCTCCTGTGCTTGAAAGCCAGACTGACTCTGTCCAAGTTGCCATTGAGACCATAAAGACCACAGAGAACTGTTGTCTAGTGGACTCTATTATTTTTTAAATAACATAACTTCTAGATTTTTCTTTATTTCTCAGACTTCTGACTACACTGACAGCTTTCACAGATGTAATCTGTTATCTCATTACCTAAACTCTGTCTCCATTAATTAAGTACTTCATATTTCCTCTTCTTGCTATGTCACTGTCCTAATATCTGAGTTCCTATAAATTTGTCTAACTCTAATAAATAAAACATCCCACTACAAGATCCAAATTTTTAATCTTGTTCCTTCTGCTCCACAAAAGGCTCATCTTAAAGACTGTTCATGTGGTTAACTCATGTTATCTCTTTTATAAACTTCTTAGTTGTAGAAAACCTACTCAAATGTACCTCTCATGAATCAAATAGGCTCCATCTAGATAAGTACTCCTGCCTAACCTATTCCAGAGGGTGGGATTCTTATGGGTTTCAATTCTACATCTTAAGAATTTTTTTTCCCAAAGGTGCTTAATCTTATTCCCTACCTATACTAATGTGTTTCAACATCTTGTCAAGTCCAGGTCCTTGCCACATCCAGGACAGATCCAGAGAAGCAACCTTCAGATCCTCCAATCTCCTCTCAGATACAGACCCTTATACTGGACCTGTTCCTTCTGGCCTATCCTTGGATGACTCCACAGACCCTGGACAGCAAGGAGATAGCCAATTGTCCTAAGACTAGACAAACACCCCCATACCCATTCCTCTAGGTTACCCAGAGACACATTACCCCAATGTCAGCATGAAGCAGCCAGATACTATGACGACCTCATTTTTGCTTTGCCAGCACATCTTTCTAATTTTTTTCTTTTTTAATTAAACCAAAATGGAGGAATGTTCGGATTCTGTTTAAACTCTACCCCACAGTTACCTGGCAACAGTCAGGTAGGCCTGGCCCACTATAAAAGGGGCTGCTTGCTCCCTCCTCTCTCTCTTGTCTCTTATCCTCTTATCCTCTTGTTCTTTCTTGACGTCTTGGGCTCTTCCCTTCCCCCTTTCATTCCCCCCCCCCTCCACGTGGTCATGGCCAGTGTCTACTTCTCTACTCTCTCCTTCTCTCTGCCTTTATCTGCCTGTACTACCCCCTTAACTCCCCTCCCCATGCCCTGAATAAACTCTATTCTAGACTATACTATAGTGTGTGGTCTCAGGGGCAAGGGATGCCTGAGCATGGGCCCACTGAGGCGCCCCCTTCTCCTACACCTCATCACACATTCACCCCATAGAACATATTCTTTACCCATTTCTCTTTTTATGATCAGAACAGGACCTACCATGGACTTTAGTCAATATAGTAAAGAAAATCAACTTTAATTCTCCCAGCAGCATTCAAATTCTAATAATTCCTTACCTAGTTTTGGGACTAAAGGCCACTTCCAGTTCTCCATACTGAGATTGTGTCGGCTTGTACAGATCTTGCATATGCTTTTACAATCACTGTGAGTTCTTATGTGAGTCTACCCAGTTATGCCCAGAAAACAGTGTTTTCATAAAGCCATTCACCATCTGCAGCTTTTCCAATCTTTCTTTCCCTTCCTCTGTGAAGATCCCTAAACCTTAATGTGAGTTACAGTCACCCCATTTAGGGATGAGGGCCCCAAAGTTTCTTATTTTCTTCATGATGACCAGTTTTGGATCTCTGTATTGACATTTACTACAAGAAGCTTCTCTGATGAGGATTCAGTGATGCATTAATCTATGCATATAGCAATAAGTCAGTATGAGTTATTTTAATGCTATGTCATTTTATCAAAATAATAGTAGTAGTTTGATCTTGAGGACCAGTGTCCTGTTTGATTATATCAGACACTGGTTAAATCTTGTACAACTTTCCTTAAATACGGTAAAAAATAGTTTATTAATCTTATAATATTCATGTCATTGTTGTACCAGTGGGGTATCTTAATTGTCATGATTATAGCTCATAGAGTTCAAAGCTGGATGAGACTGATGAGAACTTTCCTTCTTTGGTAGTGTTCATAGTATCTTCCATCACTGGGAGCTAGCCAATGAGGGTGAAGCTTTCAGATGAGTTTCAGCTGTATATGTGCCAATATTCTATGACTCAAGTGGTGAATTCAGCAATATATTCTTATTGTCAAGTTCTTTCAGGGGATAACCAATGACAATACAATGAATAGCATATAATTTATAGTAATTTTTCATACAACAATTTAAAAAGATAAAATCCATTCCTTGTATTGTTTTTTTTTTATTTGCTAGAGTGCGACATATAAGATATTCTTTGCACCCCAATTATCTGGTGACTCAACTTAAATTATATTTATGAATATGTTTTTTAGGAGGATTCTGCAGTAGTAAGTTTCTATATGGCTTTTCAAATGGCCACTAGTGTTAGTTATCTCTACCCAAATTCTTTCCTCTTCTCTACCCTGCCCTCCCATCCCTACCCCATATGATCCTTCCTGTTCTATTTTCCCCACTCTTCCTTTATAACAGTATATCTTATTTTCCCTTCCTTGAAAGATTCCTTCCTTCCTCATTGTGATGACTATTCTTGCTTGTCAACTTGACTACATATGGAAATAACTAAAATCCAAAAATGGAGGGCACACCAATGAGGGAGTTGTGCTTAATTTGAAATAGGTAGATCCAATTCTAATCTGGACCTGTGAGGTAGGAAGATACATGCCTTTCATCTGGATCCTGAGATGAGCAGACACACACTTTCAGTTTGGATCTTGAGGCAGTAAGACACACCTCTAATCTGGACCACACCTCCTTCTGGAAGCCTATATAAGGTAATGGAAAAAGGAAGATTTTGCTCTTTGCTTGCTTTTGCCTCGCTAAGAAGTCCATTCTTCATGGACAGTTGAAATGTAAACTTAAGGGTTCTTTGGAGAGTCAGTTGTGTTGGATGGTGTTTTGATCGGGCACACATGTGAAGGAACGTTTTGTTAAAGTGGACACAGGTGTGAAAGACTAAGGCTGATTCATGAAGGAATGTTTTGCTGAAGCAGACACAGGAGAGAGAATGCTCTGCTAAAACAAGCACGTGAATGTACATGTGATGGAGGATTCTTTGCTAACACACATGTATTGGTCTGCCTTACATTTCATAGTTGAGCTTCATTTGTTAGGACTCCGAGGACTTGGGCTGATTGGATGCACATGCTGAGGCAAGATGTGCTGAGGCAAGGAACGTGCTAAGGCAAGACCTGTGCTGAGGTAAGACACATGGAAGAGCATGTGATGTTTGGAGGGTATAAAGAGGACTCGATGGAGTGACAGAGAGCTTGGCTTGCTGGTACAGCTAGCTTTGCAGTGCTTATGGGTCACCTGTCTTCACTGATCTTCACTTTCCTGAGAGAGGAACAGTCAAGAACATCTCCTGGAGTTCCTGCTGGTCCCTCCTGCTGACTGGAGCCTAGGCTGAGGCCTGGCTGTCTCTTCTATGTCATCACCACTGTTGCTAACCTGACTCTACTGAACTGGAGTGTAGGTATATCTGTGAAGTGTTTGTGAGTGGATCAAGCTGCCTACTTACCTGTGAACCAGACTTCTGATTTCCACACAGACAGGAGTTGCTTCAAAGACTCCCCCCCTTTTAAAAAGATTTATTTTATGTATGTGAGTACATTGTGGTCCTCCTCAGACACACCAGAGGAGGGCATTGGATCCTATTACAGATAGTTATGAGGCACCATGTGATGTCTGGGAATTGAACTCAGAACCTCTGGAAGAAGAGCTAGTGCTCTTAACTGCTGAGCCATCTCTCCAGCGCAAAGAACCTTTCTTAACAGGTCCATTTCCCCCCATATCCTTTCTTTTCTACTACCTCTGGTGGGTGGTGAGCTACAAGAGAGGTTAAAACGTTTAAGAACTATTGTTAAAAGTAGGATTTGAAAAAATTAAAGTTATAGGCAGTGGAGCTTACTTTTTGGAATTCAAGCCTCTACTGAAGAGCAGCTAAGACACCCAGCCTTAAAGACTGAGCAACTGCCGGGCAGTGGTGGCGCACGCCTTTAATCCCAGCACTTGGGAGGCAGAAGCAGGCGGATTTCTGAGTTCGAGGCCAGCCTGGTCTACAGAGTGAGTTCCAGGACACCCAGGACTACAAGAAACCCTGTCTTGAAAAACCAAAAAAAAAAAAAAAAAAAAAAAAAAAAGACTGAGCAACCTCTGACCTCTGTATCCTTGGACTTTCCATTCATAGCCCACCATTGTTAGTATAACTGGCCTGTGCAGCCTGTAAGTAATTCTAATAAATCCCTTTTCTATATATGCAGAAAGATTCATTCTATAAGTTCTGTTACTCTAGAGAAACTCATATAGGTATTTCAAATAAAACACCCCATATCTAAAGCTTAAAAACCTAATGTGCACATGTAAGAGAAAACATGAAATGATTATAATTCTGGATCTGGGCTACCTCACTTAAGATGATTGTCTCAGATCCATCAATTTACCTGCAAATTTCATATCTCTTAAAAGCTGAACATTATTATCCCTAGTATATGTGCCACATTTCTATTATCCATTTATCAGTTGATAAGCATTTAGGCTGTTTCCAATTTCTGTCCTTTATTATGAATACAGCCACAATGAACATGGATGATCACATATCTCTGTAGTATGATATAGACTCCTTTGGGTATATGCACAAGAATGGGATAGATAAATTTTGAGGTAGATCTATTCCCAGCTTCCTGAGGACCTGTCACACTTATTATCATAATGACTGCACCAAGAGTGAATAATTGTTTTCATTTCAATGCATCCTTGCCAACATCTATTGTCATTTTATTTCTGATTTTAGCTATTTTGACTTTTGGACGATAAAATCAATTTTAATGTATTTTTTTAAAAAAAATATTTATTTACATCTTCAAACACTGCCCCCCTCACAGAGTTACTCACCAATCCCCCTCCCCTTCTCCTTTGAGAGGGTGGGGCCCTACTGAGTATCCTCCCCACCCTGGCATATCAAGTCTCTGACAGATTAAGTACATTCTTTCCCACTGAAGCAGCCCTGTTGGGAAACAGATGACACAGGCAGGCTACAGCTTTAGGGAGAGCCCTCGCTCCAGTTGTTGGGGTGGGGCACATGGAGACTGAGCTGTATGTCTGCTACAATGTTCCAGGGCCTCGTTCCAGCCTGAGTATGTTCTTTTGTTGATGCCTCAGTCTCTGAGAGCTCCCAAGGTCCAGGTTAGTTGACTCTGTTGGTCTTCCTGTAGGGTTCCCAAACACCCCAGGCCTCTTCCATAAGAGTCCCAGACCTCTGTCCAATGTGTGGCTGTGGGTCTCTGCATCTGCTTCAGTCATCTGCTGGGTGGAGCCTCTTAGAGGACAGTTATGTTAGACTCCTGTCTGCAAGCATAACAGAGTATCATTAATGGTGTCAGGGATTGGAGCTTGCCCATGGGATGGATCTCAAGTTGGGGCAATTATTGGCTGGCCATTCCCTCAGTCTCTGCTCCATCCTTGTACTTGCATTTTTTTAAAGACAGGATAGATTTTGGGTTGAAACTTTTGTGGGTGGGTTGGTGTCCTTATCCCTCCACTGAGGGTCCTCCTGCCTGGCTACAGGAGGTGGCCTCTTCAGGTTCCATGTCCTCACAGTTAGGCATGTTGGCCAAGGACACTTGACTCTTAGGAACCTCCCCCATCTCAGGTCTCCAGGACTTCCTAGAAATACCACTGTTTTTAATTTCATTTCCCTGGTAGCTCAAGATGTTGACCATTTAATTTAGGCCATTTAATTTTCATCTTTTAAGAAATCTTTCTTTAATACATGCCCCATTTTTATTAGGCTGTTTACTTGATGTTTATTTGCATTTTTTGGTTCTCTTATATAATAACCCTGTCAGGTGTGTAGCTTTACAGACGTTTCCCCCCTTCTGTAGGCTGCTTCATCACTCAAACGACGGTTTCATTTGTTATACAGAAGCTTTTTAGTTTCATGTGGCTCATTTGTTGGTTGCTGGTCTTACTGCCCATATTACTGAGGTCCTATTTAGCAAGTCCTTTACTTTGGTACATAAGTACCAGAGAAACCACACCAATTAAGAGCAAGATTAGTACAAAGAATGAAATAATTAATACTGTGACAGCAATAAATAAAAAGGCACTAGAAAAACACTAGAAAAGTTGAACAACAAATGTTATCAAAATGTGATAGGCTGAAAGAGAAAAATGAAAGAAAACTCAAATAATGTAAATGAAAGAGGAACAACTACAATGAATACCACAGAAATAAAAGATCATAGGGAACTTTTATCAATAGTTCCACATCCAAAAATTGAATAATCTAAAAAAGTAGATAATTTCCTAAAATGTATAGTGAAACTGAACTAAGAAACAGAAAATGTCAAGAGTTTAATCATGAATAAAAATATGAAACCAAGAATAAAAAATTTCCAACAATAAAATGGCCAAACTCATTTGCCTCCTTGATACACTTTACTAAAGGAAAATATTTAAGAGCTTGTTAAAATGTACAAGACTTGTAAGTAACCAAGATGTCCTTCAATAGGAATGGATAAATAAACATGGCACATCTACCTACACTTGCAGAACATTATTTGAAATAAAATGAATGAGCTACAGAAGGATATGAATAAACTTTAATTGCATAGTGACATATGAATGAAGAGAATGTAAAATGTATATATTATATTATTCTAAATAGATGATAGTTTGAAAAAGGCAAAACTACAAAAAGCATAGCATGTCAGCGGTTTCCAGGAACACGCTACAAGAAAGGAATGAATAGGTAGAACAAGAGGGAATATTTTAGAACTGTAAATCTAGCTTGTATGATCAAATAAAGGTAGTAATGTGTCATTATATCCTTGTCAAAACTACAGAATATTAAACAGAAAAAGTATAACCTATTATTATTAAAATATAAACCTATTAAATAATTATAAAAATATAATTATTAGGTAATTATAACACTAGTTTTGTTACTTTCCTGTTGCTGTGATAAAATGCCATGATCAAAGGTGACTTAGTGAAAGAGTTTATGACTTGTGAGGGGTAAAATTTCATCATGGTGGGAAGGAAGCAGGGCATCAAGTGTGGTGGCCTGAGCAGAAAGTTGAGTTTGAAGAATAGAGAGTGAATGGGAAGTAGGGTGAGACTTTAAACTTTCAATGCCTGTTCCTAGTGATATGCTTCCTTCAGCAAAGCTGCAGTTCTCCATAACCTCTCCACACAGCACCATCAACTGAGGACCAAGTATTTAAATGCCTGAACTTCTGAAGGTAATTTCTAATTCAAGCCACTACATATTGGTTTATCAGCTATCACAAATATACCATACCATTGCAAGATAATACGTGAGAATTGCATATCAGGGGAGAAGGGAAGATGTGGATGCTTACTATACCCTAAAGCAATATGTATGTATGTGTATGTATATGTTAATGTATATTTATATACACATGCATATGCATATGTATGTACATATACAGCAATGTATATATGCACACACTCATATTTTTCACTATGCAATATATATACGACAGTATATATTTATGAGAAAACATATAACTGTCACTATGCAATTAAAGTTTATCCATGTCCTTTTGTAGCTCATTTATTTTATGTCAAATAATGTTCTGGAGTATACATGTGCCATGTTTGTTTATCCATTCCTATTGAAGGACATCGTTCTTACTTACAAGTCTTGTACAATTTAACAACACTCATATGTATGTATGTATGTATGTATGTATGTGTGTATATATATATATATACACACACACATACACACACATATATATTTCACATATGTGTATTTATGTGTATGAAAACAGAGGTGAATTGAGGAGAATATTTGAGACAAAGATTATGAAATTAGCAACAGCACAATGCTTGCCATGGATACTGAAGCTTTCATGTAGACTAAATCAGTAAAGATTAGGGTGGTTATTTGTAGTATTTGCAATTTTGGTAAATGGAATGTGAATTTTGCTCATTATGTATTGGTACTAGTAAAGAATAATTTCTTACTTCAAATTTTGTACATAAGGATTTTCTTCTTTTAATATCCCACACTCTTTTAACTATTTTCTCAAACAAGATTAAATGGAGTTATAACAGACATAAATACACTGTAGTTTTCAATGTGAAGAACAAAGTTACTCAGAAATTAATATTTTTCCCAAGCCTAAAAATAAAGTTCCAGTTAGATCATTTGTGAGCTCAAGACTTCACTGTATATTAGCTGTGAAACAATTTCTATTTATAAAAGTTACAAGATTCACCATGTATTTTTGCAACTGATTGTAACAGCCTATTTTTAACTTTTCTACAGCTGTAGAATGTTAAAAGTTAATTTAATGGAGATTATTTTGTTGCATACAATATTTGATGCTTAATATAATGTATGATGGACTTTCCTTTTAGCCTGGTTTTATTATAAGAAATTCCCCCAAACATTTCACAGAATTTTTGGATTAGCTGCAATTTAAAACCATTGTTTACTTAAAGTCCAGATTATTTTCTCATTCTTTCACATTCTCTGTTGGCAATGTATATTTCTACTCAGTCCAGTAGGTATGTCATATACTAGTGGCTGATAATACCCTGGTCCTCTGTATATTTACTATAGCTTTCATCTTGGTATGTTTATGGAAATAGCTTTCATCTTGGTATGTTTATGGAACTCCTGATTGTGTGAACAAGTGACCCTCTGATTCTTGGCTTGCTCTTGGGACTCTTCCTTCTGTTGAGTTGCCTAGTCTAGTTTTCATATGATAGTTTTTCACACTGTCTTATATTTTATTTTGTCATGTTTTGTTCTTATCTCTTAGAAACTTCCATCCCAGCCTCTACAATTTTGAGGTCACTTTCTCCCCTTGTAGATAGTGTTTGCTAGTTCTAAGAAGATGGGTGGGGGCAGGGGCACAGAGCACTGCTCTATGAGATCTTGAAGTGGTTGTGACTGTTTTCCTCATACTTGAAGAACACAGTCTGCAGATGCAGCACCTCATAAGAGTCCAGAGTGAAGGGGAGGTGTGGAGGAACTGGAAGGAACAGAGAGAGGGGAAACTATAATCAGGACATATTGTATAAGAAAAGAAACTATTTTCAATGAAAGGAAAAAATAAAATATATAATGAAAACTTTAAGAAACTATGTGTATATGTACATATGTATACATATATTTATATAGACACATAAATAAAAACATTCACATACATATATACATATACATAGACATATACATATTATTAGGACTCATTACTGTTAGGAAAAGAAGGGGGATTAAAAAAGCAATGGTCAAGATATTGAGTATTTGAGTTTTATAAAATAAACTTTATTATAACATGTGAAATAATGATACAAAATTCTATATTTAATATTCCTTTTTGCTCAGTCCATAAAAGGAAAAATGCAACAAGGAATACATATGAAAAGTAGAAAACAAGGAGCAAGACAATAACTCAAATGTATAGTTTAGCAATATTCTTAATAAAGTCAATAATGTCTACAAAACACTAATACATTCAATTCAATAGTACATTAAAAGTGATATATTACTATTAAATGGGATTTAAGTCTGGAATTTAAGTGGGTCAATATAATGAAATTCATTAAACAATATACATGTCATTAGTAGATAAAAGAGAAAATAACAAGTGGTCATCTTAGTTTTTGCAGAAAAAAAATGGAAAAAAAATCAATGCTTTTCTATGATACTATTACTCAATTAAACAAGAATGTATGATGATTCCTTCAATATAGAAAAGACATATATGAAAAGCTTACTGATAAAAAGACTGAAAGCTTTCTATTATCAGGACCAAGGATGTTTTCCAGCCTTTGTCATTGATGTTGAAAACAACACTGGAAGTTTTACCCAAAACAATTAGGCTCAAGTTGAAAAAAAATGAGAAATAAATGGAATTATGTATTTCCAGTAGGCATAACTTTATATATAGAAACACAGATTTCACAAGAAGAGACTAGAATAAATTATCTCAGCAAAGTTTCATAAGGCAAAATTTAAACAAAGTCAATATTTTCTGATGCAAACCTGATTAAGAACTGATTAATGGGACCACATGAAACTGAAAAACTTCTGTAACCAAAGGACATAGTCAACAGAACAAATTGGCAACCTACAGATTGAGAAAAAAATCTTTACTAATCCTACATCTGATAGAGGGTATATATACATACATACATACATATATATATATATCACATATATATATCACACACACACACACACACACACACACACACATACACATATATATATATATATATATATATATATATATATATATATATAAGCTAACCTCCGAAAAAACAAAAACAAACATCCCAATCAAAGAATGGAGTATAGAGCTAAAGAGAGAATTCACAACAGAGGAATCTCGAATGGCCTAGAAGCACTTAAAGAACTGTTTAACATTCTTAGTCATCAGGAAAATGCAAATCAAAATGTTTCTGAGATTCCACCTTACACCAATCAGAATGGCTAAGATAAAAACTCAGGTAATAGCATATGCTGGCAGAAAGAAGAACACTTCTCCATTGTTAGTAGGATTGCAAGCTGGTACAACCACTCTGGAAACCAATCTGGAGGTTCCTTAGAAAATTGGAAATAGATCTACCCAAAGACACAGCTATATCACTCCTGGGCATATACCAAAAAGATGCCCCAACATATAACACGGTCACATGCTCCACTATGTTCATAGCAACCTTATTTATAATAGCCAGAAGCTGGAAACCACTCAGATGACCCTCAAAGGAAGACTGGATACAGGAAATGTAGAACATTTACACAATGGAATACTATTCAGCCATTAGAAACAATGAATTCATGAAATTCTTCGACAAATGGATGGAGCTGGAGAACATCATCCTAAGTCAGGTAACCCAATCATAAAAGAACACACATGGTGTACACTCACTGATAATGAAGACATCATGAGTTTTGCAGGCAATGGTTGGAACTAGAAAATATCCTGAGTGGGGTAACTCAGACCCAAAAGGACATGCATGGTATGTACTCACTAATAATTGAATATTAGCCAAAAAAGTACAGAATATCTAGGATATAATCCATAGACTTCAAGGAAGTTAGCAAGCAGAAGGGCCCAAGTGAGGATGCTTCAATCCCACTTGGGAGGGGGAAGAAAGCAATCGTGGGACACAGAGGGAGGGAGAGATCTGGGTGGGAGAGAGGAAGGGGAGGGGAAAGGGGAACATGATCAGGTGTAGTGGGGAAACAGGACTGAAGCCTTGAGGGCCAGCAGAAAGAATGGAAACAGGCAACTTCAGGAGATAGGAGTTTGGGAACCCTCTAGAATGTACCAGACACCTGGGAGGTGACAGACTCTCAGGACTCAAAGGGAGGGACCTTAGATGAAATGCCTGACAGTATGGAGAGGGAACTCTTAGATTCCACTTCCAGTAGAAAGACAGGGCATCAAGTGGAGGGATAGGGTTGCCATCCCATAGTCAAAACCTCTGCCCCAGAAGTGTTCCTGTCTAAAAGAACTGTAGGGACAAAAATGGAGAAGAGACTGAGGGAATGGAGGTCCAGTGACAGGCCCAATTTGTGATCCAACTCAAGGGGAGGCTTGAAGATCTGACACTGTTACTGATGCTACAGTGTGCTTTCAGACTGGAGCCTAGCCTGGTCCTCTAAGAGGCCCAACAAGTAGCTGCAAGAGTCACATGCAGATAGTTACACCCAACCATTGGGCTGAATTTGAGGACCTCTGTGATTGAATTAGGGGAATGATAGAAGAAGCTGAGGAAGATGGTGACCCCATAGGAAGACCAGTAATCTCAACTAACCAGGATCCAGGAGACACTGAGCCACTAAGCAGGCAGCATACAGGAGCTGGTCAGAGGCCCCTGACACATCTACAGCAGAGGACTGCCGGGTCTGGCTTCAGTGGGAGATGTGCCTAACCCTTGAGAGACTTGAGGCCCAGGGAGTGGGGAGGCCTCGAGGGGGATGGGATTTAATTTTGAACTTGCTTTTGGTTAAATTACTCTAAGGGGAAATGATTTTTTAAACATGTTTTTAATTGAAAAAGAATTACACCTCTTTCCCCTTTCCCAGCCCCTCCCAGCTATCCTTCATTGACCCACTCCTATACAGTCTGATTTCCTTTTCTTTTACTTATTGTTACATCCCTTTTCTTTTACTTATTGTTACGTGTGTATTTGTGTGTACACGCACTCGTGCACATGTACCCACATGCTCTCTCTCTCACACGCACACATAAAACACTTGCTGTGTCTGTGTGTATATGGTTTTAGGATTAATCACACTGCATTTGACAAACAATAAAGGGACTAATCCTTTGGAGAACTAATTCTCCTTTTCCCAGCAGATATTAGTAGTCTGCAGTTTTCTGTCTAATGGTGAAGCCCTGAGAAATGTCTTCCTTTCCTTAGTAACATTCCACTGACACTGCCATCGTTCCAGGTTTTTTTTTTTTTTTTTTTAATATGGCCATTTCTAGAAGAGACTGTTTCACAGTAGACCTTTTGGTATTCTGGCTCTTATAATCTTTCTGCCTCCTCTTCTGTGATGATGTTCCCTGAGTAATAGATACAGGATCTGTGTGTAGATGTTATCTGTTCGGGCTGGCCACCACACAATCTGTTGATCTCTTCATTGTGTCTAGTTGTAGTTTTCTATGATGGTCTTCATGTGCTGTAAAGAGAAGGTTCTTTGATGAGGTGTGGGAGCCACACTTATTTGTGTATATAAGGATACGATTTAAAAAGAAGTGAGGAATTAGGCTGCTCTAGCAATGTGGCAGAAGTATGTTTCCTAAGGTCCATGACCTCACTAGTGTTAGGAAGCTGTTGACAGCCACTGACATGTGAACACCACTTCTTTCACTATTGTGAATATCTTGCCAAATTCATAATTGTTGTGATCCACTTGTGTTTTTGCTGGGTAGGACTGTTTAATGGTTTTCCTCCCTTCACAGCTTGCAGGGTATTTCCTTGAAGCACTAGATCTCAGGAAAGTGGCTTTTAGGTCAGATCTAGCTCAAGAATCTCAGTCTTATGTCTTCAGCAATATAACCCTAAATTCCTGAGCAACAACAAAGAGCTATATTAATGAGTTTTGTTGTTTTGGGAGTCACGTGGATTACCCTGACCAACAACTTGAAAGGAAGTTTCTTCTGTCTGATACTGAAGGTTAATATACAATATAATATACAAAGCACTCAAAAGCAAAGAATCAAGAAAAAATGATCCAAATTAAAAAGTGGGTTTACACTCCTGGGCATATACCCAGAGGATTCCCCTGCATACAATAAAGACACATGCTTCACTATGTTTATAGCAGCCTTGTTTATAATAGCCAGAAATTGGAAGGAGCCCAGATATCCCTCAAAGGAGGAATGGATACAGAAAATGTGGTATATTTATACAATGGAGTACTACTCAGCAATTAAAAATAATGAACTCATGCAATTTGTAGGTAAATGGTTAGATCTGGAAACTATCATCCTAAGTGAGCTAACCCAATCGCAAAAGAATACATATGAAACGCAATCACTGATAAGTAGATATTAATGAGCCCAGAAGCCCTAAATACTCAAGGCACAATTAGCAAGACAAATGACTCCCAAGAAGAAGAAAGGAGAGGACCCTGGGCCTGTAAAGATTGGATCCAGTATTGTAGACCCAGAACAGAGAAATCGTGGGGGGGGGGAATGATTGGGGAATAGCTGGGGGGGGAGAGGAATTATGGGACATATGGTGGGGGGGAACTGGGAAAGGGGAAAGTCTTTGGAATGTAAACATAGAATATAGAAAATAAAAATTAAAAAAAATGTACAAAATCTCAAAAAAAGTAGGTTTAAACTGAGAATTCTCAATAGAAGACATAAAGGCGGCTGAGAAATAGCTTAAAGCTATTTTTAATATAGTATTATTTATTTATATATTATTATATAGACTATTATTATATAATATATAATATATTACACACACACACGTGTGTGTGTATATATATATATATGTATGTATGTATGTATATATATATATATATATATATATATATATATATGGTTTTTTTTTTCAAGACAGGGTTTCTCTGTGTAGTCCTGGCTGTCCTGGAACTCACTCTGTAGACCAGGCTGGCCTTGAACTCAGAAATCCACCTGCCTCTGCCTCCCAAGTGCTGGGATTACAGGCATGCACCACCATGCCCGGTTGTGTGTGTGTGTGTGTGTGTGTGTGTGTGTGTGTGTGTATCATAAAGCTATTTTTATATATTCTTTATCATCCTTAGAAATTAGGGAAATGTGAATTAAAACAACTGTGAGACTTTGCCTGACCTCAGTCAGAACAGCTAACCTCAACAAAGTAATAACAAATGCTGGAGAGGTTGTGCTGAAAGAGGAATCTTCATCCCCTAATGGTAGGAATGCAAATTAGCGCAGTTACTCTGGAAATCTTTTGGAGAATTTTCAAAAATCAGAGTGGAGAAATCTCAAAAGCTAAAAATAAATCTACCATATGACCCAGATATAGCACTCTCTGGTATATACATAAAGGGCTTAACACTCTACTCCACAGATACTTGCTCAGTTATGTTCACAACTTCCCTATTCACAACAGCCAGATAATTAAAGCAACCTAAATGTCCTTCAGCAGAAAGTGGATAATGAAACAGTGGAATACTATTCAGCTGTAAAGGACAATGGCATCATGACATTTGCAGGTAAATGCATGGACCTAGAAACTATTATATTGAGTGAGGTAACCCAGACCCAGAAAAACAAACAAACAAAACATAAATTCTCTCTCATCTGTTTTTTAGCTCAAAATCTTCAAATACGAGTATGTAACATAGAGTAACCATAGAAACTGATGCAAAAATAGTAGACATATTTTATGGGCCGTATTAGTGCCTTTTCCCTTGTATTCATAGACACATTTCAAGATTACCAATGGATTTCTAAAGCCATAGATAACAACTAATCTAAGTACTTAATATGCACAGTGACCAGGATTTTTGCCACTTGAAGTTCAACTGAAAAAACTAACATGGATTTATTTATTTATTTTATTTTATTTTTCCTTCTTTACGAATTCATAAATGGAAGATTTATTCTTTCTTTCTGAAATCGTTTGTGAAACTGTTACCTTTTCATTTATATGCAGCACTTTTCGAATATCTGAATTCACACCATTATGCATCTTGTATTTTAGAGATATTAAGTAAACTAAGGATTACTTAAACACAAGCACTCCAATTCCATGATAATTGATTTCTTTGTTTATTTAAGTACTACTAGGCCAACACATGTCAAATGTATATATTAGACAAAAGGGTTATTCAGGGGCAGAACAGAATAGCATAATATTTCACCATGCCACTCATAATAGTAGGTAATAGGGGCCTGCAATTTAATGCTTAAATTGTTTATTTATGTAATTTCCCATTTAATGTTTCCACTTGTGATTGCCAGTTACCACCAAGTGAAATCAAGTATTAGGGATGACTAATTTACTTGAGCCAAACAAAGCAACAAACTGTACATAGCTCAAGAGACATGGATAGATGTTATAAAACATACTGAGCAAATAAAAAAGGAGTATTCATTCTATAGTATCATTTATTATGAACTAAAATGTACAGAAAAGAAAAAATCTCATAATGATTCATAATTAGAGATAAAGAGATGGCTCAGCAAGTAAGAGCACTCATTACTCTTCTTTTTTTCATTGGATATTTTACTTATTTACATTTCAAATGTTATCCCCTTTCCTGATTTCCCCCACAAAACCCCCTATCCCATCCCCTCCTCCTGCTTCTATGAGGGTGTGCCCCCACCCACCCACCCTCTTCCACCTCCCAACCTTCTCATTCTCCTATACAGGGGCATCGAGCCTTCACAGGACCAAAGGCCTCTTCTCCCTTTGATGTCCAACAAGGCTATCCTCTGCTACGTATATGGCTGGAGCCATGGGTCCCTCCAAGTGTACTCTTTGGTTGGTGGTTTATACCCTGGGAACTTTGGTTGGTACATATTGTTCTTCCTATGGCACTGCAAACCCCTTCAGCTCCTTCAATCCTTTCTCTAGCTCCTCCATTGGGGACCTTGTGCTCAGTCCATGGTTGGCTGAGAGCATCCCCCTTTGTATTTGTCAGGCACAGGCAGAGCCTCTCAGGTGACAGTTCTATCAGGCTCCTGTCAGCAAGCACTTTTCAGCCTCCACAATAGTGTCTTGGTTTGGTGACTGTATATGGGATGGATCCCCAGGTGGGTCAGTCTCTGGATGGCCTTTCCTTCAGTCTCTGTTCCACACTTTGTCTCCATATTTAATCCCATGAGTATTTTGTTCTCCCTTCTAAGAAGGACCAGAGTATCCACACTTTGGTCTTCCTTTTTCTTGACCTTCATGTGGTCTGTGAATTGTTTCTTGGGTATTCTAAGCTCTGGGCTAATATCCACTTATCAGCGAGTGCATACCATGTGTGGTCTTTTATGACTGGGTCACCTTACTCAGGATGACATTCTCCAGTTCCACCCATTTGCCTAAGAATTTCATGAATTCATTGTTTTTTAAGCCCTAGTTTACTACCCAGCATTCATATGGCAGCTGTGACACCAGTCCAAGGGGATCCAACACATGATTCTGGGCTCCTTGGGAACTGCATGCACATGGAACACAGACATATGTGCAAGCAAAACACACGTATAGAAGAAAATAGTAAAACTTAAAAAGAATTCACAGTTAAATAAAAATTTAAACATTTCAGTTGAGATTGGGTAAGATAGAATAAATAAAAAACCAAATAAATTTTTTAAAAGTGGTAATTTTACACAGACCAATGATGAAAATATACCATGAGTTAATTATGAATACATATGGTTGGTCAAAGCTGTCATTCATTAATTTATAAAAATATAATATACTAATGTATTCCATTATTATAAACTAATATATTCCAGATACTATGCTATGTTAGAGCTATAATATGTAATACTACTCAAAAGCAACATAGACAACATTCCCATAGAAATTATAATTTAATTATAATTAAATACTTATTATTAATATGGTTAAGATGGAAAACTCAGGGGACAGCAGATGCTGGAGAGGATGTGGAGAAAGAGGAACACTTCTCCATCGTTGGTGGGATTTCAAGCTGGTAAAACCACTCTAGAAATTGGTTTGGTGGTTCCTCAGAAAACTGGACATAGTACTACCAGAGGACCCTGCTCTACCACTCCTGGGCATACATCCAGAAGATGCTCCAACATGCAATAAGGACACATGCTCCAGTATGTTCATAGCAGCCTTATTTATAATAGCCAGAAGCTGGAAAGAACCCAGATGTGCTTCAACAGAGGAATGGATACAGAAACTGTGGTATATATACACAATGGAGTACTACTCAGCTATTAAAAACAAGGAATTAATGAGATTCTTAGACAAATGGATGGAACTAGAAAGTGTAATCCTCAGCGAGGTAACCCAATCACAAAAGAACACACATGGTATGCACTTACTGATAAGTGGATATTAGCTCAAAAGCTCAAAATAAACAAGTTACAATTCACAGACCACAGGAAGCTCAAGAAGAAGGAAGACAAGTTGGGGTGCTTTGGTTCCTCTGAGAAAGGGAACAAAATACTCACAGGAGCAATAAGGGAGACAATGTGTGGAGCAGAGACTGAAGGAAAGGCCACCCAGAGACTGCCCTACTTGGGGATTCACCCTATAAACAGTCACCAGACCCCGACACTATTATGGATGACAAGAAGTGCATACTGAAAGGAGCCTGTTATGGTTGTCTCATGAGGGGCCCTGCCAGTGCCTTACACATACAGAGGCAGATGCTAGCAGCCAACCATTGGACTGGGCGTGGGGTCCCCAATGGAGGAGCTGGAGGGAGGACTGGAGGAGCTAAAGGGGTTTACAGGCCCATGTGAAGAACAACAATGTTGGCCACCCAGACTCCCCAGGACTCCCAGGAACTAAACCATCAACCAAGGGGTACACATGGTTCCAGCCAAAAATGTGGCAGAGGAATGCCTTGTCGGGCATCAGTGGGAGGAGTGGTCCTGGGTCAGGTGAAGGCTCAATAGAGGCCCCAGTGTGGGGAAATCCGGGGGGGGAGAGGTGGGAGTGGGTTGGGCGGAGGGGCATATACTTGGAGGCAGGGGTTGGGGGGAGAGGTTGGAGGTTTTCTGGGAGGGGGGAATCCAGGAAAGGTTTTAACATTTGAAATGTAAATGAAGAATATATTCAATAAAAATTTTATTTAAAAATTAAATATTAATTATAATTAATGTATAATTATAATTCTCATAGAACTTATAATTTAATTTAATGACATTAATGAAATGGTACTAGAAATAATTATACATACGTAATTACAAACTTTAATAGTAATGATTTTAAGTTTTTAAAAAATTTGTGTTGGAGATTCAGCTCTGTAATTTACTAGCTATGTGACTTTGAGTAATTCCCTTAACCTTTATGGCTTAGTTTCTCTATGTGTAAGATAGGAATAGCACCAGATCAATTAAAGGTATGTTTAAACATTTAGTAAAATTCCTGTGACATAGTAACTGCACACTAAATGGAAACTGTTATTATTGCAGCTAGTATCCACAATGATATCCTTTCACCTCTCATTTAAACATTTTCTTTTAAGCAACAACTTGACATTTTTTGTTTCATTTAATCCTGGCAAGTAGTAGATGCACTCAGAAACTAGAAGTAGGTAGAAGGCAAGTGGAATCTCTATGAATGAAGAGAGACATGCTTGAGCATGACCCCCCCAACACAGACACACAAACACAGACAAACACATGCATGCACACACACAAATGAAAGTGCTAAAAAATGAAGGCATTAAAATGGTTTGTTATACAATATCAACCAACCAAAGCGCCCAGGGTCTAAACCACTAACCAAAGAATACACATGGAGGGACCCATGGCTACATATGTAGCAGAGGATGGCCTTGTTGGACATCAAAGGGAGGAGAGGTCCTTGGCCCTGGGAAGGCTTGATGTCCCAGTGTAGGGAAATGCCAGGACAGGGAAGCGGGGGTGGGTGGGTTGGTGAGCAGGGGGAGAGGGAATGGGATGGGGGGGATTGGAGGGGAAACAAGGAAAGAGGATAACATTTGAAATGTAAATAAAGAAAATATCTAACAAAAAAGAAAAAAATGGTTTGTTATTTTTAATTAGTTCTTTGAGGAGTTCCTACCATGTATTTTATCATATTTACCCCTCTAAGTCCTCTCAGATCCATCTTCCTTTTCCACTTATACAAATTTTTGTCCTCTGAAAAAATCCATGAAGTTCAATTTGTGCTGTCCATATTCTCTTGGAGATGTGGCCTTTTACTGGAGAATAGGTGACTTATCAGGGATCATACCTTTAACAAAAACTGAATTTCCTTTCTCCACAGTTATCAATTGCCAATATGTCCTCAGGAAGGCATAGGACTTAGTGCCTACCACTCCTCTCCTTTCCGGGATTTTTGTTTGGCTAGAGTTTGCAATGGTTTTATGTATACTATCACAAATTCAAATGTGCAACTGTCCTTCTATGTCTTGAAAACAGTTTTCATATAGTCATCTAACCCTTCTGGCTCTTCCAATCTTCTAATCCCTCTTTTGCAATGATCACTGAGCCTTGAGAGAAAGTGCATCATATACATTTCCATTTAGGGCTGAATATTTCAGTCTTATGTTCTCTGCATATTGAACAGTAGGGGATCTTTGTGTTAATTGTCATTTACTATGATATGCCTCTCTCTCTCTGAAGAGGGCTGAGAGATGTACAAATCTATGAGTATAATAAGTCATTAGTAAAAGGTGAATGATTTATACTTTCTGAAAAGAAACCAGAGTACTTACTGGGAAAAGACAACTGAATTTGGGACATTTTGGGGGTAAAGTAGAAATCTAGTGTGAAAGAAGAGAGAGAGAGAGAGAGAGAGAGAGAGAGAGAGAGAGAGAGAGAGAGAGAGAGAGAGAGAGAGAGAGAAAGAAAGAAAGAAAGAAAGAAAGAAAGAAACACTAGTGCAATGAAAATTCCCAGGAATCTATGAGGGTGACTCTAGCCATCTCCTGTAACCAGTTAATACTCTGCTATATCATAGAGCAGAGCCTAGCATAATCCCCATCAGAGAGGCTTCATCCTGCAACTAATAGAAGCAGATGCAGAGACACACAGCCAAACATTAGCCAGAGCTTATGGGAACCTGTGGGAGATGGGTAAGGAATGTAGAAACCAGGAGTCAAGGATATCACACATGTAAAGGGACCACAGAATCAATAAACCTGGGCTTATATTGGCTCACAGAGACTAGGTAGCCTGCATGGGTATGACCTAGGTCCTTCTAATATATGTTACAGTTGTGTAGCTTGGTCTTCTTGTGAGGCTCCTAGCATTGGGAGTGGGGGCCGTCTCTGTTTTGCCTGCTTTTGGTATCATTTCCCTCCTTGTCCAGCCTTAATATGAGGGGAGGTATCTATTGTTATTGCAACTTGATATGCCATGTTTCATTGATATCCCTGGGAGGCCTGCCCTCTAGAAAAGGGGACCTGAGAAAAGAGGAAGAGGGAGCTGAAACTGCAGTCTGGATCTAATATATGAGAAGTCTCTTCTAGGCCTATAACTTGTCCAAATATTCTTAGCCAATATAACAGTTCCAGGTGAGGGTTTTATTCAGCTACAATGAAGAATAAAATTACGTCATTTTCAGGAAAATGTTGAAACTGTAGATCATATTAAGTACAAATTATATAGTTTCATAAAACCAAATATCACTTTCTCTCATATGTGAAATTATCAGAGAAACATGAACATAACAGGAGCACTATTGGGTAGTGAAAGAATAAAAGGGGGATTGGGAAGATAAGAAAAGGTAACATAGGGTTTAAAAAAGGTAGCAAAGTATAGGACATACAAGTATGAAAATGTCATAATGAAATACATTGATTTATAAAATTAATATATAGTAATACCCAAAGAAGGACTATATAGTCCCTCTAAGATCTTTCAATTTTCTCTCTCAATTGGCTTCATTGCCTTTCTTTATCTTACCCATTTAAAAAAAAGTTTTAAGATTGGGTACAGGTGGATCAAGATGGAAAAATAAGAATTATCAGTCATTTTTACATATAGATTTCACCTTCAACATTCATCCATGCATAAAAATACATTAACAGAAGCAAAGTAAATGAGAGATCATGATACTTTCTTTTAGCATTATAAGTAACAAAGCTCCTAGTGGATAAGGAAGATGTAATTGCACTGTCCATGCAGCTACTCCCTAAATTTCACACACAAAAGTGTAGGCATACCACTCAGGTACAGAAAAAGAAAGTGTAGACCTTTGACTTGGAACACACTACTAGGCCTATCATTGTTAAATCCATTACTGAGAAAGAAACTCCACAGACTTAAGCTCTAGAAATCTATTATCACGATGAGAAATAACACATTGCAGTCCATGATATGGTTAAACATGGTGTGAGCCTATGATGTAGCCTAGGACTACAGTGGTCTCATGGCTTTAGCAGCCAGGTTTGTATCAGTCTTAGGGCTGTTTTCATCATTCCTTCCATAACCCTGGGCATGGACACCATCTGCTTCAGGAAAGGAGGGGAAAAGTGAGAATAAAAATTTCCTTTACAACAATCAGATACAGCCCAAATATACTTATCCCAAGGGATACTGTAATAATGTAGTTATAAAAAAAGAAAGAAAAAAAGGATTTGGAAACTGGCAAGAATAAAAGGAGCATTTATAATAGCATAGTTGAAACCAAAAGGAAGAAAGCCTTCCAGCATATTTGAATACCGTATCTAATATTCTTTTCCATTCATATTCATGTTTCTTTAAAGACTAGTATTTTCTATTTCTTATCTATTATTCATCTTTCAAGTGAATAAGACCTGGCTTTGATTTTCATAATTTATCTAACAACCATCATGCAAAAATCAACAATGGTTTCCTAATTTGCATGCATAATAACCACCATTAGATATCCTTTTACTTATGTTCTTTAAAAGACACCTCTCTATAGCAAAAGCTGAGGAAGTAGCTATTCAAGTTCCCATTCTACTTCTGGCTTATTTCTTTTCAGTCACCTTTATGGATTCTTCTTTTTCTATCCATGTTTAAAATCTTGCTTTTATTTACTTACTTATTTGCTTTTTTCCTTTATGTGTGCATGCTGCATGCATGTGTATCTGTGAAGGTAAAAATTGTGTGTGTGTGTGTGTGTGTGTGTGTAGGCATGTAAGTGCTTGTGTGTACATGGATGCCATAAGAGGCCACCATAACCTTTGGAGATGGATTTTACAATGATAATGATGATAATAATAATAATAATAATACAAATACATACATACATACATACATACATACAAACATACATACATGTGCCTTGCACACTTACCACTATAATTTCTCACCAATTATCTCTGTCCATCCACTCATAAACATTACATACTCATGTTTATTTAATTTGTTTTGTGACATACCAAGATTATCCAGGGATGACTATGAAGGTATGTATTTGGATCTTTTGGATGGAACTTAGTAGGTTCAACAGAGGGTTAATATTTTGTGAAGTTCTTTCTGAGTTTTTATTTCTTTCATGATAGAACTATATTGGCCCCTTTAGCTTTAATCTCTATTCTCAGGAGACCTAATTCATTCTTATAGCTTCCAATTTTATTTCTGAGCTACCTACTCCCAAATATATATAATACCTATTTAACAGTCTCTGAATATTATCTATCTATCTATCTATCTATCTATCTATCTATCTATCTATCTATCTATCTATTTATTTAAATGTATTTATCTTTCAAGTGTTATCCCCTTACCTGGTTTCTCCCTCCCAGAACCCTCCTATCCCATTCCCTCCCTGTTTCTACGAGGGTGTTCCTCCACCCACCCACCTACCCACTCCTGCCTCCCTACCCTCAATTCTCCTACACTGGGGCATTAATCGTACCTTCATAGGACCAAGGACCTCTCCTCCCATTGATGCCTGACAAGGACTTCCTCTACTACATATGCAGGCAGAGGAATGTGTACTCCTTCGTTGGTGGCTGAATCTTAGATTAATATATCTAATTTATGGAAAATACCTGAGAAAGATTCAATGAAAGCAAATTGATCTATTCTT
The DNA here is from genome assembly GCA_964023405.1 of Apodemus agrarius. Classification (NCBI taxonomy): domain Eukaryota; kingdom Metazoa; phylum Chordata; class Mammalia; order Rodentia; family Muridae; genus Apodemus; species Apodemus agrarius. Next base: position 58,305,579 of record OZ030010.1, on the reverse strand, counting down.
ATCTCCTTGTACAAAGCACAAGTCCAAGTGGATTAAAGACCGCCACATAAAACAAGATAAACTGCATCTAATAGAAGAGAAAGTGAGGAAGAGCCTCGAACACATCAGCACAGTGGAAGATTTGATGAACAGAACACCAAAGTCTCATGCTCTAAGATCAAAAATTGACAAATGGAACCTTATAAAATTAAAAAAAAGCTTCTATACCCAAATTCCTCCTGGAGAGAACTGGTCTCCCAGGAGTGCTGACACACAGGCTTACAGGAGGGGCAAGCCATAGTCATAGACAGCAAGACCAGCTAATTCCAGAGATAACCAGATGGGGAGAGGCAAGAACAAGAACACAAGCAATAGAAACCAAGGTTACTTGGCATCAGCAGAACCTATAGCAAGCCCTGGATACCCCAACACACTGGAAAAGCAAGATTTTGATTTAAAATCACATCTCTAGATGATGATAGAGGACTTTAAGAAGGACAAAAATAACTCCCTTTAAAAAGTACAGTAGAACACAGGTAGCCAGGTAGAAGCCATTAAAGATGAAACACAAAAATCCCTTAAAGAATTATAGGAAAACACAACTAAGCAGGTGAAGAAATTGAATAAAACCATCCAGGATCTAAAAATGGACACAGAAACAATTAAGAAATCACAAAGGGAAACAACTCTAGAGATAGAAAACCTAGGAAAGAGATCAGGAGTCATAGCTCCACCAACAGAATACAAAAGATAGAAGAGAGACTCTCAGGTGCAGAAAATACCATAGAAAACATTGACACAACAGTCAAAGAAAATGCAAAATGCAAAAAGCTTGTAACCTAAAACACCCAGGAAATCCAGGACACAATGAGAAGACAAAACCTAAGGATGATAGCTATAGAAGAGAGTGAAGATTTACAACTTAAAGGGCCGGTAAATATCTTCTACAAAATTATGGAAGAAAACTTTCCTAACCTAAAGAGAGAGATGCCCATGAACATACAAGAAGCCTAGAGAACTCCAAGTAGACTAAACCAGAACATAAATACCTCCCATCACATAATAATCAAAACCCCAAATGTACTAAACAAAGAAAGAATATTAAAAGCAGTAAGGGAAAAAGGTCAAGTAACATATAAAGGCAGACCTATCAGAAGTACACCAGACTTCTCAATAGAAACTATGAAGGCTAGAACATCCTGGGCAGATCTCATACAGACCCTAAGAGAACACAAATGCCAGCCCAGGCTACTATACCCAGCAAAACTTTCAATCACCATAGATGGAGAAACCAAGATATTCCATGACAAAACCAAATTTACACAACATCTTTCCACAAATCCAGCTCTTCAAAGGATAATGAATGGAAAACACCAATACAAGGAGGGAAACTATACCCTAGAAAAAGCAAGAAAGTAATCTTCTTTTAAAAAACCCAAAAGAAGATAGCCACACAAGCATAATTCTACCTTTAACAACAAAAATGACAGGAAGGAAGAATCACTATTCCTCAATATCTCTTATTATCAATGGACTCAATTCCCCAATAAAAAGACATAGACTAACAGACTGAATACATAAACAGGTCATGCATTTTGCTACATACAGGAAATGTACCTCAGTGACAAAGAGAGACAGTACCTCAGAGTAAAAGGCTGGAAAACAATTTTCCAAGCATACGGTTCCAGAAAACAAGCTGGAGTAGTCATTCTAATATCGAATAAAATCAACTTTCAACCAAAAGTTATCCAAAAAGATAAGGAGGGTCACTTCATACTCATCAAAGAAAAAAAATCTACCATGAGCTCTCAATTCTTAAATACTACTCACACACCACATAAAGCTCAAGAGGAAGGAAGACCAAAGAGTGGATGCTTTGGTCCTACTTAGAAAGCGGAACAAAATAATCAAGGGAAGTAGAGGGTGGGAAGGACTTGGGATGAAGAGAAGAGGGGGAGGGGAAAAGAGGGGAATAATCAGGTATGGGAGGAGATGGAGGAGATGTACAGAGAGTCAGGAAATTGAATACAGCTATGTAGCAATGAGGGATGGGGCCACCCACCCATCTCCAAAATTTTAACCCAGAATTTAATTTGTCCTGTGTAAAGGAAATACAGAGACAAAGAGTAGATAGAACAGAGTCTGAAGGAAAGGTCATCCTGAGACTGTCCCACATGCAGATGTACATAGCCAAACAGTGAACTGAGCACAGGGTCCCCAATGGAGGAGCTAGAGAAAGGACCCAAGGAAAGCTGAAGGGGTTTGCAACCCTATAGGAAGAACAAAAATATCAACCAACCAGATCCCCCAAAGCTCCCAGGGACTAAACCCCCAACCAAAGAGTACACAGGGGGTATCCATGGCTCCAGCTGGATATGTTGCAGAGGACTGCCTTATCTGGCATCACTGGGAGGGGAGTCCCTTGGTCCAGTGGAAGTTTGATGACGCAGGATAGGGGAATGCTAGGCTGCTGAGGCAGGAGTGGGTGGGTGGGTGGGTGGGGGAGTAACCTCATAGAGGTGGGGTGAGGGGATAGAGGGCTTATGGAAGGGAAACTGGGAAGGGGGAATAACATTTGAAATATAAATAAATAATATAAGTAATAAAAAAGAAAAAACCAAAAATCTTCTGTTAGGCAAAGAACATTGTTAATAGGACAAAACTGCAACCTACAGATTGGTAAAATCTTTACCAACTGTACATCTGATAGAGAGCTAATATCCAAAATATACAAAGAATTCAAGAAGTTAGACTCCAGAGAACCAAATAACCCTATTAAAAATGGAGTACAGAGCTAAACAAGGAATTTTCACCTGAGGAATCTCGAATGGCTGAGAATCACTTAAATGTTCAGAATCCTTAGTCATCAGAGAAATGCAAATCAAAACAATCCTTGAGATTCCCCCTCACACCAGTCAGAATGGCTAAGGTCAAAAACTCAGGTGACAGCAGATGCTGGTGAGGATGTGGAGAAAGAGGAATACTTCTCTATTGCTGGTGGGATTGCAAGCTGGTACAACCACTCTGGAAATCAATCTGGCAGTTCCTTAGAAAACTGAAAATAGTTCTACCTGAGGACCCAGCTATACCACTACTGGGCATATACCCAAAAGATTCCCCAACATATAACAAGGACGCATGCTCCACTATGTACATAGCAGCCTTATTTATAACACCCAGAAGCTGGAAAGAACCCAGATGTCCTTCAACACAAGAATGGATACATAAAATGTGGTCATTTACACAATTGAGGTACTACTCAGCTATTAAAGACAATGACTTCATGAAATTTGCAGGCAACTGGATGAAAGTAGAAAATATCATGAGTGAGGTAACCCAGACATAAAAGAATACACATGATATGTACTTACTGATAAGTGGATATTAGCCCAAACGCTCAGAATACCCATAACCCACAAACCTTATGGTACTTAAGAAGGGAGACCAAGATGTGAATGCTTCAATACTACAAAGAATGGGGAACAAAATAATCACAGGAGGTAGAGGGAGTGAAGGACCTGAGAGCGAGGGAGGAGGGGAGGGAAAAAGGGGGAAAGATCAGGTATTGGAAGAGACAGGAGAGAAGTACAGAGGGTTGGGAAATCGAATAAAAAATGTAGCAGTAGAGGATGAGGAGTTATGGGTAGCCACTAGAAAGTCTCAGACACTAGGGAAGGAGAGACTTCCAGGACCCAAAGGAGATGACTTTATATGAAATATGTAACAAAGGGGACATAGAACATATAGAGACCATCTCTAGTAGATAGGTATTATCCCCAGTTGAGGGAGTCACCCATCTTTCTCAAAATTAACCCAGAAATGTTCCTGTTCAAAGGAAAGACAAAAGATGCAACAGAGATGGAAGGAAAGGCCATCCAGAGACCATTCCACCTAGGGATCCATCCTATCTTCAGACAACAAACCCCGACACTATCGCTGATACCCAGAAGGGCTTGCTGAGAGGAGCCTAGTATGGCTGGCCCCTGAGAGGTTCTTCCAGCACCCAAGCAATACAGATACAGACAAATACTCATAGCAAACCATGGAACTGAGCCCAGGGACCCTAATGAGTGAGCCAGGGGAAAGCCTGAAGAAGCTGAAGTGGATTGCACCCACATAGGAAGAACATCAATATCAGCTAACAAGAAGCCCCAGAAATCCCAAGGACTAAACCACCAAACCATAGAATACACATGTAAGGATCCATGGCTCCAGCTGCATATGTAGCAGAGGACGGCCTTTTCTGACATCAATGAGAGGGAAGGTCCTTGGTCCTGTGGAGGTTTGATGCCACAGCATAGGGGGAGGCTAGAGTGGTCAGGTTGTGAATAGGTGAAGAAGCATCATAATAGAGGCAAAGGGGAGGGGGAGAGGGGAGATGGGGTGGGAACAGAGGTTTCATTTGAAATGTAAACAAATAAAATGATTAATACAAAAAGAAAATCAACACTGGATATTTGAAAGAGATTTTAATAAAGAGGCAGAAATGCTTGGAATAATTGCAATTTTATAAATGAAAAGCTTTGTAAGAAAATAAAACATTCAGTGGAAAGTCTTGTCAATACACTGGATAAAGTTCAAGAATAGCAAGTCTTGAAGCCAAGGAAGATGAAATGTGAACATCTATATAACAGCAATGATAAAATAATAAGTAACTATAAACAGAAAAGAAGAGCTGTGAGATACTATTAAAAGAACACATTTTTGAAGCACGAAAAAGAAGGGGAGCATTTCAAACTAACAGCTTAGATAATACATTCAATAAATTCACAGCGGATAATTCTACAAATCTAATGAAAGATATGGCCATCCAGATACAGGAGGCATTTTTAACATTAATCAAAAAAGACCTGGAAAGAACCTCTCTAGAAAATAGTTAAACATTAAGCATATACAACATAAAAAATGTTGAAAGCTGCAAAACTGAACCAGCAAGCCACATATAGTTAAACCCATTTGAATAACAGCAGGTTTCTCAAAAGAAATTCTAAAAGCTGAGAGGGTGTGAAAAAAATGTACTCCAAGTTTTCTGAAAGACATTAACTGCCAAATCAGATTACTATATCCAGCAACACCATCTTTCACAATTGGAGAAAGGAAAACTTTCCATGAAGAACACAAACTAAAGGAATTTATATCCACTAAGCATGTGCCCTGAACGTTGGTAAGCCCATTTTCATAAAATAAATACTACTGCATATAAAGGCATGCATTGACCTCAACCTCAAATTGACCTTGATTTCAAAACACTTAACTCAGACAGGCCATCCAGACAAAAACATTAAAAAAGAAACATCACTATTCAATGACATTATAGATCAAATCAACTTAACAGGCAATTCCACCCAAAGACTAGAGATTATACATTGTTCTGAGTAGTTCATGGGACTATTTCTACAACAGATCACATTTCAGGACAATGATTGGTCTGACAAGGCAAGCCCTCTAGTAGAATAGTGGCATTAATCTTAAGGGAGTAATCAACCACTTTCTGATCAGATCAAAGGCCCACTCCATGAGATGGAGCCTACACATGTTGCTATTAAAGTAGCCAAAAAATTCTGGTTAGATAGGTCATAGGACTTATAGAATACAATAGTATTGCCATGAAAAATCAACACAGTATTAAAATGATTCCTAATGACCTATAGCTATGCGTACAGATCACAGAATATCTCTTTCAAACCTCATAAGAGAACCTCCTCTTTGAAGTGGATGACAACAATCACAGAGACTCCCAACTAGTTAATATGCAGAGAACAAAATACTGTGGAGTACTTAGCCCAAGGTCATACATTCATATTTTACCCCAAGCTTAGGGAATTTTGTGAAAGAGGAGTTAGAGAGATTGTTAAAGCCAGATGTTATGGATACCATCAAGGAAACTGTTTTTCAGATACTACAAGACAAATGCACATATTAACTCACAATGATTAGAACAACATGAATAGAATGCATGAACTTGAGGCAAAATTCCAACATAAAAGGCAGAAAGGTGGCTATGTAATTGTTCTACTAGCTAAGAAGCTATTGTCTATCATTTTATGGGTACTGGAAGATGGGGAGTACATGAGAACAGGCCCCAGTCCCAATACTAACTGGGCAACATAAGGTAGACTTGATAAGGAAAGTAGGTGAGAAAGGGGGAAAAGGAGAAAGTAATCTCAAAGTTGGTTGATATGGGATGAAAGGTTGAGAAGGGATGATATGGGATGGAAGGGCTGAGATGAGTTGTGGAGCAAATGTTTTCAAAACTCATTGTATGAATTCTTTAAAAAATAAAATATTGTTATTTACTATGATTTATGAAATTTACAAAAGTGCAAACTAGAGGTAGCATACAAATTCCTGTATATTAAGGGATTAGTATATTACCAAAGAAATAAAGAAAAGTTAAAAAAATATTCTAGGAACAAGTGAAGATGAAAGCAGATCACAACCTGTAGGCTGCAATAAATGCAGAGTGAAGAAGGAAGTTTAAGTGTCATCTCTGCATGTCCTGATCTGATGCAACCTGCCTGCTCCTGCTCCTACTACCATGACTTTTCCATCATGAGAGACTGCATCCTCTCAAACTGTGAGCTAAAGTAAACTCTCCCTCCCTTAAGTCTCTTTGGTTAGTAACTTGATTACAGGATTGAAAAAAAAAAGAACATAGAGCACTTTGATAATTTTTTACACTCTTCTGTAACAAATGATTAAAAGAGAACCTTCTGTAAAATAAGGCATTCATTGTTTATCTGCCTAACTAATCTGCCTAGCTCAGGCAATGCACAACGATTCAAAAATTGTTCTCTTAAAAAATAAACAAAAAGCCAAAAACAGTTTTTATTATTATTAATTAATCAATTTTTTACACTCCATATTTTATTTCCCCCACCCCCTATCTACCCTATGAATGTCCCACATCCCATACCTCCTCCCCACCTACCTGTCTCCACATGGATGTCCCCATCCCTCATCCCACCTGACCTCTTAGTGCCAGCATTAAAGCAATTGATCTCTCAAACAAATAAACATCCAATTAGGGTCCTAGAAAAACAAGGACATGTCAAACCCAAATCAGTAGATGGAAAAAAAGATCTGAACTAGGATGAGCACTAGATCTCTTTTATCTTTTAAATATCAGCAAACTATGCTGATGGTAGATTCTAAAACTCCATAGACTGTAGACCAGGAAGAGGAATGGGCCTAACCATGTCTCCAAACCCAAAGCCCACCCCACATCCACTAAGAATGCAACAACCAGAGAATCACAGAAGTATATTATATCTCATGCCAGTTGAACTGGAACTTAGGAAAGCAAAATAAGACTGTAGACTCCAAAAATGAAAAAAAATGCACATATAGAATGAAGAAATCCAGATAGGACCTCATATACTAAAAATCCATATGAGGGAGGCATGACTGTCAAACCTACATGAAAAAAAATGTTCAAGGGAGTATTCTGGGGTAGTATCCCACAATGATGTCAGGAAAACTCCTCTAGGAAGGCTACCCAATTGGACAGATAGTTAACCCTGTTACGACTATTTGAAGCCCACTGAGATGCACTGACCAATCTAATCTGTTAAAACTGCAGAAAAGAAGGGCAGAACAGTCATCAGCATGGTTCATCAAATGTTTTAAGTATCTCAAAAGTGAAGAGAAAACTAATTATTGTTTATTCTTCAGACTTCTGACTACACTGACAGCTAGACAGTTATCTCCCTACCTAAACTCTGTTTCCATTAAATACTTCATATTTCCTCTTCTTGCTATGCCACTGTCCTATATCTGAGTTCATATAGATTTGCCTAACTCTAATAATAAGCATGCCACTATTCGATCCAACTTTTTAATCTTGTTCCTTCTGCTCCACAAAAGGCTCATCTTAAAGACTGTTCATGTGGTTTACTTATGTTATCTTTTCTATAAACTTGTTAACTACAGGAAACCTACCCAGATCTCCCTCTTATGGACCAAATAGGCTCCATCCAGATAAGTGCATCTGCCCAAAGTTCCCACTTACTACCTATTCCAAAGGGTGGGATTCCTCTGGGTTTCAATTGTACATCTTAAGAAAATTTTTTCTTTCTCCCAAATTTACTTAATCTTATTTCCTACCTATACTAATGTATTTCAACATCTTGTCAACTACACCCAGGACAGCTCCAGAGAAGCAACTTTCAGATGCTCCAATCTCCTCTCAGACACAGTCAGCTTCAACTGGACTGTTCTTCTGACCTATCCTCAGATGGCTCCACAGACCCTGGACAGCAAAGAAGCAGCCAATTCTCCTGAGACTGGACAAACATCTACCATACCCCTTTCTCTAGGTTCCTCAGAGACACGTTACCCCAATGTCAGCATGAAGCAGTCAGATATCATGACGACTCTATTCCTGCTTCACCATCACCTCTTTCTAATTTTTCCTTTTTAATTAAACAAAAATGTAGGAATGTTAGGATGCTGCCTAAGCTCCACCCCACAGTTACCAGGCAACAGCCAGGTATGCCCCTCCCCACAGTTACCTAGTAACAGCCAGGTAGGTCTGGCCCACTATAAAAGGGGCTAACTTGCCCCTCCTCTCTGTCTCTCATCCTCTTGTTCTCTCTTTCCCTTTTGGACTCTTCCCTTCCCCCCTCTTTCCCCCTGTCTCCATGTGGTCATGGCCGGCCTCTACTTCTCTACTCTCTCCTTCTCTTTGCCTTTCTTTACCTCTACTACTCCCTTAATTACCCTCCGCATGCCCTAAATAAACACAATTCTATACTATACCATTGTGTGTGTGGTCCCTTGGTGGGAAGGGATGCCTTGGCATGGGCCCACTGAGGCACCCCCTTCCCCTACCCGCTCATAGAACATATTCTTACACCACTTTCTCTTTTTATGATCAAGACAACCATGAGTATTAAAACATTTCTAGCTTATACTACTTTTGTAACATTATCTATCCATTCTCTAGTAAACTGAAATGTAATGTTTTCCACAATGCTGTGATGTATTCATGAGCTCATTCATCCAAAAAGTAACCCAGTTTTCTGACACATTATAAGCATCCAATAACCAGTGCTTACAGAAATAAAAGGAATTATGTATGTTATTTTTCAATTTTCTGTTATCCAGAGTCATTAGAAAAATACCAAAAATAAAAGGGGCTTATGGTAACAATATCATTTAATTTTATTGGATTTTTCTATACTTTATATATGTATGTATATAAATATATGTGTGTGTATTATATATATGTGTGTGTGTATTATATATATATGTATATATATATATATATATATATATATATATATATATGTTAAAACATCACATTGCTTAGACATAAAATGTACCTTGTTAGCTCAGCACTTTGGAGGCTTAAGGAGAAAGACCATAAATTTGAGGCCAGCATTGGCTACAAAGTCAGAGCTTTTTTTCTTAGAGAAAAACACATTATACCATATTAATACACAAAATTATTATCTGCCTATTAGAAACATTTTATTAAAAAACTGGGCATAATACTACCGGAGGACCTTGCTTTACCACTTCTGGGCATATACCCAAAGGATTCCCCAGCATGTAATAAGGACACATGCTCTACTATGTTCATTGCAGCCCTATTTATAATAGCCAGAAGTTGGAAGGAACCCAGATGTCCCTCAACAGAGGAATGGATACAAGAAAATGCGGTATATATACACAATGGAATACTACTCAGCTATTAAAAACAATGAATTTATGAAATTCTTAAGCAAATGGATGGAACTAGAAAATATCATCCTGAGTGAGGTAACCCAATCACAAAAGAACACATATGGTATGTACTCACTGATAAGTGGTTATTAGCCCAGAATCTCTGAATACCCAAGATATAATTCACAGACCACATGAAGCTCAAGAAGAAGGAAAAAAACAATGTATGGATACTCTGGTCCTTCTTAGTTGGGGGAAAAATTCCCACAGGAGGAGATACAAAGACAAAATGTGGAACAGAGTTTGAGGGAAGGACCATCCAGAGACTACCCTACCTAGTGATCCATCCCATATACAGTTACAAAACACAGACATATTATTGGTGCCCTCAAGGACTTGCTGACTGGAGCCGGATATAGCTGTCGTCTAGGAGGCTCTGCTAGTGCATGACAAATACAGAATCAGACACTCTCAGCCAGCCATTGAACTGAGCACAGGGTCCCCAATGGGGGAGCTAGAGAAAGGACCCAAGGAGCTAACGGAGTTTGCAGTGCCATAGGAGGAACAACAATATGAACCACCCAGTACTCCCAGAGCTCCCAGGGACAAAACCATCAACCAGAGAGTGCACATGGAGTTACCCATGGCTCCAGCCACATATGTAGCAGAGGATGGACTTGTTGGACATCAAAGGGAAGAGAGGCCCTTGGTCCTGGAAAGGCTTGATGCTGCAGTGTTGGGGAATTCTGGGACAGAGAAGAGGGAGAGGGTTGATTAGGGAACAGAAGGAGGGGATATGGGTTATTAGACTTTGGGGGAGGGCAGGAAGGGGGACAACATTTAAAATGTAAATGAAGAATATATCTAATAAAAAGTTCAAAAAAGGGTATCATGTGTTTATCTTTGGAAGAAGCCTAAGAAGTGGGTGCAATCTTTCCTCAGGGCACTGCGGGCGGCTGGCAGCTGTAGCCAGGTGTGTGGACAGAGTCTTAACCTAACATCTGACTACCCCGTCAGGCTCTTGCCGTCACCCAGAGCCAGAGTATCTCGGCGACAGGAGGTCTGTGCACCGACAGCTCGGCTCTGCTGACCACTGGGGTCCAGCTAGAGCAGCTTGCAGAGGAGGACGCCATCTTGCCTCAGGACACTGTGGGCAGATGGCAGCTGTAGCCAGGTGCGTAGACAGAGTCTTAACCTAACATTGACTACCCCGTCAGGCTCTTGCTGGCATCCAGAGCCAGAGCAGCTCAGCATCAGGAGGTCTGTGCACAAACAGGTCAGTGGTATACCCAGAGCCAGATCAGCTAGGCGGGCAGTCTCTGTGCCGACCTAGGCGGGCACCAACTTGCTAGGGGGTCTGCGCCTGGAGTACAGCCAGAGGCCGACATCTTGCCTCAGGGCACCACAGACAGCTAAACAGACAGAGCCCTGTGGACTGGGAGCACCACCATCTAGGCTCATCTAGAGCTGAGGAGGTTATTTCGGAGCCCAGTAGGAGAAACCTTCCGGTCTCCACCTCAGGAGCACAGACACCCTCTACTACAGAAGTGCCAAACCCCAGGCTCACAGGAGCTTCAAACACCAACCAGTAACAACAAGACCAACTAACTCCAGAGATAAACTGATGGTAAAAGGCAAACTTAGGAACACTACTAACAGAAATCAAGGCAATATGGCAGCATCTGAACCCAATTCTCCAACCACAGCAAGTCCTGGATACCCAAACACACCAGAAAAACAAGAGTTGGATTTAAAAGCACTGGTCCTGATGCTGCTAGAGGAACACAAAAAAGACATAAACAAATCTCTTAAAGAAATGCAGGGGAACATGAATAGGGTAAGAAGCCCTTACAATGCAAACACAAAAATCACTTAAAGAATTCCAGGAGAATATGGATCAACATACAGAAGCCAATAAGGAGGAAACAAAAAAAAAATCACTTAAAGAAATGCAGGAGAAATTGAGTCAACAGGCAGAAGTCATGAAAGAGGAAACACAAAAATATCTTAAGGAATTGCAAGAAAACACAAACAAGTGAAGGAACTGAGCAAAACCATCCAAGATCTAAACACAGAGGTAGAAACAACTAAGAAATCACAAAGGGAGACAACTTTGGAGATAGAAAACCTTGCGAAGAAATCAGGGGTCATAGATGCAAATACCAACAACAGAATACAAGAGATTGAAGTAAGAATCACAGATGCTGAAGATACCATAGGAACCATGGACTCCACAGTCAAAGAAAATGCAAAAATGCAAAAGGCTTGTAACCCAAAATGTCCAGGAAATCCAGGACACAATGAGAAGACCAAACCTAAGGATTATAGGGATAGATGAGAATGGAGATCTACAATTTAAAGGGCCAGCAAATATCTTCTACAAAATTATGGAAGAAAACTTCCCTAACCTAAAGAGAGAGATGCCCATAAATATACAAGAAGCTTACAAAACTCCAAACAGACTGGACCAGAACAGAAATACCTCCCGCCACATAATAATCAAAACCCCAAATGTACCTCAAGCAATACTACAGAGCAGTAGTGTTAAAAACTGCATGGTATTGGTACAGTGACAGAGACGTGGATCAATGGAATAGGATTGAAGACCCAGAATTGAACCCACACATATATGGCCAATTGATCTTTGACAAAGGAGCTGAAAACATCCAGTGGAAAAAAGATAGCCTTTTCAACAAATGGTGCTGGCTCAACTGGAGGTCAACATGCCGAAGAATGAGAATTGATCCATTCCTATCTCCTTGTACTAAGCTCAACTCCAAGTGGATCAAGGACCTCCACATAAAACCAAACACACTGAAACTAATAGAAAAGAAACTGGGGAAGACCCTTGAGGACATGGGCACAGGGGAAAGTTCCTGAACAGAACACCAATTGCTTATGCTCTAAGATCAAGAATAGACAAATGGGACCTCATAAAATTACAAAGTTTCTGTAAGGCAAAAGACACTGTCAAAAGGACAAACCAGCAACCAACAAATTGGGAAAAGATCTTCACGAACCCTACATCTGACAGAGGGCTAATATCCAATGTATACAAAGAACTCAAGAAGTTAGACCCCAAAGAACCAAATAACCCTATCAAAAATGGGGCACAGAGCTAAACAAAGATTTTTCACCTGTAGAAATTCAGATGGCTGAGAAACACCTTAAAAAATGTTCAACATCATTAGTCATTAGAGAAATACAAATCAAAACAACCCTGAGATTTCACCTCACACCAATCAGAATGGCTAAGATTAAAAACTCAGGAAACAGCTTGTGTTGGCTAGGATGTGGAGAAAGAGGAACACTCCTCCACTGCTGGTGGGACTGCAAGCTGGTATAACCACTCTGGAAATCAGTCTGGCGGTTCCTCAGAAAACTGGACACGATACTTCCAGAGGACCCAGCCATACCACTCCTGGGCATATACCCAGAAGATTCCCCAGCATGCAATAAGGACACATGCTCCACTATGTTCATAGCAGCCTTATATATAATAGCCAGAAGCTGGAAAGAACCCAGATGTCCCTCAAAGGAGGATTGGATACAAAAAATGTGGTATATATACACAATGGAGTAGTACTATTCAGCCATTAGAAACAATAGATTCATGGAATTCTTAGAGAAAAGGATGGAGCTGGAGAACATCATACTAAGTGAGGTGACCCAGTCTCAAAAGAATACCCATGGTATGCAGTCACTGATAAGTGGATATTAGCCTAGAATCTTGGGACACCAAAGACACAATTCACATACCAAATGATGTCCAACAAGAAGAACGGAGTGGACCCTGGTGCTGGAAAGGCTCAAAGCATCAGTGTAAGCTAATACCAGAACAGGGAAGTGGGAAAGCGTTGATGGGGGAACATGGGGAGGGAAAAGGGCATGTGGGACCTTTGGAGGGCAGGGAACCAGAAAAAGGGAAATGAAATGTAAATATAGAATATATCCAATAAAAAAATGGAAAAAAAGAAGTGGGTGCAGAAGATTTTACATGCTCACTATGTAGCCATGCTTATGGAGAATAGAATGTCAAGGAAAGAATAAGTACTGATGAGTTCTATTACAAGGGAAAAGCAAAACCACATGATATTTGGTACAACAGGCAAGTAGATCAATGGAATAGGATTGAAGACCCAGAAATGTACCCACAGATTTATGGTCACTTGATCTTTGATAAAGGAGCTACAACCATCCAGTGGAAAAAAGATAGCCTTTTCAACAAATGGTGCTGGTTCAACTGGAGGTCAACATGGAGAAGAATGCGAATTGACCCACTCTTATCTCTTTGCACTAAGATCAACTCCAAGTGGATCAAGGACCTCCACATAAAACCAGACACACTGAAACTATTAGAAAAGAAACTTGGGAAGACCCTGGAGGACATGGGCACAGGGGGAAAGTTCCTGAACAGAACACCAATAACTTATGCTCTAAGATCAAGAATTGACAAATGGGACCTCATAAAATTACAAAGTTTCGAGCCAAGTGTGGTGGTGCATGCCTTTAATTCCAGCACTTGGGAGGCAGAGGCAGGTGGATTTCTGAGTTCAAGGCCAGCCTGGTCTATAGAGTGAGTTCCAGGACAGCTAGGGCTACACAGAGAAACCCTGTCTCGAAAAACCAAAAAGAAAAAAAAAATTACAAAGTTTCTGTAAGGCAAAAGACACTGTCAGAAGGACAAAACGGCAACCAACAAAGTGGGAAAAGATATTCACCAACCCCATATCTGACAGAGGGCTAATATTCAATATATACAAAGAACTCAAGAAGTTAGACCCCAAAGAACCAAATAACCCTATCAAAAATGGGGTACAGCACTAAACAAAGACTTTTCACCAGAAGAAATTTTGGATGACTGAGAAGCACCTTAAGAGATGTTCAACATCATTAGTCATCAGGGAAATGCAAATCAAAACAACCCTGAGATTCCACCTCACACCAGCCAGAATGGCTAAGATTAAAAACTCAAGAGACAACAAGTGCTGGCAAGGATGTGGAGAAAGAGGAACACTCCTCCACTGTTGGTGGGATTGCAAGATGGTACAACTGCTCTGGAAATCAGTATGGCGCTTCCTCAGAAAATTGGGCATGGCACTTCCAGAGGACCCTGGCATACCACTCCTGGGCATATACCCAGAGGATTCCCCTGCATACAATAAAGATACATGCTCCACTATGTTCATAGCAGCCTTGTTTATAATAGCCAGAAGTTGGCAGGAGCCCAAATATCCCTCAAAGGAGGAATGGATACAGAAAATGTGATATATTTATACAATGGAGTACTACTCAGCAATTAAAAATAATGAATTCATGCAATTTGTAGGCAAATGGTTAGATCTGGAAAATATCATCATCCTAAGTGAGTTAACCCAATCACAAAAGAATACACATGAAATGCAATCACTGATAAGTGGATATTAATGAGCCCAGAAGCCCCAAATACTCAAGGCACAATTAGCAAGTCAAATGATTCCCAAGAAGAAGAAAGGAGAGGACCCTGGGCCTGAAAAGATTGGATCCAGTTTTGTAGGAGAGTACCAGAACAGAGAAATGGTGGTGGTGGGGGGGACTGGGAAAGGGGAAAGCCTTTAGAATGCAAACAAAGAATATAGAATAAAAAAATTTCAAAAAAAAAAAAAGAAAGAAAGAAAAAGAAAATTAATCCAATGGGGGAGAAAAGGCCTTAGTGATCTGTCTGGTGAGCTTTTCTCTGAATTTATGGAAGAAAACTAAGAAAATTAATGTATTAAAAAAAAAGAAATAGCCTTGGGACCTCAAGACTGAAATGGCTCGGTATTTTATTAATTGCTTCTTATCCAAGAAAACTGATATCCTTAGCCTTTATCTCAGCAAATTTAAAAGTCCAAAGGAATATTTATTTGCTGTAGGTCTTGAAAAATATTTATAGACCTAACTATGTAATACCTATCTAGCTTCAGGAAGAAATCTGCTTAAATATTTTTGCCTCTTCTGAGACAGTGAGATGGTTCAATGGATATAGGCGATTGTTATGCATGTTGGGTTGCTGGTACTACAAAAAGGTAGAAGGAGAGAACCAACTCCACAAAGTCATTTTCTGATTTCCACATGTGCTGTGTGTATGTGCCCATTACAATTCTGCACCCATCATCATTATGATGATAATAACAATACAATTTTAATAATAAAAATAATAAATGCAATTTATAAAAAAGAATTTCTGTTACCTTAATATTAGGATGCACAGCCTAAGGAGGTAGTAATGATGGCTTATAATGAAAATGTGATAATAGGAAAGAAAAGTGAAAACATGGATTCAAGAGATTAATTCAATTTTTCAACTAAACAAAAATGTTATTATAGATTGAAATGAAGAATATGCTTATAGAAGAATAAATTTTATCAGAGAAAACACTTTTAATAAATTCAAGATATTTAAGTCATTAAATAAATCTACTGATATTTTCTTTTAATTTTTACTTTGAAAGTGGCTTTATTTTTCCTAAATGTTATTAAGTAGAATAGTTACTAAAGAGGCCTGTGCCATAATTACTCACATTTTCCAAGTGTGTTTTATCCAGAAGGAATGTTAAATAAATAACCACTATATGAGTTTCTAATTACATTAAACTGGAGAGCTAGACATATATTATTTTTGTTTTGTCATGAGTTAAACGAACAAAAAACACTAGTGCATGGTGCCCAGGCTGACCAACTCAGCTGACATCTGGGCTCAGATCCAATGCTTTGACTCAGTCCACCCCAACATCTAATCTATCTATGAATTGCTGAAGTGCATGGAGGAGCCAGGCCTGCAGAACCTGATGTCATTACTGAATAGGGCTGGTCCTAGGCCCTCCAGTAGTTCCCCAGCATGGAGCCTCTGTGTCTGCAGCCTGGGCTCCATGCTCTGCTAGAAGATGGCACAAAGGTCAAGCTCAGCCTCCGGGCAGCCAATACTGAGGGTGGGGAGGTGTGCTACAGCATGGAACCTGCTACCAGATCATCTTGATTCTGGGCTACAGCAGGATATCCAAAAGAGTTTCAGAGATGGTCTAGTGTTTACATGTGTCAGAAACCTTGAGTCAGATTAATAACTCATTACAATAAATATTTGCATAAAGCTGTTTGAACAAAAAATATACTGTGTGACAGACTGCAGTTTCCAATGCTACTATGACAAATGAATATGAGATGGAGAAATGGGAAAGATGGAGGGATGAGTTGTGTGTGTGTGTGTGTGTGTGTGTGTGTGTCTACATGCGCGCATGCATGCACTGGTAAAAGGCATAACTAAAGATGTGACAGCAGTGTCCTGTGTGAAAGAAGGCTGAGGTCGAGATGATGTCCTTGTCAAGTACAGCTGGCAAGGTGGTATGCAGCTGACTGTAGATTCTTCAAAACCTATTTTAATGAGTGTTCTTAAATGCCTTAACTTCCCTTCTAGTCTACCACTAACCAGAGGTAGTAGAGAGGAAAGGCTAATAGGGCAAAAGGGGATGTGGACCTGTTTAGAAATAACTGGGGGAGGGGGATTCAAATCTCAGTTGCCAAGATATCAGCAATTCAGTTCCCATGAGTCATCAGTGGTAGCTCGATCCATTTTCAAACACCATTCACAAATCAGCAACAGAAGTTCAATCCAGAAGAAATCACAAGGCTTTGCCAATTCACCCAAGTTTGTGGAAGTGGCAAGAAGCTGCCAGAATATCGCGAGAAATTCTTTGCTGCATTTCTCTCTATCAAGTCATGACAAGTGATGATCAGCAAAGAAGGAAATGTGAACCAATGCCACAACATCATCAGTGAAAACCAGTGTTAGCAAAGAAGACCAATGAAGACCAGTAAAGAGTGGCAAGGTGATCCAATGCTAGAGCATTGTCCACTGTCTGTTAGGTTATACTTATACCCTTTCCAAATAGCATGTGTCCTCTTAAGTGTCCATTTCAGCAAAACATCACATGCTCTCTTTCCAGGCAGGTTCCAGAAAATCACATCTGCCTTGGCAAAACATCTTTTCATAAGAGTTTCCAGAAAAACATCACATGACACAACTGAGTCTCCAGAGAAACCATAAATTTCCACTTCAATGAAATGTGAATAAAAGCAAAGAAACAGGCTATCTTGGGAGCTGAAAAAACCACATGGTAGTGCAATTCCTGGGTTTTTAGTTTTCCTCGTATTTCTTAGATCTGGAGCTGAAAAAGTTAGCATTCCAGAAATACTAACAGTACAAACAAAAAGCAATTTACAATGTCACATAAACCAGGTATGGAGTTGTCATGTCTGTAATTCTAGCACTCTTCAGGAGAACTCATAGGTATCGAAAGTTCAAGTTCAGATAAGAATGAAAACTAATGTAGCCAGTTGGACATCAGTCTGGAGGATCCAAATAAAAATAGCATATGACCCAGCTCCACCATTCCTGGGTACATCCTACAACAGGTACACCTGCATGCTCATAGTTACTACTGAGCTATTTACAAATGCTAGAAAATGGAAGCAGCCTAGATGCACAACAATGACAAATTGATAAAGATTCTATATATGTATGTGTATATGAATATTATTCAGCTGTAAAAAAAGCAAAATTATGTAATTTACAGGGAAATGGAAAAATCTAAGTAAAATAACCCAGGCCTCAAAGGACAAACATCACATGTTCTCTCTCATATAAATATTCTAGCCTCAGTTCTTTAGTATATGTCTAGCATGGAGTACCTGTAAAATCCAAAAAAAAAAAAAAGAAGGGAAGGGGGTTACCTTCCAGAAGGAAGAATAGTAGAACATAGGGAAAAAGAAAGGGAAGAGTATCAGCGGAACACTTTATTCACAGAAGAAGGTGAGGGGTGATTCAGGATATATAAGGACAAGAAAATGGAGACTTAACCAGCATAAAGGGAGTATAAAAACATTTAGAAAAGAAAATAATATATAACAACCTGTTCAATAACAGCTTGACTGTTAAGGGGTTGATAAACTGCCCTCTGAATGGATTTAATATCTAGTACTAATATGCCTGACTAACAACCCAAGTTTAGTGAGGTTGTAGAGACCTGGAAAGAGTATACTTCTGATGGTGAACTGAACTAACACAGCAGCAAACTGTCTTCTAAATTCCTGTTTATTCCCATAGACAAAAGCAAACCCAAGCCTTAATCAGAGAAGTCTATCCTTATAATAAACAATAGTGAATGAGAAGACTCATGGCTGCTGAGATGCCAAATAAGTTATGAATTGAACCCAGGCCTAAACAAATCATTTGTACTATCTCCTCTATGGATCAGAGAACACTGCAGAACAGAGGGCATGCAAAAGCCAGAGAACAGGGTGAAGGGCTATGAAATGCCATTCCTTACACTACATATAACCAATGTAATCATTAACTCACTCAACTGCTTTTGCCTACATTGAGCAAGATCAGCTCTAGCAACAATGAAAGAAGAAAGGGATTGTGAGAAATTACCCTTTAACTTTGAAAATACTAGTTATTGATAAGGTTCTTCGAGGGAGAATTACTGTCTTTAGTTGTATACCCTTTGCTGGAGTTATAGACAAATGCTACTGCATCTGACTTTTATGTGGATATTTGGAATCTATACTCAGGTCTTTATGCTTGTACCTTACCAACTGCCATCTCTCCAGTCCTTGATGGAAATTATAGAACTTAAAAAGCTTTGCAAATGGATTGATTATTGAAATTTAGAAGGCAAGAGTGTAGGGAGTCAATAAACTGGAAAGTAGAACAATAGAAATTAGTCATGTGAATATAAAATAACAATGACAACAAAATACTTGCTGCAATATAGGAGTATAAGAAAATATCTAATTAATATTCATGCTAGCAGAAAAGCAAAAGAAGACAATAATAAATACAACTAATGGGCTGTAAGTACTTTGACTTTGGCCAGAGATATTAACTAAAAAAAAAATAATGAAGCTGAGAAAAATTCAATTAAGTGCATTTCATCTTAATTAAATTTATGAAAATTATGACAAAGATCTTGAAAGCAAACATAGGGGAGCCAAAAATAAGCAAGCAAAAGCAAACATTAAAGAATGTTTTAGCATCCAATGGAAGGAGATGAAGAGACTCACACCCAAACAGTAGATGAACCTTGAGGAGTCTTAAAGAAGAGTTAGGAGAAAGACTGGGGTACCCCAAAAGGATAGGGACTCCACAGGAAGACACTGGTCAACTAACCTGGACTTTTGGGAGCTCCCAGAGACTAAATCATTAACCAAAGAGCGAGTACAGGCTGGACCTAGGCACCATGCACATATGTAGCAGATGGGTACATTGGCCTTCATGCAGATTCCACAAACAACTGGAGCAGGGACTGTCCCTGAGCCTGTTGCCTGCCTGCCTGCCTGCCTGACTGCCTATGGATACTGTGCCTCTAACTGGACAGCTTAGTCTGGCCTCAGTGGGGGAAGATGTGCCTAATCCCACAGTGACTTGGAGTGTATGACACCCAGAGGGGGTTTTCCCTTCTCTTTTGAGGGAAAGGGGGAAGAGGTGGAGGGAATTCTGGGAGGCAAGGGTATTGGGTTATAAATGGAATAAATAAATTAATTAAAAAATGTCTCCTGAGAGTTGATGCCCCAAGAAGACGGGATACCTTGGGGTGATCAACCTCTCAGAGGCAAAGGGAAGGGGTATGGGATTAAGAACTCTGGGAGGAGTGATGGGGGGGGGAAGGTGAGCAACATTTGGGATGTAAATTTAAAAAAAACAAGTTGGGGTCAAAGTTAAAGTTGTGACTTCATTAGATTTAACTTTAAATCCTGAGAGGGTCTGGATCCTGGTATGGGCAGAGGTCATATCTATCCTGGCAACAGCAGCCCTAACCTGTATAATTTTTACTTGAATAAAGTAACTGGAATATTCTAAAAAATAAAAATAAAATATTCCCCAAAGTCTCCCAACCCTCCTCCCACCCTCAAGCCAGGGGCAGAATTCTATCAGAGTCTCAAAGAAGAGCTAATAATTCTCATAGTCCACACAATAGAAACAGAAGGAACACTGCCAAACTCATTCTGAAACCACAGTTACCCTGATACCTAAACCACACCAAGACTCAACAAAGAAAGAGAATTTCAGGCCAATTTTCCTTATGAACATTGAAATCTGAGCGTGACTTAAATATTACCTGAAAATTATAGGAAGCACTAACATAGCTTCAAAAACTAAAACAAATTGTAAAGATAACTGTCTACATGGACAGCCCCTGATTCCTCATAACATTAGAGCAATTGTCTTCAGCTTACAAGCCCAGAACTGTATTCAAAATAGCCAGAAAGTGGAAACAACCTAGATGTCTCTCAACCAAAGAATGGATAAATAAAATATGGTACATTTACATAATGGAGTATTATTCAACTATTAAGAACAAAGGCATCAGACATCTTGAAGGCAAATGGATGAAACTAGAAATGATCATACTGAGGTAATCCAGACAAAGAAAGACAAACATGTTATCTTACAGGTGGACGTTAGTTCTAAAGTAAAGGACAATCATGCTAAAAAACCCACAGAGCCACAGAAGCCAAGTAACAAACAAGAAGGGCTCAAGTGTGGTACCCTTGAATTTCACTGAGGAGAAATAGAATAGGCATCACAAGTGGACAGATAGGGAAATGGACTGGAAGGGGTAGGGGTAAGGGCAGGAACATCAGGGATCAGGTTGGGGAGGACAGAGTAAGAAAGTACTGAGCGAGACAACTGGAATTGGGGGTGCTCTCTTGGACAAGCTAGAAACTCAGAGCAATGGAAACTTCTAGTAATCTATGAGGGTAACTTTAGCTAAGATTCCTAGCAATGGAGGATATGGAGCTTGATGGGCCATCTCCTGTACCAGACAAGATTTCCAGCGGAGGGATTGGGATGCCAACCAAGCCACAAATTGTTTGACCTACAATTTGTCCAGCCTACAAAATGTGCAGGGGTAAAGATGGAGCAGAAATTGAGGAAATGGACAGCCAATGACTAGTCCAGCTTGAGACCCATGCCATGGGAGGGGCCCACCCATGACACTGTGAAGGATATTTTGCTATACTTGCAGAAAGGAGCCTAACATAACCATCATCAGAGAGGCTTCACCCAGCAGCTGATGCAGACAGAAGCAAAGACCCACAGCCAAACACTAAGTGGAGCTTGGGAAATTCTGTGGAAGATGTGTAAAAAGGATTGAAGGAGCCAGAGGGGTCAAGGACACCACAAACCTACATAAGTAACTAACCTGAGACTACAGGGGCTCACAGAGACTGATCTACCAACCAGAAAGCATGCATGGCACTGACTTATGCCTTCTGATATATGTAAAAATTGTGTAGCTTGGTTTTCATGTCGGAATCCTCATAGCAGAAACACGGATTGTCTCTTACTCTGTTGCCTGCCTTTGGTACTCTTTCCCTTAATTGGGCTGCCTAGTCTAGTATGAGTAGAAGATGTGCCTAGTCTTACTGCAACTTCATAAGCCAAACCTGGTTGATACCCATGGGAGGCCTCCCCTTTACTGAAGAGAAAGGGAGGAGTGTATGGGAGAAGTGGAGGGGAGGGGATAGAGGGAAGGACTGAGTAAAGAGAGAGGAAATTGAGGTTATGATATAAATTTAATTAAGTTAATTACCCTGATTACATGGTATCCATAAGATAATCACTTCAAACATAACATACAAATAAAAATAGAGGTAGAAAGAAGTTAAACATAAAAAATAATCAAAGGAAAGCAACTCAGTACTGATCTAAAATAAAGCAAGTATCAGAATACACACACAGACACACACACACACACACACACACACACACACAGCAGTTAAAAGCACTAGCAGCTCTTCTAGAGGACTCAGATTAAATTCAAAGCACTCATATGGCAGCTCATAACTGTCTGTAACCCACAGCCCCACGAAAATATATATGCAGGCAAAACATCAATGCACATGAAATAAAAATAAGCAAGTAAAAATACCAAGAACAGAAGGAAATCACATAATTGCAAAAAAAATGGTCAATTTAGGATGAAAACACAGCAACCATGAATGTAAATGTACCAAAGATTAGAGTTGGAAAAATATGTGAAACAAGCTATAGTATGACTAAAAAGAGAAGTAACGACTATGGTTACTATGTATGAATAAAACTTCAACAACTCTTTGAATAAGTAATGGAAAAGGTATAAAATAAACAAAAGCACAGGAGAACTCAAGAACATCATTAACCAACAGGAACTGTAACTTCCCACATTTACATCGAACGGGTTACCTGGAAGGGAAGCTGGGGATGTATAGGAAGGCAGCAAAAAGAGATGAAGACCAAGACAACATGGCTGTTCAAGGTCTCAAAGTTTAATGGAGAACTCCAAATATATAGGCAGGGGAAAACCCTTCCCCCAAAGGCTGTAAACTTCTCAGCAGAACCAGTTCAGTTGCTCTATAGGTGGCTAGTGTTTCTCAGGAAACTGCAGGTCCTTGAAGAACAATGGACTTCACCTTGGTCTGAGCGCTCCATCCTAGGTGGAGGGGATTATGGCTAACACAGGAGTTCCCGCTCAAAGGCTGGGAGAGGAACTTCACATTGGTCAATGCCAAGTTCCTGCCAGGTGGCATGGCACCTCAATAAGGCTCTCTACAAGGAACTAATTGATATTTTTTTCAGATTGTCACATATGCACAGAATATATATTCTTTTTGACATGCCAACAAAACATGTACTAGATAAACTATAAACAAACCAGAGAATAACTGAACAAACCAGTCATACTAAGTATTTTACAAATACAACAAAATAGAGAAAACAATATCAGTACCAGTACAAAACAGGAAAATCTACAATCATTTGAACATTAAATAAAAATATTCATAATTCATAAACAAAGGAAATGTACATTGAACTACTTGAAAGGAAATACAGAACACACACACACACACACACACACACACACACACATGCAAAAAGAGTAGTAATCCTTGTAGAATTTTTTGTATCTTGACTGGGCTCATACTGAAACAATAAATACATATTCTTTCAGTTGCATGTGTGCATGTGTATTTGGACATGACTGTGAAATACATTTCTTATTATAAACCATGGTTTAAAAATTTGAAATCACACCTCATGTATAATGAGCAAAAGATGAAAGGGAGGACCTTCAACAGATGATGAGACTAAACACATTACAGCATAATAACCCCATCACTTGTATAACAGAGGCTAAGCACAAAGTGAAAGTCTCATAAACATGCTAATACAAAATGTCTTATGATACACATAATCAGAATGAAATGCACTTAGGTCATATATTCACTCTTCTGAGTACTTAGTTCCTTATCAGATGAAAAGGCAGAATTACTTAACTTCTAGTTCATTTAATTTTCTCTGAGAATGATTATCCAAAGAAAGTAAAAGAAATATGGCTAATGGAGAACTGAAATATAATAGGTGAGGAAATGATAAAGATTAAAATGAGTTAAAACCCTTACTGTACTTAGAGCTATGACTCTTACATGCTGTTTTGGTTCTATAATCTCACTTCCTGCATAACTGGATATCCCCCATTTGGTTAGAAACAGTTATGAAATAATTGTTCTAACCTCATTGTTTCTGCTTCTCTAAACATACTTTCTCATGGACCTTAGGCACAGGCTGAAATTCAAATCCTCACAGTATGTTCCCTAGTCATAGAGGCTAAACCCACCAGCAACATAGGAAGCCAAAATGATGATGTATAGCCTATAAATGTAAAAACCAGTGAGTTGGAGCCCAGTCTGTCTAGAGAACACTTGTTCCACTGGGTCCAGAGGGTTAGTCCATGACCATCATGGCAGGAAACACAGCAGCAGGCACGGAGGGCAATAGAACAGCTGAGAGCTCAGAATTATCCTTAAGTTTCAGCAGAGAGATAGAGAGAGGGAGAGGAAGAAAGAGAGGAAGAAGGGGGAGGATGGAGAAGAGAGAGAGATTGGGCCTTGTGTGGACTTCCAACCCCAGTGACACATGTCCTTCAACAAGGTCACATCTGCTCCAACAGGGACACACTTCCTAATCCTTCCCAAACAGTTCCATTAACCAGGGACCAAGCATTCAAACATATAAGCCTATGAGTGTCACTCATTCAAATCAGACAGTTGCCATGAGAAATGTCTTCAATTTTGAAATGTGGAAGATACCTGAAGAGTGAATATAAAGTTGTAGTTATCTTATGAGGAGAAAGAAAAAAAGAGAAAAGATATATAAAACTCAAAATGATAGACATAACATACAAGATCAGCAATATAATAAAGTTAATGATTTATCAATAATGCAGGAAGAACCTGGAGTTTAACAACAGCCAGTACTAATCCAACAAAATGAGTAAGGCCAAAGTACACTATTTTTGTTGGATTATTAGACTGAAAGAGGAAATGCAAGTCAGAGATATGGTATATCTTGCTTAGTTAAATATTTGACACATTTCCCACAATACATCAGTTTCTTTATAATGAACAGAATCAAAGTAAGTGATTGGATCAATAAACTTATGGCAATGTGGTACAAAACTATCCAGAGAAATGTTAAGAATGGGTTCTTGTCCTGCCTTTTTCAATAACTTTAACAATGAATGTATAAACAAAGAGTGATGTGTATTAAATACTTGTTGGATGCCTACAAAAATATGTCAGAGTAACAGGGTTTGCAAATTCTGGTCTAAGAAACACTCTACACTTGAAAATTTAGAAGATCCTAAGTAACATTCATTTATGTAGATTTTTGCCACTATTAGCTGTGTAGAAACTTAAAATTTTTTATAGTTAGTAATGTATTTTTCTACATTGATAGCTACCTTTTTAACATTATTAGATTTTCCATTTATTTATTTTAGTTATTCACTTTACATTCCAATCACATCCCCTTCCCAGTCCCCCATCACCCCTAACCCCTCTCTTCACCTCTGAAAAGGGAGAGGTTCTCCCTAGCTATCAACCCACCCTGGCATCTCAAGTCACTGCAGGACTAGGTATATCCTCTCCCAAAGAGGCCAGACATGACAGCCCAGTTAGAGAAGCAGGATCCACAGGCATACAACAGAGTCAGGGTAAGTCTCCACTCTAGCAGTTGGGGGACCTGCCTGAAGGCCAAGCTGCATATCTGCTACATATATGTGGGGGGGGGCCTAGGTCAAGCCCTGTTTTTTTAATTAATTATTTTATTATTTATATTCCAAATGCTGTCCCCATTCCTGGTCCCCACCTCCATAAGTTCTTCTCGTCATTTCCCCTTCCCTTTGCTTCTGAGAGGGTGCTCTCCCAATCCACCTACCCACCCACCTCACCCTGTTAGCATCCCCCTTCCCTGGGGCATCAAGTCTCTACAGGAATAAGCACATCCTTTACCATTGAGGCCAGACAAGAGAGTCCTCTACTACATATGTAGCCTGGGCCACAGACTAGCCTGTGTGTGCTCTTTGGTTGGTGGCTTAGTTCCTGGGAGCTCTGTTTGGGTCGAGGTTAGTTGATACTGTTGATCTTCCTATAGGGTTGCAATCCCCTTCAGCTCCTTAAGTCCTTCCCCAAACTCTTCCATAGCAGTCCCCAACCTCAGTCCAATGCTTGGCTATAAGTATCTGTATCTGTCTCAGTCAGACACTGGTAGAGCCTCTCAGAGGACAGCCATGCTAGGCTCCTGTCTGCAAGCACAGCATGGCATCTGTAATAGTGTCAGGGTTTGGTGCCTGCTCACAGGATGGATCCAAAGTTGGACCTGTCTCTGGATGGCCTTTACTTTAGTCTCTGTTTGATTTTTATCCCTGCATTTCCTTTAGACAGGAACAATTCTGGGTCAAAAAATTTGAAGACTAGTGGGTGGCCTTATGGCTTACCTAGGATCCATGTCTATCTACTGGAGGTAGTTTCTTTAGGTTCCATCTCCCTACTGTTGGGCATTTCAGCTAAGGGCATCCAAATTGGTTCCTGGGAATCTCTCACAACCCTGGTGTCTGGAACTTTCTAGAAGTTACCCCACCCCTACCCCACACTGCTGCATATTTCTATTCATTCTTCTGGCCCTCTGGACTTCTCTCTTGTCTCTCTCTATACCTGATCCTGCCCCCTTTTCCCTACCCCTCCCCTCTCCCACCAAGATTCCTCCCTCCCCCTGTCTCTCGTGATCATTTTGTTCCACATTCTAAGAGAGATTGAAGTATCCACACTTGGGCCTTCCTTCTTGTTAAGTTTCATATGGTCTGTGAGTTGTATCATGGGTATTCTGAACTTTTGGGCTAATATCCACTTATCAGTGAATATATACCATTTATATCCTTTAGGTCTGGGTTACCTCACTCAGGATATTTTCTAGTTCCATACATTTGTCTGTAATATTCATATTGTCCTCATTTTAAACAGCTGAATAGTATTCTATTGTATAAATGAACCACATTTTCTGTATCCATTCTTCAGTTTTCAGATTCTGATTATTATTACAAATAAGCCCTTGAATGTTTGTTGGTTGGTGGCTATATCTGGGAGCCCCCAGAGGTCCATTTATTGATTTTTAAAATGTTTTTTCCAGTATATCTTATCATATTCTATCACCTCCAAAATTGTTCCCAAATACTCCCCATCTTGCTAACTAACCAACCTCATGTTCTTCCTATATCTCTAAAAAGTATTAAAAAGTCAAAACAAAAACCGACATGAGAAAAAACAAAACAAAAATAAAGCCACTGAAACTTGGAGTCTGTTTTGTGTTGGACAAGTACTCCTGAGCTTGCTTTAGAGTATGGTGATATATACAATGTCACTCACTTGGAGAAAACTGATTTTTCCTTCTCCTGAAAGTTATTGATTGGAAAGAGTTGCTTAGTTAGGGGTGGGATTTTGTGCCCACTTCCCCTTCATTTTTTTCTTTTCTTTTTTTCTTTTTTTTATTTTTTATTTATTTATTTATTTATTTATTTATTTATTTTTTTATTTTTTTATTTTTTTGGTTTTTCGATACAGGGTTTCTCTGTGTAGCCTGGGCTGTCCTGGAACTCACTCTGTAGACCAGGCTGGCCTCGAACTCAGAAATCCGCCTGCCTCTGCTTCCCAAGTGCTGGGATTACAGGCGTGCGCCACCACGCCCGGCTCCACTTCCCCTTCTTAACACTGGGAATTTATTTAGTTTGAGCCTGTGCAGGTCTTATGTATGGTGTCACAGTGTCACAGTTTCTGTGAATTAATATGTGTACCAGTCTTGCTGTGTCTGTTAGATACTGTTTCCATGGGATCATTTACTACCTCTTGCTCTTAAAATCTTTCTGTCTCATAGATCACGGAGGCTTGAGGGGAAGGTTTTGGTAAAGACATCCCATTTAGTACTGAGTGCTCCAAAGTCTCTCAGTCTCTACACATTGTTCAGATGTGAGTATATGTGTTAATTATCATCTATTGCAAGAAGAATTTTCTCTATAATTAAGCTTTTGTGCTGCACTTACTTACACATATAGAAATTATGTCATAAGGAGTTATTTATTGCTATGTTCCTTTAGTAAAATAACACTAGTAGTTTTCCTCCAAGGCCTGAGGCTTAACTAGCCGCAGGTTCTTGGCTACTTGATCAATGTCAGGTATGGGTTCTATCTCATTGATGGGCCTTAGATTCAATTAAAAAACAAACAAACAAACAAACAGTTGGTTACTATCATAACATTTGTGTCATTATTACACCAATATATCTTGTGGGCAGGTCACAGATATAGGTCACAGGCTTTGGAGCTGGGAGATTTTGATGATTACCATTCTCTTCTGGTAGCATCCATAATACCTTCAAATACCATGAATTCTAGTGAGTAGGAGTGAAGCTTCTAGTTAGGCACCAGCTGAACTTCTCTATGTTCAATGACATTTGTTTGTTAGCATCAGCAATAGGGTTTTACCATCAGGTAAGAGCCTGCAATACCTGGAAGGTTCTCTAGGAACCCTTTGGCCAAAAACTCAGCAAGATGTAACTCATTCCTAGCATTGAGGAATTTACTTGGTAGAATTAAGTGGATAATTGGAGCAAGTCTCCCCCATCATATGGTAACTACATTTAAGCTACATTCATATATGTATCTATTTAGGAAGCTTCTAAAGTATGTTCCCATATAGTTTTTAAAAAGCCCTTTTAGTATTAATTGATCCTACCCTAACCTTCACTTTACCCTACATGCCCACACCCTTCCTTATTTAATCTACTTGTTCTAGCTTCCCCTTTATCTTTTTATAACACTATATTCTATTTCCATTTCCTTGAAAGATCCCCTTCTTTTTCCCAGTGGTCCCTTACAAGCTACCTAACCTGTGTGGTAACTCTAAATAAAATCTAAAGCTTAAATATTAACACCCACATATAAAATATGCAAATATTTTTCTTTCTGAGTCTGTTACCTTACTGAATATATTCCTTTCTATGTCCATCCACTTACTTGTGGATTTAATAATTTCATTTTCTTAACAGCTAAATAATATTCCATTGGATAAATGCAACACATTGTCATTATTTCATTATTTTGTTATTTCATTATTTCAGTTGATGGACAACTAGCCTGTTTCCAATTTTTGGCCATTATCAGTAGAACAGCAATGAATGTGGATAAGCAAGTGTCTCTGTAGTAGAGACCTTTGGGTATATGCCCAAGTATTGGATAGCTACATCTTTTGGTAGATTAATTTTGTTCAGTGAGGATCCTCCAATGTGATTTGCATAGTAGCAGTACAAGTTTGTATCCTTACCAACGATGGATGAGTGTTTCCCTTTCTCTAGAAACCCTTTGGCCAAAAACTTAGCAAGATGTAACTCATTGCTAGCACTGAGGATTTTACTTGGTGAGTGGTTAATTTGATAGGGTGGTTTGGAAGGAGGAAAAGGAAGGGAGAAATGTACCAATTATATTATAATTCCCAAAATAAAATTTAAAAATAATAATAAAATTTTGTTCTGTGCCTTTGACTTATTTCTTCTTCTCCTCCTCCTTCTTCTATACATTTTATTTGTAGATTTGTTTAGTTTGTTTTTGCATATTCATAATGTCCCAGATTTCCTGAATATTCTGTGCCTAAAAATTTTAAGATACAATATTTTCTTTGACTGAGTTATACATTTCTTCTATTTTATTATGTTCAGGACCTGAAATTCTGTCTTCTATGTCCTTTAATCTATTGATGAGGCTTACCTAAGATTTTTTTGTTTGATTTCCTAAGTTTTTCATTTTGACTTTATTTCAATTTGGATTTTCTTAGGAATTCTATTTCTATTTTGTTTATTTGCTTATTGTTTATTTGTTTATTGCTATTTTTGTTGTTGTTTTGTTTTGTTTGAGACATGGTGTCTCTGTGTACCCTTGGCTGTCTTGGAACTCACTTTGTAGACCAAGCTGGGCTCAAATTCATAAAAATCTACCTACCTCAGCCTCCCAAGTGCTGGATTGGTATGCTACCACCTCCCAGCTTGAATTCTGCTTCTTTTTGAATGCCACTTTCATATTAAATTGTTTTCTTTATTTCATTTGTTTGTTTTCCATGGTCTTAATCGAGACATTTATTTATATTCTTTTGAAAGTCCTTGAAAATATTAATAGTTGCTGTTTTGAAGTCCTCAATTTGTGCTTCAGTGAAATTGCTTCCCTCAGGGCATAATGCAATAGGCTTGCTGGCTTCTCAGGAAACAATTGCTTTGGTTGTTCATTATTTTGCACTGGGTCTAGGCATCTAGAGTTGTGACATGTGTAGTTTCTTGGTATAGCTATCTTGTCTTTATTTAGTTATTTACTTATTTTTTAAGTGTTCAGTTCTCTAAAGAAACTTCTATTATGGTCTGAGAATGACACAATCTTGGCCCTGGTGGCCAAGCAGCTAGCTTGGCCAGGTACGCAGGGAACACCGGAGTGGGGGAATCGCTTGAGAGGCAGCCTACCTGGGTTCCTTCTGCGCACAGGAGCTGGGCAGCTCTACAGCTGTCCAGGCACGTGTTCTGCAGGGGAGCATCAGACCTGCAGGGAGTCCCGAGGTTAGATGGAGTCCTGCAATCTGAGGTCAGATCGCCACCATCTTGGTGCCAGGGACAAAGCAGCCAGCTCACCCAGGTAAAGGACACTCAATCGGACAAAACGGCAACCAACAAATTGGGAAAAGATCTTCACCAACCCTACATCTGACAGAGGGCTAATAGCCAATATATATATAAAGAACTCAAAAGTTAGACTCCAGAGAGCCAAATAGCCCTATTAAAAATGGGGTGCAGAGCTAAACAAAGAATTTTCACCTGAAGAATTTCAAATGGCTGAGAAGCACCTTAAGAAATGTTCAGCATCATTAGTCATCAGGGGAATGCAAATCAAAACAACCCTAAGATTTCACCTCACACCAGTCAGAATGGCTAAGATTAAAAACTCAAGAGACAACAAGTGCTGGCGAGGATGTGGAGAAAGAGGAAGACTCCTCTACTGCTGGTGGGAATGCAAGTTGGTACAACCACTCTGAAAATCAGTCTGGCGGTTCCTCAGAAAACTGGGTATGACACTTCCGGAGGTCCCTGTTATACCACTCCTGGGCATATACCCAGAGGGTTCCCTGGCATGCAAGGACACATGTTCCACTATGTTCATAGCAGCCTTATTTATAATAGCCAGAATCTGGAAAGAACCTAGATGTCCTTCAATGGAGGAATGGATACAGAAAATGTGGTATATTTACACAATGGAATACTACTCAGCAATTAAAAACAACGAATTCAAGAAACTCTTGGGCAAGTGGTTGGAACTGGAAAATATCATCCTGAGTGAGGTAACCCAATCACAAAAGAACACACATGGAATGCAGTCACTGATAAGTGGATATTAGCCCAGAAGCTCTGAATACCCAAGACACAATTCACATATCAAATGATTCCCAAGAAGAAGGAAGGAGAGGGCCCTGGTCCTGGAAAGGCTTGAAGCAGCATTGTAGGGGATTACCAGGACAGAGAAGTGGGAGGGGGTTGATTGGGGAACTGGCAGAGGGAAGAGGGCTTATGGGACTTATGGGGAGGGGAGAACCGGGAAAGGGGAAATCATTTGGAATGTAAATAAAGAATATAGAAAATAAAAAAAAATTTAAAAAAAGACAAGCCAAAAAAAAAAAAAAAAGAAAGAAAGAAAGAAGAAAGAAACTTCTATTATTTCTAGCAGTGCAGGGTTAGTAGTAACAAACTTTCTTAATTTCTGTTTGTCTGAGAAAATGTTTCTCTTTCACCTTTAAAGGGTAACTTTTAAGGCTCAGGATTCCAGTTTGATATAGTTTATACCTCTCAAATTCTAAAGTATATTATACTTTCTTTTTGCTTTCATACTTTCTGAGACGTCAGATATAAGTCTTATATTTTAAGTAAGGTCTATTATTCTGACTTCTTTAAATATTGTTTCTTTACCTTCAGTTTTCTGTGATTTGTATGATAAAGGTAGCCTTAATTTGGTTTGGTTTGATTTGCTTTCATCTGGTGTTGATCTGGATTATCTGTTTGGACATTAGGTGAGTTCCCCACATCTATGATTTGATATCCAATATTAACTTGAATAAATTCTTAGTCATTTTTTGCTTCAAAAAATGGCTAGTTTGGCTCACAATTAATGCATACAGCAACCATCATATTTCTTTATGCTGCAAAGAGTATCAAATGATCAAATTTATGGTCAAGATTTATTTTATTCCTTATTTTTACCCTTAATACTCACACTTGGCATATGTGACATGTTTTTAGTTGCCCCATGGTTTATGGATTTTCTTTCTACATCAAAAGTTTTCAGGTTTGGGGATTTTTTTGTTTTTATTTTTGTTTTGTTTTATTGGGAATTTCTACTAACATATTCTCAGGCTTAAGCTCTTATCGTGTTCACTTCTGCTCTCCATTACAGACACAGGTTCAGGTTTTCCTTATAAGGCTGGGTTTGTACAAATGTTCTGCTTGAAATTCTCTTACCTGCTAGGATGTGATTCTCTATATTTGTCCCATTAATTCAATTTAAGGCTCAGTGATTTTCAACAGCATGTCAGTTCTCTGTTATATTTAAAAAAGATTGCTGTTTTTCAGTTTGCTTAATTGTTTAGAATGGGATTTTGAATCCTACGCTAATTACATGCCAAGGCAGAAACCTGAAGTCCTGTCTTCCACTTTGAATGCCAATTTTACACATGCATAATTCTGCAACATCATGTTTTGATGTATTAACTCACTGAGTTATGCAGATCTCCCCATTCCATTGCACAACCTAAAAATACAACCTTCATTAAATATTACTGAATGATTTAATCAAGAAGCTATATAGTTATGGCAATAGGAACAAATTTTCCAAAATTCTAATTTTAATCTGAAAGCTTCAATTTCATCACTGGTCACACATATTCTCAACTGTTTGTGATGAAATAAGTGGTTCATCTCATTAATTATTTAGAAAGAGGTCTGTACGATGTTGATGTTTTGAATAACCAAAGCTGCTCTGTTCATTGTTCCTTTTAATAAATGTGATATTCCATGAAAAATGGCTAGTTTGGCTCACGATTAATGCATACAGCAACCATCATATTTCTTTATGCTGCAAAGAGTATCAAATGATCAAATTTATGGTCAAGATTTATCAAATTGTAATTTTAATCATTTACATTTTAATGTAAAATTGACTTTTTAATTGATACCCATACAACTGCTGTGCTGGAAAACCTAAAAAAATATGTCATATAAAATTCTGTACAGTATATAATGCTTAAAATGAAAACAGAAACATTACTGAATCTTGCATTATTACTTGCTATTTTAGAGTGTGCTCTCTCTCTACTTCCATTAAACAATCAGTATGAAGTAGTATGCTGTATTGTATTCAGACAGCTGCTTCACGCTTGCTGACAGGAGCCTGGTATAGCTGTCCCCTGAGAGGCTCTGCCAGCACCTGACCAATGCAGATGTGGATGTGCCCCATCGACTGAGATTGGGACCCCTATGGAAGAATTTGGGGAAAGGAATTAAGGAGCTTAAAGGGATTGCAATCCCACAGGAAGACCAACAGTGTTAACTAACTGCCCCCTATCCCCTCACCCCCCCCCCCCCCCCCCCCCCCCCCCCGAGCTCCTAGGGACTAAATCACCAACCAAAGTGTACACATGGAGGAACCCATGGCTCCAGCCACATATGTAGCAGAGAATGGCCTTGTCTGACATCAATGGGAGGGGAGGTCCTTGGTCCCGTGAAGGCTTGATGCAGGCATAAGGGGATGCTAGAGTGGTGAGGCCGGAGTAGGTGGGTAGGTGGGTGAAGGAACACCATCATAGAGACAAAGAGGAGAGGGGATGGGATGGGGGAGTTGCAACGGGGACAACATTTGAAATGTAAATAACCAATTAAAAAAAGATAGCTACACAGTAAAGAAAAAAACAACAACAGACAGCTGCTTCCCACACTTAGTGTTTGCTGTACTTCTTAGCTGAATTGATACATACCAGCTTGGCTTGTGTATGTATGCTACATAATAGTCAAACAAGAATAGTGACTAAAGATATATTTCTTAGAATGTATATCTTCAATTTCATCCCCACTCCAATTTTAAGCATAAAACACTATATTTAGAGACTACTTGGATGTCAATTATGTGATCTTACAGAATTCAACTACTCTGAATCTCAGTTTCTCACCTATAAAATGGGATTATTTGAAAAGTATTATAAAAAGGTAAACATACTCAAAGTATGTAACATCACCTGGTACGTTTCAGATGTTAGTTCTCAATATTTAAAAATGAAAAACCAAAACAAAATAATTCAGATGACCTAGAATTAACTCAGTCTAGTGAAGTCAAAAGAAAAGTCACACTTATTTGTAGCCACATGAGATTGCAATATAAGCAAACAGTTAAAATTATTGCTGAAAATGTGCTTTCAGGTTATACAAAAATTGAAAACGGTAGCTTTAAATAGCAAAGGTGTTGGTAATTGTATAATTTGTTATTCAGAAACTGTGATTGAGACTGACAAAAAATTAAACTACCTTGTAATAACTATTATTATTATATTTACTTATTTATGTATATGAGTGCTCTACTTGTATATATGCCTGCATGAGAAAAGAGGGCATCAGATCCTATTACAGATGGTTGTGAACCATCATGTGGTTGCTGGAAATTGAACCCGGGACTTCTGGAAAAGCAGCTATTTCTCTTAACCACTGAGCTATCTCTCCAGCCCCAAGAACATATATTTTAAAGGATCAGATCCAGAGAAAGACTAGAAAGCCTTCCTCATCTGGGCCACAAACAATGAACAGCATTCATATGACTGTAATTCCAGCACACAGAGTCAAGTTTAAGATCATCTTGAACTAAACTATAAAATTTAGGTCAGTCTTAGAAGGAAGGAAGGAAAAAAGAAAGGGAGGAAGGAGGGAGGTAAGAGAACTCTTACTTTTCTCATCTCTGTGACAAAATATCTTGTAAGAAAGAGTT
The DNA here is from genome assembly GCA_964023405.1 of Apodemus agrarius. NCBI lineage: Eukaryota > Metazoa > Chordata > Mammalia > Rodentia > Muridae > Apodemus > Apodemus agrarius. The sequence continues at coordinate 58,270,486 of OZ030010.1, read as the reverse complement.
TGTCTTTGCTTACAGTTTGAATGGATACAGTCCATCATGGCAGTGAATGTATGGCAGCAGGTTTATGAGACATTTGGTCACGTTGCATCTGAAGTCAGAAGCAGAAAGCAGATAAATGATCAGGCCATAGAACCTCAAGTTTCAACCCCAGGAACCCACTTCTAGCAATGTTATGCCTCCTAAAGTTACCCCCAACCTTCCAAAACAGCACAAACACATTATGTTATGGAGTCCATTCGGATCCAATACAATTCAAACACCAGGTCAATATGGATAACAAGTTTTATTTTAACCAAGCCACTACTGATAGATCAGGGCTGCAGAACAGACTATTCTGCACTGAACTGGAACCATGATCCAGAGTATTACAGAATATTTAAGCTTGAAAACCTCAAACATCTGTGCCAAGTTATAGTTACATTTCCCCACCAATCAGGATTTAGGGATAAGGGCTTTCCTTATGTGGTTGATACAGAATGTAGGTTTTATAGTACATCCAATCAAATCCATTTGTTCTTTTGTAGTTGGGAACAGTCATGTTTTGGGAACAAAGGATGAATACTGGGAGCTGGGGTTAGCAACAGTCATTATATTATGGAACAGAAGATGATTAACAGACAACGTTCAGCTATTGGGAAGTCCCCAGCTCCTCTAGGGCTTGGGATGTTGAACTTAGTTTCCCCCTATGATTAAATGGAATCTGAAAACAAAATGGCAATACTTAGGATGAGTTTCTTTTGCTTGTTAGCAACAGTTAAACGGGAGCATCTCAGTGACTTTCCATTCATAAGGTGTACGTTCAAATTTCAGTTAGCTTCTGGGAAGAAGTCAACTATACTTCATAAATCTATTGCATAGCAAAAATGACCAGTTTTTCCAAAGTTGATACACACTCAGGGTTATGATCTGCAGTCTCACATCAAGGTTCTACTTGCTGAAATCTGATTTACATGGCCTTTCAACTTGTAACTAGTTAAGATTTTGTTGCCTTGATATAAGCCATGGCCATCTGGGAAGAGGAAACTTGAACTGAGAAAATGCCTCCACTAGATTGGTCTACATGCAAGTCTGGGGGGAGGTATTTTATTGACTAAGGACTCTGATATGGGAGGCCTCAACCCATTGTAGGTGATGGTACCTCTGCCTTTTATGGAAAAACAGACTGAGCAATCCATGAAAAACAAGCCAGTAAGAAGTATTCCTCCATGGCCTCTGTGTCAGTTCCTGTCTCCAAGTTCCTCTCCTAACTTCCCTAAATGATGAAATGCAAACTGTAAGGCAAAATGAGCCATTTCTACCCAAGTTATTTTCAGTCATGGTCCTTATCACAGCAATAGAATGTAAACAAAGACATAACTGCATTTTACATTTCCTAAATCAATGTTATTCCATTTTTTTCTCCACAATTTTGACAGGGTATAATAATGGCTAAAGTTAGCAAGATGAAAGATAATTATGTTCCTGCCTGCCAGGAAGAAATGAGGATTTTCTAAAGAAATACTCCTGGCCCTCTCTTTGACCATCAAATTATTGAAACAATGGACCTAAGAAATTACAGTTTCCTTAGGATTCTCATGACAAGAAGAGAAAAGGGCTAACAGAGGACGAACTTATCTCCTAGTAGGAAATTGGAGCTCAGACAGTGGTGATCAAGAGTTCCGCACATTGGTGGGACTATTTAGTTATGCATTGATCTCGCCTTTTTTTTTAAGCTTTACACTCATGTTGGGACCCTGAAGACAGACTTGTAAGAATCAATGGACCTCTGTCTCTTTTCTCAGTGTGGCCCACAGAATTACTCACTCACTCACTCACTCACTCACTCACTCACTCACTCAATCTCTCTCTCCTCCCCCTTCTCTTTCCCCCTCCCCTTCTGTCTTAGACATGGTTTCTATTCCTGCACAAACATTATGACCAAGAAGCAAGTTAGGGAGGAAAGGATTTATACAGCTTCCACATTGCTGTTCATCACCACAGGAATTCAGGACTGGAACGCAAGCAGGTCAAGAAGCAGGAGCTGATGCAGAGGCCATGGAGAGATGTTTCTTACTGGCTTGCTTCCCCTGACTTGCTCAGCTTGCTTTTTTTTTTATAGAACCCAGGACTATCAGCCCAGGGATGGCACCACCCACAATGGGTCCAACAACCCTTGATCACTAATTGAGAAAATGCCGTACAGATGGATCTCATGGAGGCATTTCCTCAAGGGAGGCTCCTTTCTCTATGATTACTCCAGCCTGTGTCAAGTTGACACATAAAACCAGCCAGTATAGCTGGTAACAACAAATTGCTGGGTAGTAAAATTGGTTCAGCTTTATTGCTTATGAGTGCCCTTTATCCATAACAATACATACATGTACACCCAAGCCATTTGTAATACACACGACACACTCGGGCATTCATATGGAACCCATTTGAGACACTTAGGACATATACAGTTGGTTCATGCTTTCACATTTGCATACCTAAAGCACAAATACTCACTGAAGAATGGGACATCCTAACACTTGAACACTGTCAGCAAAAGCAAGAGGTACACAGGATGACATGTGGCATACTTGTATATACTCCTATGTTTGAACATAGGATGGATGCATATAAGGTATGCTACATACCTAAATACACATGGAGCACACTGAGATGCATATCTGGATATGCTTTAAAACCCACAATGGACCCTCCCACTCTTGATCACTAATTGAGAAAATGCCTTACAGCTGGATCTCATGAGGCGATTCCTCAAGGGAGGCTCCTTTTTCTGTGATAACTCCAACTTCTATCAAGTTGACACATAAAATCAGCTAGCACACACCTTCCCTTTCCCCCTCTCCCCATTGTTAATTTGGCTTTGTTAACCAGCCTATCAAGGACAGATCTTTGACTTGTTATGTACATGTTCTGATCCTAACTCCAGTAACAATCTGCTACATATTATTTTCCTGTGGCTCCTAAAATAAGTTAGCACAGAGTTGGTGGCTTAAAATAACAATCATTCTCTTACTTTTGTGGAAGTTAGAAGATAAAAATCAATTTCACTTAGGAAAAAAATCAATGCATTATCTGGGTCATAATTGCTCCACATTTTCAGAGTCCTTTTTACAGTTATATAATATTGATAGATTCTAGGGATGAAAACTTGATAAATTTAAAACCTTTTAATCAGTCTAGTATGGACAGAGAGTAGGGAAAGGAATTCCAAAATTTAACTTAACCTTAAAACATTTTGAACAATGTAACTTCAACAACCATCAAAATCATATATTAAGACACTAAAAGGCACAGAGACAGTATCCAAATTAACAAAATCAGAAGTTAAAAAGAAGACATAACAACAGAAACTGAGGAAATTAAAAAAAATCATTAGTTGATACTTTGAAAGCCTATACTCCACAAACTGGAAAATCTAAATGAAATTAATGATTTTCAAGACTGATACCACTTACCAAAGTTAAATCAATACCAGGTAAACTATATAAAGAGTCCCCTTAAGGAAATAGAAGCAGTCATTAAAACTCTCCCAGAGTCCTACAAGAAAAATAAGAGCTAATATCAATACAGCACAAACTATTCCACAAACTAGAAATATATGGAACACTACCTAATTACTTCTATGAGGCTACAATCACCCTGATACCTAAACCACACAAAGATTCAACAAAGAAAGAGAACTTCAGACCAATTTCACTTATGAACACTAACACAGAAATACTCAATAAAATTCTCACAAACTGAATCCAGGAACACATCAAAAACTTGATCAGCATGATCAAGGAGGCTTCATCCCAGGGATGTAGGGGTGGTTCAATATATGAAAATGTATCAACATAGTCCACTATATAAATAAACTCAAAGAAAAAAAAGCACATGATAATCTCATTAGATGCTGAAAAAGCCTCTGACAGAATCCAATACCCCTTCATGTTAAAAGTCTTGGAGAGATCAGGGATTCAAGGCACATACCTAACCATAATAAAAGCATTATATAGCAAAATAGTAGCTAACATCAAACTAAATGGAAAGAAACTGAAGCAATCCCACTAGAATCAAGGACAAGACCAGGATGCTCACTCTCTCCCAATCTATTCAATATGTAACTTGAGGTTTTAGCTAGAGCAATAAGAAACTAAAAGATATCCAGGGGATACAAAAAGGAAGAAGTCAAAGTATCACTTTTTGCAGATATGATAGCATCATCATAAGCAACCCCAAAAATTCTGCCAGAGAACTCCTATAACTAATAAACACCTTTAGTAAAATGGCTGGATACAAAATTAATTTGAAGAAATCAGTAACCTTCCTTTATACAAATGATAAATGAGAAGAAAAAGAAATTAGAGAAACAATACCTTTCACAATAGTCACAAATAATATAAAATATCTTGGTGTAACCAAGCAACTGAATGACCTGTATGACAAGAATTTCAAGCCCCACAAGAAAGAAATTGAGAAAGATATCAGAAAATGGAAAGAACTCTATTGCTCTTGGATAAAAAAATATAAAGTGAAAATGGCCATCTTACCAAAAGAAATCTACAGATTCAATGCAATCCCCATTAAAATTCCAACAAAAATCTTTATAGACCTTGAAGGAGCAACTCTCAACTTCATATGGAAAAACAAAATAACCTAGGATAGCTAAAACAACCTTGAAGAACTTCTGGAGGAATCACCATCACTGACCTCAAGCTATACTGCAGAACAATAGTGAGAAAAACTGCATGATATTGGTACGGAAACAGACATGTTGATCAATGGAATTGAATCAAAAGACCCAGAAATAAACCCACACACCTATGCACACTTGATTTTTGATAAAGAAGCCCAAACCATACAATGAAAAAACATCTTCAGCAAATGGTGCTGGTCTAACTGGATGTCTGCATATAGAAGAATGCAAATAGATCATATTTATAACCCTGTACAAACTCAAGTCTAAGTGGATTATGGACATCAACATAAAACTGGACACACTAAATCTCAAAGAAGAGAAAGTGGGGAAGAGCCTTGAATACATTGCTACAGTAGACAACTTCCTGAAATGGATCAGGCTCTGAGATCACCAACTGATCAATGGGACCTCATGAAACTGAAACACTTCTTCAGGACAAAGGACACTGTTAATAGGACAAAATGGCAGCCTACAGACTGGGAAAAGATTATTACTAACCCCATATCCAACAGAGGGTTAATATCCAAAATATTTAAAGAACTCAAGAAGTTTGACCCAATTTAAAAATGGGGTACAGAGCTAAACAGAGAATTCTCAACAGAGGAATCTCAAATGGCTAAGAAGCACTTAAAAATGCTTAATATCCTTAGTCATCAGGGAAATGCAAATCAAAACAACCCAATCCGAATGGCTAAGACTCTAAAAAACTCAAGCAGCAGTGCATTCTGGCGAGGATGTGGAGAAAGGGGAACACTCCTCCATTGCTGGTGGGATTGAAAACTGGTACAACCACTCTGGAAATCAGTCTGGGGGTTTCTCAGAAAATGGGAAATAGTTCTACCTGATGACATAGCTATACCACTTCTGGGCATATACCCAAAAGATGTTTTACAATACCACAAGGATATGTGGTCCACTACGTTCATAGCAGCTTTATTGGTAATAGCCAGAAACTGGAAACAACCCAGATGTCCCTCAACTGAAGAATGGATAGAGAAAATATAGTTCGCTACATACAAATGGATGGAACTAGAAAATATCTTGTGTGAGGTAACCCAGTCCCAAAAGGACATGTATGGTACAAACTCACTGATAAGTGGATATTACCTATAAAGTACAGAATACTCATGATATACCACAGACCCAAAGAAGTTAAACAAGAAGGGAGGCCCAAATAAGGATGCTTCAATCCCACTTTTAAGGGGGAACAAAATAGTCATAGAAGGTAGAAGGAGGGAGGGAAGTGTTTAGGAGAGGGGAGGGGGAAGGGGGCAGGATTAGGTGTGAGAGAGATAGGAGTTGGTGTTTTGAGAGGAATCTTTAGGAAGTCCCAGAGACCTGAGATGGGTGACCTTAGCCAAGATGCCTAACAGTAAGGACATGGAACCTTAAGAGGCCACTTCCTATAGTCAGGCAGGAATTCCCCAGTGGAGTGATAAGGACACCAACCCATCCACAAAACTTTCGACCAAAAACCTGTCCTCTCTAAAAGAATTTCAGGGACAAACCGGGCGTCGTGGCGCATGCCTGTAATCCCAGCACTTGGGAGGCAGAGGCAGGTGGATTTCTGAGTTCGAGGCCAGCCTGGTCTACAGAGTGAGTTCCAGGACAGCCAGGACTACACAGAGAAATCCTGTCTTGAAAAACGAGAGAGAGAGAGAGAGAGAGAGAGAGAGAGAGAGAGAGAGAGAGAGAGAGAGAGAGAGAGAGAGAGAGAGAGAGAGAGAGAGAAGAATTTCAGGGACAAAGATGGAGCAGAGACTGAGGGAATGGCCAACCAATAACTGGCCCAACTTGAAACTCATCCCATGGGCAAGCACCAGTCCCTGACATTATTAATGATATGCTTGCAGACAGGAGCCTAGTATAACTGTCTTCTGAGAGGCTCTACCCAGCAGCTAACTGAAACAGATGCAGAGAGCCACAGCCAAACATTGGACAGAGGTGGGAGACTCTTATGGAAGAGTTTGGGGAAGGATTGAAGGCCCTGATGGGAATGGGAACCCCACAGGAAGACCAACAAAGTCAATTAACCAGGACCCCTGGGAGCTCTCAGAGACTAAACCACCAAGCAAAGAACACACATAGGTTTGAAGGAGGCCCCCAGCAGATATATAGAAGACGTGCAGCTCAGTTTCCATGTGTCCCACCCCAACAACTGCAGTGGGGCTCTCCCTAAAGCTGTAGCCTGACTGTGGTATCTCTTCCCCAACGGGGTTGCCTTGACTGGCCTCAGTAAGAGAATGTGCCTACCTTGGCAAAGACTTGATGTGCCAGCATGTGGGGATACCAAGGGACTCACCTCAGAGGAGAAGGGGAATGGAGATGAAGGAGGATCTCTGTGAGGGAGTAACCTGGAGGGTGCAGAGTTTGATGTAAATAAATACATTAATTTTAAAAAGACACAATTGTAAGTCTCTCTCTTGCTTGCTCCAACATTATTACTATTCTTTTACACAACTCTTTCCCTTTCGTAGTGCTTGTACCTATTGAAAGCTTTTCTTTACTCCAATTTTGCTTCATACTGACTCTTGCAAAATTCTTTTTAATTTGTATATATTATTCTCTCATTTTTTGAAATTAAATATAATTACATAATTTCCCCTTTATCTTTCCTCCCTTCAACTCCTATATCCCCGGTACTTGTTCTCTATCTCAAATACAAGGCATCCTCTGATCTTTTTCTTTAATTGTTGTTACATATGCACATATACACTAGGAATATATGTACGTATTCCTACACATGTAAATAAGCCTGTTCAGCCCTTAACGTTACTTGTAACAGGATGCCTGATGTAAGATTGCATCTTCTAGATATATGAAGGAAGCCACACCTATAATGCTGCAACAGTAAGGCTGCCTAAACAATACCTGGATAAGAGTAACAGCAACTGACATGATAATACAGAATAGGAAAGTCATACTAAGCCCCAATACTAGACAAAGAACTACAAGCAAATAACAAATGCTGAGAGCCAGAGAAACTGTTTTCCCCAGGGAAAAGTTCTACAATTAGTTATCTAACACCAACTGGTCAGTTCTGAAATCATATACATATAACTAATATTGTATGAATTTCTTTTCTGTAGTGTATATCAAGAATTTAGGCTGAATAAAGTTTTCTAAAAAGAACTGTTCAGGATGCTTTAGCTGTCATTGTAGGGCTGGCTGTGTCTCACTGATCCTGACAGTAGATGTGCTAGATACTGTTCTAAATAGATTACATATATTAGCTCATTTATTTCTTATAACTCTATCATGAAGAGATTGTGTGTTAATTATCAATATTTTCCAGGAGGAGAAGTAAGGAACAAATTAAGTGACCCATTCAGAATCACAGATATCAGTACACTGTGAGGTCAAATTTAAACCTAGGCAATCTGGCTCTGGAGCACCTAACAACTACTATGGTATCTTTAAAGGACGTTAGGAAATGGATGATACATTCAGGAGGTGAAAAAGAATATCCTTAAGTTACTAAATTATTATCAAGTAGAAGAGGTATATGTATTCTGTATCATTATTCAAAACTAGACCAAGAATGTGGGCTATACCATTTGAAGTTTTCACTACATCATTATGAATCTGCTCTATGGGTATAAATATCCCATCAATGGAAATCAAGCAGAAGATGGATGAACAGGTAACTTTTTTAATGTTCTAAAATCTAGATGAGAGCTAAGGACTATACATCACTTTTGAGGTAAACTAAATAGGCATGGGGGCAGGGCAGACCTATGCACACAGTTGTGACATGCTGATGTTAGAACTGTACTTTACATGACCACTCAAAACTGCCTAGGCACAACTTGACTAACCAAAATACTTGCTAACTATCCTTTTCTTCATTAGAAAAGCAATTCTATATAATTTGCTTTATGAAACTGAAAACATGCATCTGATGCTATGACACATCCTAAAACTCCAAATGAAAACAGAAAAGGAGAGAAAACCTGGCCTAGTGTCATTTTGGTTGCTATCAAAAAAGTATTTTGAAGAAAAAAAAACAATTTGGGAGGAAAAGTGTACTTTAGCCCAAATTCCAAGATATGGTCTATTATAGTTGAGAGTCAAGATAGCAGGAACTTAAAATAGCTAGTCATATCACATTCACACTCAAGAGCAGAGAAAAGAATACAGGCAAAAAAAAAAAAAAAAGAATACAGGCATTCCTACTTGTGTTAACCTTTCTCAATAATTCTTCCACAGCGCAGGAACCCTTACTTAGGGAATAGTGCCATCCATACTAGACTAAGTTTTCCCACATCAATTCATGTAATCAAGACATTTCCCCCAGATCTGGCCACAGGCAAACCTAATCTAAACAATCCCCCTATGAGATTCTTTTTCCATGTGATTCTAAATCATATCAAGTTGACAAAGTAACCATACATATGGACCACTCAAATAGCCCTTAGTTTTAGCTGTTCCTCCTTTAGGTGCCCAGTATTCCCTCTTCCCTCCAACTCTCTATCTCGGCTTCTTAAAATATGCACATATATGAAAGAAACCTAAATGGGAATCATAAAATAAAAGGGGAAAAACAAAGCCCCAACTAGATATATCTCTTACTACCAAATGAAACTTCCAGTGTTGGGAATAGGTTATATCTAATTGTATTGTTAATCAAATAGGCTCCATGGAAACCCCCTCCCACAAAAAACCCCAAGGCTATTGATTGTTTCTCACAAACTGATGGTAAGGTTAAAGGCAAGCTGGTGCCTACCTAGAGCCTTCACCCATACTGATGTGTTCATGGTACTCTGCCCATTACAGAGCAGAAAGATAAATACCAACCCAACTACAACCCTTCACTCTACAATGGTGACCTGCCTGCAAGATATGCTGATGCAAAGCCAGGCAGTGATGATGCACACCTTTAATCCCAGCACTTGGGAGGCAGAGGCAGGCGGATTTCTGAGTTCGAGGCCAGCCTGATCTACAGAGTGAGTTTCAGGACAGCCAGGGCTACACAGAGAAACCCTGTCTTGGAAAACAAACAAACAAAAAAGATATGCTGTTGCAATATGGACACAAGCTTGTGAGAGTAATCAACAACTATGTTTGGATTTAAGGCCCAGTCCATGAAATGGAACCCATGCTTGACACTGCTCGGGTGCCCAAGAACCCACTGGCTAGGCCATGGACCCAGGGTAAAACCAAATACTACAGTCCTGCTAAAGGAACATAGCAATAAAATGATTCCTAATGACGTTCTGCTATACTCATGTTTTGCTCAGCCTTCATCAGAGAAGGTGCCTCCTGCAGTAGATGGGGACAAATACAGAGACCCACAACTGGGCAATGTGCAGAGAGGGAACGACTTTGAAACACTCAGTCCTAAATGGACGGTTTTCATCAAATCCCTCCCCTCAGGGCTCAAGGAACTCTGTGGAAGAGGAAGCAGAAAGACTGTAAGAGCTAGTGACTATGGAGGTAACCAAGGAAACAAGGCCATGATTCATAATAGTATACATGTTTTACATCAACGCTAAGTGCAAAAGTATTTCATAAATATGTATCTTCACTGTGTCCAATGAACTGTGGTATTTTTAATGTCTCATTCATTTTTGAAATACTGTTGATTAAAACTCATGAGCTTGGTTTCATAATTTAATCAATGAGTTTCAACTTACATTTTAAAATGCTTGCGCTAAGACCACTTTTTGCTTGTTTTTTTCCAAAGCATTTCTGGTTTTATGCTGACAAAAATAGTTTTCTGTTCTTCCCTGATCATCTTGATTTATGATCTTTCCTTTCATATTATCTCAGCAACCCTGTCCCATAGTTAAACTTATTTACATCACAAAGACTTTTAAAATTGTATGCATTTATTAGTTTGTACTTATTTGTTTTAACTACATGCGTATGTATGTGAATGCCATGTTGTGGAGGTCAGAGGATAACTTGTGGGAGTGCCTCTTTCCTTCTCTTTACCATGAGGCTGTCAGAGATCAAACTCACCATCATGCTTGGTAAGTTATTGGTGTTGCCTTTGCTGATTGAGCCAACTCACAGGCCCCCAAATCTCATTTTCATGGATTCTATGTCACCTTTAGTAACTCTAGATTATAAACATTAGTAAAATTCACTAATTATGTGTTCATCTCATACTTTTCACTCAATTGTCTTTTATATCCTTTCATGTATATATATGAAAACCTTTATAATTATCCATTCCACATATCTTCAGCTGCCCTGGACATCTTTTTCTTGACAAACAGCCAAAACTAGCTAAATCAAATTAACTCATTAAATTTCTCAAACAATTCAGGAGGCATACAGCAAAGGCATGAAAGGTGACCCAGAGCAGAGAAGGATAGCTCTTGTATCTTTTTATGGACTATCAGTGGCCTACAAGGTGAAAATGAATTTATAGTGCATCATTTGTATGTCAGAGTTCAAAGAATATAGCAAGGAAGGGTATCTATAATGAAGGGAAGATACCTATTATGACATTTCAAAACTTAATTTAAAAATCAAGACACTTGTCAGAAGGCCATACTGCTGAACACACAACTTACATCATCGAACAAGAAAAAATAAATCAAGCTAGTTCCCAACTTGAAGCTTCACCCCTACTTGCTGGCATTTATGGTTCTGGAAGGTACTGGCATATTAATCAGAGGAGAAAAGTAAGGATCAATTTCACCTTGCTACAAATCCTGGAATCTACAACAGAGACCTGCCTGCAGAATTTACGAATGCAGTACTGGCACAAAGCTTGTGGGAGGAACAGCTACTTTTTATAGGTGGATTTAAGGCCTATTCCATGAGACAGAACCTACAACTCACACTGACAAAGCAGCCAAGAACCTCAGACTAGACAGGTCACAGGCCTTGGGGAAAACCTGTTACTATTATTCTGCTAAAGGACCATAGCAATAAAATGAATCCTAATGACATACTGCTATACCACAGACCAGGTCCTCAGCCAACCCTCATCAGAGAACCTTCTTGCAATAGGTTTTAACTAAGAGACCCACAGTTAGGCAATATGTAAAGCGAAAGAGACATTGGAGCACTCGGTCCTAAATGGGATGTCTTCATCAAACCCCTTCCCTCAAGGTTCAGGAATCTATGTGGAAGAAGAGGTGGAAATATTTTAAGTGTAAGAGGTGGTGGGTGACATTAAGGAAACAACATCATACACACAACTCGCAAAGACAGTGACATAACACAGAAAAAAACCTGAACAAATTCAAGCCAGACAATCTCACCACTAACCAAGAAACTATTTGCAATTGATACCTATTGACTGGGAAAGGGAAAATCAGTTTTCTTCTATGGAGTGTCCTGGGAATAACAACATACCCCAGGGCCAGTCCCCTAAGTACTTGACCATCACAAGACTAACTCCATGATTTTTGTGTGTGCTTTTTGTTTTGCTTTGCTATTTTGTCTTATTGGGATTTTGTTTGTTTTAAATTCATTCTGGGGTTTATTTTTGTTTTGTTATTGTTTTGAGAAAGGGTGAAGGGAGTATGAAGTTTGGTGGAAATGAAAGTTTGAAGGAGCTGGATGAGGGGAAAGAATATAATCAAAGCATACCATCTGAAAATTCAAATAAAAAATGAAGTATTTCATGGTCTATACTATTAACTAAAAGAATGACTTCCTAATAAAACCAACAACTTAAATAGGATTAAGAGTTTCCTAAAAAGTAGTCAAAATGTCTAAGAGGGAATGAAAAATTACTCCTGTATCAAGAGCTATGGAAGTCCTAAGTTGAATTTGAAAAGATAATTAACTGAACAAAAATACCAAGATAACTTCAAGAATTTAAAGGGAGAGGATATGAGAGTTACTGAAGAGAGAAAGGGAATAGGGAAAGTTAAATAAATATATTTTTATTAAAATAAAAATTTGCTGATTGAAAAAGTCACATAAAATTCTTCAGCAAGCAATTAGAAGAAATCTTGAAACAAATGCAAAAATATTGGAAAATATCAGCAAAGAAATGAGTCAATTTAAAAACCTAAATGCAAATTGTATGACTAATAAAATACAATAGCGCCGGGCGTGGTGGCGCACGCCTTTAATTCCAGCTCTTGGGAGGCAGAGGCAGGTGGATTTCTGAGTTCGAGGCCAGCCTGGTCTACAAAGTGAGTTCCAGGACAGACAGAGAAACCCTGTCTCGGAAAAAAAAACCAAAATAAAATAAAATAAAATAAAATAAATAGCTAATGTCTTTTAAATAGCTATATGCACTCAAATAGTAGAGTGCAGATAAAACAACAGAGTTATCAAAGTTGAAGGCAGAATTTAGGTATAATTTACCTGGTCTTAACAAGAAAAAAAATAGGGGAAATACAGACTCCTATGGAGTCTGTGGAGCTTAACAAATGATCAAGAATTTGTCTGTATTGTCACAGATCTAGATCTCTAGAAGAAAAAAAATAGAATGAAAAGAAAGCAATAAAATAGAGTCTGCTTATGAGAAGAAGCTGGTAGAGAAGAAAATCTGAGACCTTCCTTTCTACAGTGGGGAAGCAAAATACAACAATAATACGCAGACTGATTTTCTCCAAGAGAAATCCAGAAACTAGCTAATAGGTTCCTGCATCTTAGGCAAGCATGAACCCAGTCATACTAAAGTCAAGATGAAAGGCTGTGGTACTTACTCGCCATGATCTCTCTGTCCAGCTCAGCACAGTATCATCAGAGAAAACTCAACTGTTGGTTTCTTCCTGGAGAGGGAAAAAATAAAAGACTAAACATATGTTGAACATATGGACTTACAGGGGTGGGGGTGTGTCTGTGTATGTGGAGCTAAGTTATATCTACCCTGAGGAGAAGCACTGGTATTAAAGGGTGCCAGGTGGAGAGGCCATTGAAAATAACTCAAATATTTAGGCTAAACCCCCACCCCACCACTCCTACAAAAGTGTGGAACAACACAGAAAAAAATTCCAACTCTAAAATTCTCCTTGAGAAGAAAAAGAGTTGGAACTTATGTCTAAATTCTGTCTTTTCAGAGAGCTACCCTAGGTAGAGTCTCAAATACCACCAGTCTAAGAACACTCTAAGAGCACTCTAAAAACCAGATTTCTCACCATGTCTAAAAGGCAACTGAGAATAAAATGGATTTTTATGACTTGCTGCTCTTCCATTTGAAATGTAGTAGAACAGAGTTTAATACAACGTAGTGACTTCTATTTTAAGGGAAAGGGAAGAACAGAGTAAGATGACTATGCAAATTTCTATTTTTTTAAGGCTGCTTCACATAGAAATGATATCTGTTTCACCAGTAAACTCATATTGTTTCAATACATTTTTAATTAAAATAGAATTGTATCATATTCCTTCTTCCTGTTCCATCAGATCCTCCCAGGTGTTCTCCCTCTAAAACCTCCCAGGACCCCTACTCTCAAAATAATAGTCTTTTTTCTTTGATTATTATTGTTAAATACATTCACACACATCTGCACAAATATATAAATACAACATGCTAAGTTTTGTTTTCTGTGTGTATATGGTTTCTGGGCTAACCACTTTATATTAGATAATCAATAAGGGGCCTCATCCCTGGGAGAAGCTAATTCCCCATCTCGCAGCAGTTACTAATTGCCTATAGTTCTTTGTTTAATGGTAGAACACTGAAACTTTGCCCCTTTCACATTAGCATGTCTACTAATATTGGCATTATTCTGTTTGTTTAAGCAGTCATTTCTAGAAAGGACTGTTTTACAGTTCTCTTCTAGATATTCTGGTTCTTAGAGTTTTTTTTCTGCTCCTTTTCATTGATGTTTCCTGAGCCATAAATGCAGGAGCAAGGATATAGGTGGTCTAATAGGCTGGGCTGCCCACAATCCCACGAAATGCTCATTATCTTCTTTGATGGTTTCCATTTGCTGAAAAGAAAACTTTTGTGATAGGAGTGGTGGCTGTACTTATATGTGGGTATAAGGATACAATTTTTAATGTACTAAGGAATGCTGGTCTAGCAAAGTGATGGTAGGAGATGTTTGCCCTAAAGACCATGACCTCACTAGCCCAGAGAAGACAGATAGATTTCCAATACAAAGTATGATTACCCTCCTCATGAATGAACCTTGAATCTAACTAGACAACTGTTGGTTATCACCAACATGTGTGCCATATGTTATGGATATCTTGGCATGCTGGTCATTGTTGTGATTCATAGGTAGTGTAGCAGGATACAACTATTAATTTTTCCCTCCATTGACAGTTTGTTTAATATTTTCTGGTAACGTGGAAGCTACACTAAAAGAAGGAAGCTTTCAGGTTAGAAGCAGCCCAAATTATCCAATCCCCGTGTCCTGGGTGTGCAGTGTGTTTAACAATACATCAAGAATCAACTAAATCAATGATTTATATTGTTATAAATATACTTTATATGTTATAAATATATTTATATTATATCAACTAATATCAATGGTTTATATTGTTTTAGGAGTCAATTGTTTACCTTGCCCAACTATGCAAAAGGGGTCTTCCCATGCCTAGTACTAAAAGTATTTGTTGGTGGGGAACACTGACCACTGACAACTCAGGTAGCATAATTCTCTCTCTCTCTCTCTCTCTCTCTCTCTCTCTCTCCTCTCTCTCTCTCTCTCTCTCTCTCTCTCATATATATATGTATATACATATATATGTATATATGAGAAATGAATATGGAAAATCGTGTACAAATACACACAATGTAAAATGAAACCAGTATTTCTATATATACACATATGCGTATGTGTATATATATATATATATATATATATATATATAATTAGAGATAAAATATAGCACTGTATATTTGATCTGTTCTTCTAGCTGGGCTGCCTTGTCTGGCCTCAGTAGGAGAGGCAGCACCAAGCCTTGCAGAGAGATTTGAAGTGCAAGATTGGGAGATACCCAGGGGTCCCCACTCCCACAGAGGAGAAGGGGATGGGGATGGAGGGTAGGGGAAGGATTGTGGGAGAGGGTGACCAGCAGGGGCAGGGAGCAGGATGAAAAATTAATAAGAAAATTTTTTTTAAAAACCCAGCAGCTTTAAAAGTGCAATACCACAAAGAGAGCAAACACAAAAATCAGGGGGAAAATGAATAAATTGTTGGATGAGATGTCCACATACTCAATCCAAAGTCTGAGAATCATAGCAGCTTTGTTAGTAATAGTCAGAAACTGGAAACTACTTAGATGCCCCTCAATGAAGTATAGATACAGAAAATGTGGTACACCTACACAATGGAATATTATTCAGCTATTATAAGCACAGAACCATGAGTTTTGCAGACAAATGGATTGAACTTGAGACTATCATTTGGAATAACAAAAAACTCAGGATAGCGAAAACGAACAATAAAAGAACTTCTGAGGGAATCACCATCCCTGATATGAAGCTCTACTACAGAGCAATTGTGATAAAACATTCTATATGGTATTAGTACAGAGAAAGGCATGAAGATCAATGGAATAGAATTGAAGACCCAGAAATGAACTCACACACCTATAATCACTTGATCTTTTACAAAGGAGCTAAAGCCACCCAGTGGAAAAAAGATAGCCTGTTCAACAAATGGTACTGGTTTAACTGGAGGTCAGTATGCAGAAGAATGCAAATCGATCCATTCTTATCTCCTTGTACAAAGCTCAAGTCCAAGTGGATCAAGGACCTCCACATAAAACCAGACACACTGAAACTAATAGAGGAGAAAATGTGGAAGAGCTTCAAACACATGGGCACAGGAAAAATTTTCCTGGAGAAAACACTAATGGTTTATTTATGCTCTAAGATCAACCATAGACAAGTGGGACCTCATAAAATTGCAAAGCTTCTATAAGGCAAAGGACACTGTCAATAGGACAAAATAGCAACCAACAGACTAGGAAAAGATCACTATCAATCCTACATCCGATAGAGGGCTAATATCCAATATATACAAAGAACTCAAGAAGTTAGACTCCAGAGAGACAAATAATCCTATTAAAAATGGGGTACAGAGCTAAACAAAGAATTTTCTTTTTTTTTCTTTTTTTCTTTTCTCTTCTAAATTCTTTGTTTACATTCCAAATGATTTTCCCTTTCTAGGTTCCCCCTTTCCATAAGTCCCATAAGCCCTCTTCCCTCTGCCCATTCCCCAATCAACCCCCTCCCACTTCTCTGTCCTGGTAATCCCCTACAATGCTGCATCAAGCCTTTCCAGGACCAGGGCCCTCTTCTTCGTTCTTCTTGGTAATGATTTGATATGTGAGTTGTGTCTTGGGTATTCAGAGCTTCTGGGCTAATATCCACTTATCAGTGACAGCATTCCATGTGTGTTCTTTTGTGAATGGGTTACCTCACTTAGGATGATATTGTCCAGTTCCAACCATTTGCCTAAGAATTTCATGAATTCATTGTTTTTAATTGCTGAGTAGTATTCCATTGTGTAAATATACCACATTTTCTGTATCCATTTCTCCATTGAGGGGCATCTGGGTTCTTTCCAGCTTCTGGCTATTATAAATAAGGCTGCTATGAACATAGTGGAGCATGTGTCCTTATTGCATGCCAGGGAATCCTCTGGGTATATGCCCAGGAGTGGTATAACAGGGTCTTCCAGAAGTGTCATGCCCAGTTTTCTGAGGAACTACCAGACTGATTTGCAGAGTGGTTGTACCATCTTGCAATCCCACCAGCTGTGGAGGAGTGTTCCTCTTTCTCTACATCCTCGCTAACACCTGCTATCTCCTGAGTTTTTAACCAAAGCTATTCTGACTGGGTCTGAGGTGAAATCTCAGGGTTGCAAGTTGATCCATTCTTATCTCTTTGTACTAAGATCAACCCCAAGTGGATCAAGGACCTCCACATAAAACCAGACACACTAAAACTAATAGAAAAGAAACTGGGGAAGAGCATTGAGCACATGGGCACAGGCGAAAAACTCCTGAACAGAACAGCAATTGCTTATGCTCTAAGATCAAGAATTGCCAAATGGGACCTCATAAAATTACAAAGTTTCTCTAAGACAAAGGACACTGTCAAAATGACAAAATGGCAACCAACAAATTGGGAAAAGACCTTCACCAACCCTACATCCGACAGAGGGCTAATATCCAATATATACAAAGAACTCAAGAAGTTAGACTCCAGAGAACCAAATAACCTTATTAAAAATGGGGTACAGAGCTAAACAAAGAATTTTCACCTGAAGAACGTCGAATGGCTGAGAAATATCTTAAGAAATGTTCCACATCTTTAGTCATCAGGGAAATGCAAATCAAAACAACCCTGAGATTCCACCTCACACAAGTCAGAATGGCTAAGATAAAAAAAATTCAGGGGATAGCAGATGCTGGCAAGATAGAGAGCGGAGAAAGAGGAACACTCCTCCACTCCTGGGCATATACCCAGAGGATTCCCTGGCATGCAATAAGGTCACATGCTCCACTATGTTCATAGCAGCCTTATTTGTAACAGCCAGAAGCTGGAAAGAACCCAGATGTTCTTCAGCAGATAAATGGATACAGAAAATGTGGTACATTTATACAATGGAGTACTACTCAGCTATCAAAAACAATGACTTTATGAAATTCTTAGGCAAATGAATGGAACTAGAAAATATCATCCTGAGTGTGGTGACCCAATCACAGAACACACATGGAAATGCAATCACTGATAAGTGGATATTAGCCATAAAATACAGGATACCAATGCTACACTCCACAGACCCAAAGAAGCTAAACAAGAAGGAAGGCCCAAGTGAGAATGCTTGAATTTCAGTTAGAAGGGGGGAATAAAAATAGTCATGGGAAGCAAAAGGAGGGAGGGAGCTTGGTTGGAGAGGGAGGGGAATGGAAGTTTCAGGATCAGGTGTGGGGGAGTGGCAGGAGAGATAGTCAAATGGTCATGAGAATGAATGGAAATCTGCACCTGATGAGGGTGGCGAGGTGGGGAATATCTCCAGGACATGACAGAGAACTGGGGTAAGGGAGGCACACAAAAGTCAATGGGAGTCAATGAGGGTAACTTTAGCTGTGACTCACAGCACTGGTAATATGGAACCTGAAGAGAGTACCTCCTATAGCCAGGCAAGATCCCCAGTGGACCAATAGGGACCCTAACCCACCCACAAAACTTTTGACCCAAAATTTATCCTATTCACAAGAAATCCAGGGACTGGGAGATGAAACAGAGACTGAGGAAATGGCCAACCAGTGACTGGCCCAACTTGAG
This sequence comes from Apodemus agrarius, assembly GCA_964023405.1. Lineage (NCBI taxonomy): Eukaryota > Metazoa > Chordata > Mammalia > Rodentia > Muridae > Apodemus > Apodemus agrarius. The sequence goes on along the minus strand of OZ030010.1, from coordinate 58,251,641 downwards.
ACCCACCCCATGGGCAAGCACCAGTCCCTGACACTATTAATGATACACTTCTATGCTTGCAGGCAGGAGTCTAGCATATCTCTCTTCTGAGAGGCTCCACCCGGCAGCTGACTCACACAGATGCAGACACACACAACAAAACAGTAGATAGAACTTGAGAACTCTCATGGAAGAGTTGCAGGAAGGATTTAGGGCCCTGAAGGGAATAGGAACTCTACAGGAAGGCCAACAGAGTTAACTAACCTGGACCCTTGGGGTTCTCAGAGGCTGAACCACCAACCAAAGAACATACATGGGCTGGACCTAGGCCTGTATCTAGGCCTCCCTGCTCCTATGTAGCAGATGCACAGCTTGATCTTCATGAGTCCATAACAATTGGAGCAGAGGCTATCCCAAAAGCTGTTACCTCTCTGTGGGATATAGTCTTCTAGATGGGCTGCCTTGTCTGGCCTCAGTAGGAGAGGATGGGCCTAGCTTCACAGAGACCTGCAGTTCCAGGGTCGGAAGATACCCAGGGTAACCCCCAACTGCTCAGAGGAAAAGGGGAGTGGGAATGGGGGAAGAAATATAGGAGAGGGTACCAGGATGGGGCAGTGAGGTATGCAAAGTGAATAAGTAAAAAAAAATTAAATAAATAAAAAATAAATTTTACTGTAAAAAATTATAGCAGCTTCAAAGGTGCAATACCGGAGAAAGACACCAGAGGGAGCAAAACATTGTAAAAATTGGGTAAAAATTAGCAAATCTTCCACATACCCAATCCAAAAGCCTGAGAGGTCCCCAAGAAGCCTCTAAAATCTCTAACCTCTGGATAACTTGTGAAAGTTTTCTTCCAATCAGTAAAAAAGCCAATCAGTAAAAATGTAGAGAGGAGAATATTTTCTCAAACAAGGAGGTACGAAATGGAACAAAAACACATGACTCATACCATAAAATATATACATACACATACATATATATGTATATACACACATATGTATATGTATATGTATATGTGTATGTATGTATGTGTGTATATATGTATGTATGTATATATGTTTGTATGTGTGTATATATGTATGTATATATATGTGTGTGTGTGAATGTATGTGTGTGTGTGTGTGTGTGTGTGTATATATATATATATATATATATATGTATGTATATGAAATTTTCAGGCAAATTGACGTAACTAGGAAAAAATCATCCTGAGTAAGATAACCTAGACCCAGAAAGATAAATATGGTATGCATTAGCTTACCTGTGGATAAAGGCCATTAAATACATATTAACCAAACTATAACCCATAGACTTAGAGAGGCTAAGTATAGAAGAGCAGACTAGGGAAATCACATGAATCTCCGTAGGAGGAGGATGTAGAATAGATTTTATGGGTGGACTAGGGTAGGTCAGGAATGGGAAGATAAGGTGGGATGGGGAGGGGAAACAGGGTTGAGAGTGGAATGCATTGAAATAAAGCTAGAATTGAGGGACATTTGAAGTGTGGTGTGGAAACTTCCTAAAACATGAAAAAGATCCTAATGTAGTCTCCAAATAATGAGGGAGACAGATTTCAATTGGCCATCCAGTTCCAAGCTTCCAGTACTGGGACTGGGTTATATCCAATTGAGTTGTTGGCCAAAGAGGTCCCACGGAAATCCCCAAACAACCCAGGCTGTTGCCAAGAAAATTCTCTCTAAAAACTGATCATGTGCTGTAGATAACACCTTTACAACTTATTAAACATGGAAAAGTTCACAGAATCTTCATTCCTATGGTCTAGTTTCTTTGGTGTGGGAACTTACTCTGAAGGTTACCAAAGAGAAACATAAATAAAACCTTAGATCTACAATGCTTTTCTGCCTGCTAGGGCAATGGTAGTACAAAGCTACGGGAGTAACCAACCAATGTCTGATTTGACATAAAACCCATTCCATTGGACACAACCAATACCTAACTGGTGATCTGAGTGTTTGGCCCAGGGAGTGGCACTATTTTGGAGGTGTGACATTTTTGGAGTAGGTGTGGCATGTTGGAATAGGTGTGTCACTACTTTAAGACACTCATCCTAATTGCCTGGAAGCAAGTCTTCTAGTGTCCTTCAGATGAAGATGTAGAACTCTCAGCTCCTCCTGCACCATGCCAGCTTGGATGATGCGAGGCTTCCACCTTGAAGATAATGGACTGAACCTCTGAACCTGTAAGCCAGCATCAATTAAATGTTGTCATTTATAAGAGCTGCCTTGGTCATGGTGTCTGTTCACAGCAGTAAAGTCCTAACTAAGCCAATGTTTTTATGGGAATCCTGAGTGTGTAAATGAGTGTGTCTCTGATTCATGTGTGTTCTCTTGAAGCTCTTTTCCTTTTGTTGGTTTACCTTGTCCAACTTCGATGTGAGATGGTTCCTGTTTTTTCTTATTATATTTTTTTATGTTTTTGTTGTTATCTTTTAAAAGTTTCTTCTTGTCTAATGAGATACAAAAAGGGAATGGATCTGGATCCAGATGGGAGAAGAGGTAGGGGAACTGAGAAACTTACAGAGAGAGAGGGAGAGGGAATAAAATCAAGATGTACTATAAAGAGAAAAAAATCTATTGTCAATAAAAGAGAAAGGGAAGAAAATTAAAGGATGAGAAAGATGCCTAATCATGTATAAGGGAGTCCATTTGATAATCAGGAGTAAGTTTTCAGTTGATGAAATGAAAACTTCAAAGAGTTAAAATAAAAGAAATTGTTAACTAAGGATATAATATCCAGAAAAACTGGCCTCCAAAAAAATCCTTTTATTCCTTATAAAATAGAGGAGGGTTATCACTGTTAGACGTACATTAACAAAAAAAATTAAAAGATATCTTCATTTGAAACAAAGCAATAACTGAAAGCAACAGTAAAGCAAAATTGGAATAATATTTTAATGCTGAAAAAGCGATACACCAATCACAATTAATTCATGTTTCATTCTAGAATGCCTTAAACAAAACTATGAAATAGGTTATAAAATATGTTAGCTTAGAGAGATGGTTCAGCAGTTAAGAGCACTGGCTACTCTTCCAGAGGTCCTGAGTTCAATTCCCAGCAAACACATGGTGGCTCACAACCATCTGTAATGGGATCTGATGCCCTCTTCCGGTGTGTCTGAAGATAGCTGCAGTGTACTCAAATAAAATAAATAAATAAATAAATCTTTTAAAAAAATGTGTTGAACACCAGAGTGATTGCACTTGGAGGGAGTCCCTGCAGCCTCCGCCTGCTTCACTCCCGGAAGGACCAGACAGACAACACCAGGTACACAGAGATATCCCAAGTTTAACATCACTCAGGACACAGCCCACCAGGCTTCTGCCTGTGCCCAAGGCCTGGGCAGCTCTGCAGGTCGTCTGTGTGCCAGCCCTGTCCTGGAACATTTGCCCTGCAGGGTGACTGGCACTTGGAGGGGGTCACTGCAGCCTCCTCCATCTTTGCTCCTGGACAGACCAGGCAGGCAGCACCCGGTACACAGAGACAACCCGAGAATAACATTGCTTGGGGCAAGGAACACTAGGGCTCCAACAGCACCCAAGAGTAGGGTAGCCCATCAGCAATCTGTGCCAGGGGAAACCTAGTCATCTAGTGGTGTGGAAATAGCCTTACAGGCTCACAGGAGGTTCAAGCACCAGCCAGTGACAACAGGACCAACTAACAGCAGAGATAACCAGATGGCAAAAGGCAAACTTAGGAACTTTACTAACAGAAATAAAGGCAACATGGTAGCGTCTGAACCCAATTCTCCAACAACAGCAAGTCATGGATACCCCAACACACCAGAAAAACAAGATCTGGATTTAAAATCATATATCATGATGCTATTGGAGAATTACAAGAAGGACATAAATAAATCTCTTAAAGAAATACAGGAGAACATGAATCAAAAGTTAGAAGCCTTTAAAAAGGAAACACAAAAATTATTTAAAGAAAATCAGGAGAATATGGGTCAACAGATAGAAGCCAAGAGAGCTGAAACACAAAAATCACTTAAAGAAATACAGGAGAACTTAGGTCAAGAGGCAGAAGCCATGAAAGAGTAAACACAAAAATCTCTTAAAGAATTACAGGAAAACACAAACAAACAAGCGAAGGAACTGAGCAAAATGATCCAGGATCTAAAAACAGAAGTATAAACAACTAAGAAACAAAGGGAGACAACTTTGGAGATAGAAAATCTTGGGAAGAAATCAGGGGCCATAGATGCAAATATTAACAACAGAATACAAGAGATAGAAGAAACAATCAGATGCTGAAGATACCAAAGAAATCATTGACTCAACAGTCAAAGAAAATGCAAAATGCAAAAAGCTTGTAACCCAAAACATCCAGGAAGTTTAGGACATAATGAGAAGACCAAACTTAAGGATTATAGGTATAGATGACAGTGAAGATTTACAACGTAAAGGGCCAGCAAATATCAACAAACTTATGAAAGAAAACTTCCTAACCTGAAAAGACAGATGCCCATGAACATACAAGAAGTTTACAGACTGAACCAGAACAGAAATACTTCCCATCACATAATAATCAAAACCCCAAATGTACTAAACAAAGAAAGAATATTAAAAGCAGTAAGAGAAAAAGGCCAAGTAACATATAAAGGAAGACCTATCAGAATTACACCAGACTTCTCACCAGAGACCATTAAAGATAGAAGATCCTGGGCAGATCTCATACAGACTCTAAGAGAACACAAATGCAAGCCAAGACTACTATACCCAGCAAAAATTTCAATCATCATAGATGGGGAAACCAAGATATTCCATGATAAAACCAAATTTACACAATATCTTTATTCCATAAACCCAGTCCTACAAAGGATAATAGGTGAAAAATGTCAATACAAGGAGGGAAACTACACCCAAGAAAAAGCAAGACAGTAACCTTCTTTCATCAAACCCAAAAGAAGATAACTACTCAAACATAAAAATAACATCAAAAATAAAAGGAAGTAATAATCACTATTCCTTAATATCTTTTAACATCAATGGACTCAATTCTCCAATAAAAAGACATAGACTAACAGACTGGATACTGAAACAGGACCCTACACTTTGCTGCATACAGGAAACACATCTCAGTGTTAAAGACAAACACTACCTTAGCGTAAAAGGCTGGAAAAAAATGTTACAAGCAAATGGTCCCAGGAAACAAGATGCAGTAGCCATTCTAATATCAGATAAAATTGACTTTCAACCTAAAGTCATCAAAAGAGACACTGAAGGACAGTTCTTACCGGTCAAAGGAAAAATCCACCAAGAAGAACTTTCAATTCTGACTATCTATGCTCCAAATTCAAGAGCACCCTCATTCATAAAAGAAACTTTACTAAAGCTCAAAGCACACATTGCACCTAACACAATAATTGTGGGTGACTTCAACACCTCAATGGACCGATCATGAAAATGGAAACTACACAGGGACACAATAAAATTAATTGAAGATTTTCTTTCTCTCTTTATTTCTCTCTTTTTCTTTTTCTACTTCTGTATAATAAAGCTTTGAAACTATGGACTGTCTCTTCTTATTAAAACCCGCAGTGTATGAAACTAATAGAAAAGAAACTGGGGAAGCCCCTTGAAGACATGGGCACAGGGGAAATTTTCCTGAACAGAACACCAATAGCTTATGCTCTAAGATCAAGAATTGACAAATGGGAGCCTTTTGTGATCAGTGGAGCAGCTGGGACGGAAGTCATCCTGCCCGCAGCTGTTTGTACCAGGGAGCCCGGCGACTCCAGTCTTCTGTGCATAGCCTGCCAGGAGAGAGAGATCTCCCAGCAGTGCTTTCACTTTTGAGCTCAGAGGAGTAAGGAGACCAGCTTACAGGTCCACAGGAAGAACAATCTCCAGCCAGAGACAAGAATAACAACTAGCACCAGATGGCAAAAGGAAAGCACAAGTACCCTACCAACAGAAACCAAGGCCACATGGCAACATCAGAACCCACTTCTCCCACCACAGCAAGTCCCGGATACCCCAACACACTGGAAAAGCAAGAGTTGGATTAAAAATTGTATCTCATGATGCTGATAGAGGGCTTCAAGAAAGACTTAAATAACTCCTTAGAGAAATACAGGAGAACATGGGCCAACAGGTAAAAGCCCTTAAAGAGGAAACACAAAAATCCCTTCAAGACAAACAGGAGATTATGGGTCAACAGGCAGAAGCCCTTAAAGAAGAAACACAAAAATCCCTGAAAGAATTATAGGAAAACACAAACAATCAAGTGAAGGAACTGAACAAAACCATCCAGGATCTAAAAGTGGAAGTAGAAACAATAAAGAAATCACAAAGTGAGACATCTCTGGAGATTGAAAACATTGGAAAGAATTCAGGAGCATCATCAACAACAGAATACAAGAGAGAAGAAAGAGCCTCAGGTGCTGAAGATACCATAGAAAACATTGACTTAGCAGTCAAAGAAAATGCAAAATGCATAAAGCTGGTAACCCAAAACATCCAGGAACTCCAGGACACAATGAAAAAACCAAACCTAAGGATTATAGGTATAGATGAGAAGGAGGATTTGCATATTAAAGGCCCAGTAAATATTTTCAACAAAATTGTAGAAGAAAACTTCCCTAACCTAGAGAAAGAGATGCCCATGAACATATAAGAAGCCTTCAGAACTCCAAATAGACTCGACCAGAACAGAAAATCCTCCCGGCACATAATAATCAAAACACCAAATTCACTAAACAAAGAAAGAATATTAAAAGCAGTAAGGGGGAAAGGGCAAGTAACTTATAAAGACAGACCTATCAGAATCACACCAGACTTCTCACTAGAGACAATGAAAGCTAGAAGATCCTGGGCAGACCTCATACAGACCCTAAGAGAACACAAATGCCAGCCCAGGCTGCTATACCCAGCAAAACGCTCTATCATCATAGATGGAGAAACCAAGATATTCCATGATAAAACCAAATTTGCACAATATCTGTCCGCAAATCCAGTCCTACAAAATGATGGAAAATTGATGGAAAATGCCAACACAAGGAGGGAAACTACACTCTAGAAAAAGCCGAAAGGAATCTTCCAACAAACCCAAAAGAAGATACCCACACAAACATAAAAATAACATAAAAAATAATAACAGGAAGCAACAATCACTATTCCTTAATATCTCTTAACAATGGACTCAACTCCCCAATAAAAGGACATAGACTAACAAAATATTTCTCATGTAAATCTTCAATTTTGTCAGAAAATGTTTGTAATTCCCCTTTTAATTAATTTAGTAATTTCTTTTATGTCTACCATTTTATCTGTATTATTTTTCATGATAATCTTCAATTTTAATATGTCTTTCTATATGCCTCCTCCATTTTATCAGAAATGTTTTCAATATAAATCTGATTTTATCACAAACGTTTCTAATTCCATGTTCAATAAATTTAGAAAGTTTTTACATCAAACGTTTTTTATGTAAAAACTTCCATGAAATAGTCAATTTTAACATGTTTGTCTATTTCTTGAATTTTACCAGAAATACTTTCCATGTAAAATTTCAATGTTATCTGAAAATGTTTAAAATTCCACCTTCAATCACCTTAGAATTATCTTTATGCCTATTATTTTATTTATATAATTTCTATGCTAATCTTTAATTTTAACATGTTTTTCTATATATTTCTGCAATTTTATCAGAAATAGTTTCCATGTAAAACTTCAAGTTTATCAGAAAATGTTTATAATTCCACGTTTAATCAACTTAGGAATACTTTTATGCTTACCATTATTATAAAATTTTCCATGATCTTCAATTCTAACAGGTTATTCTATATTTTCTACAATTTTATCAGAAATATTTTTCACATAAATCTTCAATTCTATCATAAAATGTTTCTATCCCACATTTCAATTAGTTTAGCAAAGTTTTACATGTCTACCACTTTACTCCTTAATTGTCTATGAAAATTGTCAATTTTAAAGTGTTTATATGAAATATTTTCCATGTAAATCTTTAATTTTATCACAAAGTGTTGTTACTACCCTTTACTTCCCTTTTCAATTCTTTAAAAAAAAAAGAATTGACAAATGGGATCTCGTAAAACTACAAAGTTTCTGTAAGGCAAAGGACATTGTCAAAAGGACAAAACAGCAACCAACAAATTGGGGAAAAAATCTCTACATCCAACAGAGGGCTTATATCCAAGATATACAAAGAACTCAAGAAGACTCCAGAGAACCAAATATTCCCCTTAAAAATGGGGTACAGAGCTAAATAAAGAATTTTCACCTAAGGAATATCAAATGGCTGAGAAGCACCTAGAGAAATGGTCAACATCCTTAGTCATCAGGGAAATGCAAATCAAAACAACCCTGAGATTTCACCTCACACCAGTCAGAAAGGCTAAGATCAAAAACTCAGGAGAAAACAGATGCTGGCATGGATGTGGAGAAAGAGGAACACTCCTCTACTACTGGTAGGGTTGCAAGCTGGTACTACCACTCTGGAAATCAGTCTGGCGGTTCTTCAGAAAACTGGGCATGACACTTCTGGAGGATGCATCTATACCACTCCTGGGCAAATACCCAGAGAACTTCCCAGCATGTAATAAGGATACATTTCCACTATGTTCATAGCAGCCCTATTTATAATAGCCAGAAGCTGGAAAGATCCCAGATGTCCCTCAATGGTGGAATGGATACAGAAAATGTAGTATATATACACAATGGAGTACTATTCAGCCAATAAATTTCTAGAAATTCTCAACATAACAACAGAGAATAATGCAAAAAATGAAAAAGTCTCTTTATGACTGGTAAAGAGACTGGAGTAGTAGTCCAAAGCCATCCAACAGAGCTAGAGGCTTAAGTAAAGACAACAAGCCAATATTGCTACTGAACACAGATGCAGCAATTCTCAGAACAAACTAGTAAGCCCAGTTGACCTTTATATTATAGTGGTTATAACATGATGAGGTGAGATTTGTCCTATAGTAGTAAGTGAATATGTGAAAATAGTTAATATGATATGCCACATCAAGAATAAAATCCACATGGGCATCTCAATATTACTGAAAACTCATTTGCCAGAATTCAAAGCTTTTCTAATAAAAGCACTCAACAAAGTATGAACAGAAAGCAAGTACATCAATAAAATAAAAGGCCACATATGAAGAGCTTAGAATGCACATTATTATCGCATCTACTTAATATAGCATTAAAATGTTATTCAAAGACATCAGACAAGAAACAGAATTAATGGCATGTAAATTAGAAAGGGGAGAGTAAAATTCTGTTCACAGGTGGAGTGATTTTATATATAGAAACTCCTGAGAACTTCATGAGAGTCCAAAAACTAAAAGAGTTTAGCAAAATAGCAGGTACTTAGTAAACACTCTGTTTTTATACACGGAAAATAAGCGATCTAAAATGAAAATCAATGTAATTGCTATTTAATAGTTTCAAAATTTTAGAATATGTAGAAACAGCAACAAAAGTGATGAAAGGTTTGTACACTGAAAACATGAAAGCACAGATGAGATAAATTAATGAAGATACAGATGAAAATACATACTGTACTAATAGACTGAAAGACTTAATAGTGTTAAAATGACCCTGTTACCCAAAGCAATATACATATTTGGTGAAATTTTCATTAGAAAATTGACATTTTTCTACAAAAAAACAGAAAGAAGAATTCTAAAATTTATATGGCTCATCTATCAATACCCAATTGCTAAACAACACTGTGAAAAGTATAATGAAACTAGAGACCTCATACCCCTTGCTCTCAGAATATTTCACAAATAGAAAGAACTAAAATTATATATATATATATATATATATATATATATATATATATATATTTGGTTTTTCGAAACAGGGTTTCTCTGTGTAGTCCTGGCTGTCCTGGAACTCACTCTGTAGACCAGGCTGGCCTTGAACTCAGAAATCCGCCTGCCTCTGCCTCCCAAGTGCTGGGATTGCAGGCATGCGCCACCACCGCCCGGCCCCTAAAATAATAGTAAACTGACATATAAATGCGGACTTACACAGTAATTTGGAAAAGAATAGTGAACCTATGAATAGTCAAACTTTCTCATAACAATGCCAAAGCTGAATAGTAGAGATAGTATCTTCAACAGATGGTTCTGAAAAACATGGATATATATGCAAAAGAATTAAATTGTATATTCATCTCTCACCACACATAAAACTAAACTCCAAATCTATTAACATAGATTAAATAGATTAAAGACCAACTTTGAGACCTGATACTGTAAACTCTCCTATAAATAAAACACAGAAGCAAGGCTTTACAACATTTGTCTTGGCAATAATTTTTTGACTGTGCCACCAAAAGCCCAAGAAAGAAAAGTAAAAAGTAAACAAGTGGAACTCTATTCAACTAAAAAGCTTCCATGTAGCAAATCTATCAACATGTCTGTGGTGGTGCACACCCTTTATCCCAGCACTTGGGAAACAGAGGTAAGTGGATCTCTTTGACCTCAAGGCTAGCCAGTTCTAAAGAGTTTCAGCACAGCCAGGGCTATCTATGTAGAGACCCTGCTTTGGGGCAGGGATGGGGGAGGCACAAATCTATCAACATAGTTAAGAGGCAACCTACATACTGGGAGAAAAAATGTAAAACCTCTGTTTCAGATAACAGTAGTATGCAAAATAAAAACTCATTGAAATCAATAAAAAAACAAACCCATTATAGTACAGAAAAATGACTTACACAGTTCTTCCAAGAACAAATGGCTAATAGATATATGAAAAGATCCCAACTCTACTAGTCACCAGAGAAATTCAACTGTTATTATTTCATGGTTTTAATATGATCATTTAAAAAAAACAAACAGAAAATAAACTAAATGAATAAATAATAAACTAATGTAAAAATGCACTTAATAAAAGTGTATTCTATTTATGGTGGTATTTTTTGCTAACAGCTAGCTTTATAGCTGTTTATTCACAGAGGATATGAGTAATTAATTGATATGATGGGCATGCTAGTTTATTTTACCATAGTAACTACCAACTTTTATATACCTCATGACACATTTTCTATACTCAATTCAAAATAAGAGTTTTTAGATTGGAGTACAAAATAATGGATTTCATTATGCACTCAACATTAATAATTAGACCTGTAGTCACCATTGTATGAACTATAAAATAATGCATACACCACAAAAAGGTATTTTATTTCCTTATTAAGCTAAAAATAGACCTACTATAAGATTCAGCAATCCCATTAGATTAAAAGAGAATAAAACAGAGCTAAGTATATGCTATGTACTCATTTGCTCTTAAAAAAGAAACATGGCTGTACTGAAAGTAAATGGAAAAGTTATGCCATAGAAATAGCAAGAGTTTTGAGACAGGGCTTTGCCAAATAGGCTGGGATAGGTGGGAATCCTCTGTCTTGCTGCCTTTGTCTCTCAAGTGCTGAGATTTCAACCACATGCTCTCCTAATAAGATAAAATGTAGTGTTTTATTAAAAGAACGGTATATAGATATAGAAATAGAGAGAGCTAGAGATCTCGGATAAAATAAATATCAGAGAAAAGTAAATTACCAAAGAGAAATAACATTGTATAACATCCATAATGTAAAAAATACATTAAAATATAATAAAATATATACAAATATGAAATGTAATATAAAATATAATAAAATATATAAAAAATTACCTAGGAAGAGAAAAGATTAGAAGTTAGAGGTCTAAGAATGTCAAAGAGGTAGATACAGCTTTATAAATGATTGAGATTAGGGCTCTGCAGTGATGGTATAATCATAGGAAGCTACACATGTGGAAAATGAATATAGCCACAAACAATTGCTTATAAAAATGGGAAATTTATATAATATCAACATCTTACTTGATGATATTGCATGTCTGTACAAGATAATACAGAAAGGCTATTTGAAGTTTAAGTAAGACTTCCTTACATTTTTGTAATTTTCTGAAAGTAAAATATAATTACATTGTTTCCTCCTTCCCTTTACTCCCTCCAACTTTTCCCATACACCACCCTGTTGCCCTCTTTCAGATTCATGGCTTAAGGTTCAGGGATTATAACAAGAGAGAAGGTGGAAAATTTATAAGAACCAGAGGAACAGAAAACAGGAAGTTGGCTGTGAAGTATCATCTAGAAATGTCAGAGAAGCTACACTCAAGCATTTATCATCAATATTACTGCTTCTTTATATTTTTTTAAGTTCCTGTGATTTTTTCATTGAAAACATAGCAATACAGTATTCACTGTTTATAAATTTTATGAACATGTGATCAAATTTAGGGGGTCACAACTGATGTGCCAACTCAGTCAAGCCACTCATCCTCAATAAACCCACACAAGGAACAGGGAAAGCAAACAAAGGAGATTTATTCAATATGGCCACAATGGGAAGAGGGATGAAGAGATCAAAGACCTTCAAGTTAGTCTTCAGGGTCCTGTCATGGAATTAAAGTTTATTTAGGGGGCCAAGGGTATAAATATCTAAACAATCCTAGTCTACCCAGTGTTGACCCATGATTATCTGGGATTCAGTTTCATCCTGTTCTGACCAGTTTTTAGAACTCTATGAAAATCTCTTTCTAGGAGACAAATTTCCCCTTTGTCTGAAGTCTTTTCTTTCCACATGATATTCCTTAGGGAATTCCCATTTATCTGGGGTCTACTGTATAAATAGTCTCATAGGTTGAGAAAGACAATATGTCTCTTGTATATACTTTTTAATTTTTGAAATAATATAAAGACATAATTTCCCCCTTCCCTTTCTTCTCTCCAGTCCCTCCCATACAACTCCTTTGCTCTCCCTCCAACTCGTTGCCTCTTTTTCTTTGTTATTACCTATATGCATATTCATAAATATAACCTGGTCAGTACATATACTGTTACTTGTGTGTATATGATCTCAAACAAGTTTCCTTAAAGATTACTTTTCTTCCTAGTTTAAGTTCCACATATGTCTAAGCCACACTTGTTGTTTCATTGAGAATCTTTCATATTCTTAATAAAAATCACATACATGCATATGTATCATTTAACTTTAAGTTGGTTTAAATACATCTTCATTAATTACCAAAATAGGTTTGTTTGTTTGTTTGTTTTTAAAAAATGAGTTCTACCTACTTCACCCAAGCTGGTCTTAAGCTTGTAGACCCAAGCAGTGTTCAGTCTATCGAGTATCTGGAACTACAAACATACAGCTACACCTGACTTTATAAAACATCTTAATTACAAGAGACAGATAAACAAAATATTCACAACTTAATGCTCCAACATTTTATATAAAGCACTCTGGCAATATCTTCATCATCTGCTTAAATTATTCCTTGATGAGAAATTCATTATCAATTCCATATTCTTTAGTTAACTAATTCTCTAGGTCTACTGAGATAAAGTATCCTTATACTCGGTTTTTAAAAGTCTGTCAGAAGATGTGGTTGCTGAATTTAAAAAAAAAAGTATTTTGAAGCCAAAAAAAAAGTCCTTTCATTTTATTTTATGTGTATGGCTGTTTATATTTTTCCTGTGTAGTAGTACATGTGTGCCTGGGAACTGAATAGGTCAGAAGAGGGCATCAGATCCCCTGGAACTAGTTATACTTGTTTGCGGGCTACCAGATGGGTGCTAGGAGTTGAACCTGGGTCCTCTGGGAGGATACCCAGCACATTTAACCATCGAGCCATCTCTCCAGCCCCCACATTCAATTTAAAATTATCTTCCAAATATTTTTTCTAATTCTCTACTTCCCTCTGCTCATGAAGACTACTAAGAATTAAATAGATTTTCTACTGTGAATTGGATTGTTAGCCCTGTAAAATGTTTTCAGTCTCTCTCTTCCACAAGTTTTAAACATACAGCAAAGTTTCATCAAACATGTCACAGGAATGGCAAAGCTGAAGTGACAAAGAATGACTATTTAAAAAAAAGAGCTTAATTTCTTTCTTTCTTTTTTTTTTTTGGTTTTTCGAGACAGGGTTTCTCTGTGTAGTCCTGGCTGTCCTGGAACTCATTCTGTAGACCAGGCTGGCCTCGAACTCAGAAATCCACCTGCCTCTGCCTCCCAAGTGCTGGGATTGCAGGCGTGCACCACCACCGCCCGGCTATGAGTTTAATTTCTATTCTAACAGAAATTATCCTATGCTCTTGTGTCCTCTGCTGTTAGGCATAAGATCTAAAACCTGTAAATTAAAAGCACTGAGTTATATAGCAAAAACAAAGTATTACTGTAGAAGTCAGAACAATAAAGAACTGGCTCTTATCCCCTCTTGGAAAAGTATCAATGATGAATGATAATCCCCTGACAACTATTCTCATTTGTACCTGCTTATGCTGTGTTAACCTTTACTTGTCAAAGTTAACTGGAGTAGAAGTTACCTTTCTTGACAGACGTATTTAATTCAAGAATACTAGAAATGTTGAGTTTTAGGTCGTATTGCATCATAACACAAGTAAAAGAAATAACTACAAGTATTTGCATTTTTAGTTTTTGAGATAGGGGCTTACTCTGTAGCCCACTATACAGGTCAAGTCTGCCTTGAACTCAGAGGATTCTACTTGCATCAACTTTCTGAGTATAAAGATTACAAGTATACACCACCATAATTGATTGATTCATTCAATTTGTTACTTTAGAACTGAGAAAGTCCCAGAGTTTTGTTATTTTTAGATGTTTGACAGTATCATAAGTATAGTAAGATTATGGGTTGCAATGTTTAATGAACATTTTATTTTCTCCTTCTGATGTATCAATGAAAATGTATTTACAAAGTATAAGAGTTTACATTTCAGTTATATTTCTACTACACTTTCTATAACTGAAAGTTTCCAAAAAATATTACCTTAAATTTTCTTACACCACCGATTAACACTAACTTGAAAGTTCAAAACCTAAAATGTTTCAAAATTCAAATAGTTTCATACTATGACCATAATAATTGATCTTAGATATATGATAACATCCGATTTCTGATTTTTGGACTAGCAATAATCAACTCAAAGTTACATGCAAATATTCCAATTTCTGGATAACTTCAAAATCTGAAACACTTATGCTCCAAGCATTTCTAAGAAGGGATCTCAAATTTTATTAACTACTGTTTGTATCCCTTTCACAGTACTAGGCATACAGTATCTTAATTGGTGATAGAATACTTAAAAAATATTTTAAAGTATATTGAACCTAGGTATCTCTAATTCTTATCACTTAGTTGGATTCAATATGAAGTTTCTGGTACCAGCAAGGGACTTCAAAATTTCCTAACCTCTAATATGGCTATGGCTATTCTTTCTCTACAGCATAATCCATAACTAACATAGGACAGAGAATCTAGAAAAAAAGTAGGGTGACTGCTACATCTACCCAACCTTAACAAATTCTTGATTAGTAGAGTGCAAATTAATTAAATTTTGTCTTGCAATTGGGAACATACTGATGTTAAAATATATAATTCTGAAAATTACTGAAATTAAATTAACTTTGTAATTTTTTTACATAAAGTTGTTTAAATAAATCAATAAACATGATAGGAGTAGAGACATTTAAATTACTCAAAGATGTTTTCCAGGGCTTTAGAAATCTTCACATATTATCCATTGATTTATTTCTTTTTGTTTTGTTTTGTTTTGTTTTGTTTTGTTTTGTTTTGTTTTTTCGAGACAGGGTTTTTCTGTATAGCCCTGGCTGTCCTGGAACTCACTCTGTAGACCAGGCTGGCCTCGAACTCAGAAATCCACCTGCCTCTGCCTCCCAAGTGCTGGGATTACAGGCGTGTGCCACCATGCCCGGCTACTATCCATTGATTTATTAACTACAAATCATTCTTATCTATTTATTAAGGTAATGTCCATAAAAATAATGTCCTTAAAGATTAATCTAGTTCTGATTGCTTCAAGTATAAGGAAATCATAAAACATACCAGTTCATAAAAATTCAAATTTTCAACCATGTTAGACTTTTTCTCCCAAAAAATTATTGAATATAGAGAAAAACTAAAGTATAAAATCTAATGCCTGTTTTTTATGCCTCAATTTTTATGTTTCTATGGGATCACAGATATTAAGACTAATTGGTGGCAATAATGACACCATACTTTAAAATCATGTAAACTGAAATAAGATAATCCAATAATATTAGCCTTGAATGTATATAACCACAGACATTGGTCTAATAAATTCAGTAATAACCATTAAATATATTAATATACAATACATGCAGCCAGGTGTGATAGTACACACCTATCTCTGCCCTTGGAAAGTCTAGGCTGAAGGGCCTAGAGTTTAAGATCATCCTTATCTTGTATTTTGGTCTACAAAAGACTTTGTCTCAAACAAAAAGAAACACAAAAGAAACAAATAAAAATTCAAATATGAAATTATATATGGCCTGAGGAATTAAACATCTTATATCAGAGTTCATACGTGTACAAGTTTCCAGTCTGAGAAAGTAGAATAAAGTGGGGGTTAAAGTGAGGAGGGGGATCGGAATATAGGGCAGAAGAGGGGTAGACAAAGAAATAAAGAACACTAAGGATATCTGATAAATCCATGTGGAGACCAGCTTCCGTGTCTGTGTGTGTGTGTGTGTGTGTGTGTGTGTGTGTGTGTGTGTGTAAAATATTTGTTATTATACGTTACTGTATATAAAGTTTTACATATTTAATATTTATTAAAGTAGTTTCAGGTAGATGTCAAGAAATACTGTAAAATGGAAAAAAATCTGAAGACAATAAAATAGTGACAATAGGCAGAATGGAAGAACATAAAACTGTATTCTTTTTGTTATAACAATTTTAAAACTCTGAAGTCTAACTATATGAAGATATGAAGTTTATAATGAACTATGAATTGATGTAGATGAAAGAAGCCATATGTTATCACAGAAGTTTCGAATGTCTACTATTTTCTTTATTCAACAAAGAAAAAATTTGTTTTTAAAAAAAGAAACATAATTAGCCTGGTTGTGGTGGCACATGCCTTTATCTCAGCACTTGGGAGGCAGAGGCAGGTGAATTTCTGTGAGTTCAAGGTCAACCTGGTCTACAGAGAGAATTCCAAGAGAGCAAGGACTACACAGAGAAACCCTGTCTCAGAAAACAAACAAACAAACAAACAAATAATAAATAAATAAATAACCAACCAACCTAGGGATTCAGTCTCCTGAGTTAGACATAGTATATTTTTAATCATGCATAGCTAATAATGTTTTTCCACACAACTTTCATTCAAGTTACTTAGTTGTAAAAATAGTTTCTTTTATATCCACACAGCTTTTCAGTCTATTAGGAACCTATTACAAATAACTAATATAGTCTATATTGTATATATTGTGTATATATGTGTACATTTTAATAAAATTTGCTTAGCTCAGAAGAGAATACAAATATCTACAGTAATTGAGTTTAATTATTACTTCAATAATTCAGGGTTATAAAAGGATATAGAGACACTAACACTTCCTATATAGTATTTTTAACAAAGATTATTATTAAAATGTCTATTTTTCTCATTATTGATCTGTGAAACTCAGTTTTAGATTTCAAATAATATTTATGGCATTTTACAAAGTTACAAAATTCTATCACAGAATAAAACAGACAAAATTAACTTCAGTGATGCACTTGTAACTAGGAAATTAGTATGAATCATTATGTTTTGGATAACAACAGTTCAAAGATCACTAATAAGTCATAAGATACAAGATTAATATAGAACTCTGTGTAACAGTTCCTTATAAAGATCAATTTTCATTTATACGTGAAAGTATTTGATTAGTTGCTAAAATACTTGAAGAATGAATTCCACTCTTTGCGTCTTTTTTCTCATACTGAAATGGCTTTCATCATCTTGCTTAGTGAAGAAGTTTATGTTCTAGGACAATTTGATCCAAATAGAATTTTTGGATAAAAGTCATGATTTCAATAAGCTCCCATCACAAAACTTTAGAGATATGTTCCAGTAGAAAATTTCCAGTCCACTGATATAGTAAAGATCATACTTTAGAATAGAATCATTTTAAATCTGTATACAAAAGGAAACATCAAACCATAATCAGAACTCTTGAGTACCATTTCACTCACTCAAATGGCCTGCTGTCACTCCTGACTTTGCTTTGAATAGATCCCCTGCTACTTTGCAATCAGTGTATTTCAAGTCTTGAATAAGAGACCAAGAAACTGGAAACACTTTATCCAAACCCCAGCCATCAATAACAATGAAATGATAATTTTATGAGACAGCAATTATTTGCTGAGCCTAGAAACGATGAATTATTGTTTGTTAGTAACATGTTTATCAAGTAAGAGTTCTGTGGGCAGCAAAAGATAACAGATGAAAGATACAGAGGCATCACAAGTTTAAAGTTTGGGTATTTTGCTTCTAGGAGTAAATGTGTAGTTCTAAGATGTGTTTATGTTGGGGGACATAAAACTTTTTTAAAATATGATACAGATGATCCTCAACTTGTGATGTGGTTACATCTCAATAATTCAATCAAATGCTAAAAATTCATGTATAAAAACTGAACTGAATGCACATAATCTATTAAATCATCACAATGTAGCAACACAGTACAATGGAGAGTATTGTTTTTTCTCATGATCACTTAGATGACTAACAGCTACAGATTACTGCAGCTGTCCAGCATTGCTAGGGAATATAGAACTGTATATTATAAAGGCAGTTACATTAAAGTAACACTGGCAATTTTGAAAATATCTTTAAAATTGACAGTTTCCCTTAGGGACTTTGAAATTACACTATCTTGGTCTTCAGGTTGAAGAATGGGTCAGGGCCTGTGCATACTAGTTCACAACAAATAACAGCTGTAGAAGAAGATGCAGAGTCAGAAGATGAAGATGCAAAGTCAGAAGATGAAGATGAATGGTATGGAAAGTGACTTGGCCCCTGGCAGTGGTAGGAAGATTCCCTTTGGGGTTAGGGGGGGAGAAAGTTGATGATAAATGAGACAATGATGATAAGGAGTGTCTTAGAATTTCTAGTACTGTGACAAAATACAATTATCAAACCAAGTTTTGAGGGAAGGGTGTCTTTCATCTAATAGCTTATAGCCTATCATGCAGCAAAGTTGGGGAAGGTACATAGGCAGAACTTAGAGGCAGGAACTGATGCAGAGAGGTCATGGAGGAATGCTGCTTACTGGCTTGCTTCCCATGTCTTGCTTAGCCTGCTTTCTTAGAGAACCCAGGACTACCAGTCCAGGGAATAGCACCATCCACAATAGGCTGAGCCCTCCCATATCAATCTTCAATCAGGAAAATACACCGCAGACCTCTCCACAGGCTCATCTGGTGGGGACATTTTCTCAATTGAGGATCCCTTGTTAAAAATTACTCTAAATTGTTCCAAGTTAACAAAACCCAACTAGTATAAGGAGGAAAGTCAAAGTTCCAGAGAAGAAATCTGTACAAGATTCTACAACTAGCCTGTCATTGGAGGTGCAAGCCTTTAAGCTCAGCACTTGAGAGGCAGAGGCATGTGGATCTCATAAGTTCCAGGCCAACTTGTTCTACAGAGTGAGTTCCAGGACAGTCAGGGTTGCACAGACTCTGTCTCAAAACACCTCCCCAAAAAGATATGACAACTAAAAAATGCAGAAAATTCAAACCAGTATGGAAAAGACATAAATCTGTCAACACCATGATAAGGAGGAGGAAGAGGGAGATGTGAAAGAGGAGGAGAGGGGGGGAGAAGGAGAAAATTCTTCTTAAACTACCAAAGGGACTTAGTTCTACAATAAACATTAAAGCAAGATTGCTTCGAGTATGTATAGGAAAAGGTGGTTCTCTTTCCAAAGTAGAAGCCAAGTTTTTCAATTTTGTGAAGAATTGCTTCCAGATGACTGACCAGGAGGCGACCCAAGATTTGCCATTGGAGAAAGTCTCCTTAAGAAAATGGTTTAAACATCATACTAAGTGAGGAGACCCAGTCTCAAAAGAATACCCATGGTATGCACTCACTGATAAATGGATATTAGCCTAGAATCTTGGAACACCAAAGACATAAATCACATACCAAGTGATGTCTGACAAGAAGAAAGGAGTGGACACTGGTTCTGGAAAGGATCAAAGCATCAGTGTAGAGGAATACAAGAACAGAGAGGTGGGAGGGGGTGGATGAGGGAGCAGGGGGAGGGAAAAGGGCATATGGGACCTTTGGGGGTGGGGAACCAGAAAAAGGGAAATGAATTGTAAATATAGAATATATCCAATTTAAAAAAGAATTAAAAAAAAGAAAATGGTTTAAAGAGCTTGAAATATTCCATTTCACCTCATTTCTATAGCAGTTGCTATCTGACCTGTTTTATAATACAAACCGATTTCTACCACATCTGATAAATGTTTTTCAGGTTCCATCTCTAAGTATGTGTTGCCTAAAATGTCTGTTTAATATTAAAAGATGGAACTTTACCCTTTACTCCCCTTTGATAGGATGTAGTAATAGTGGTGGTCTGATAAAGAAATAAAATATAAAAGAAATAGTATTTTAATAAAGAAAATACAGCTTTTACTGAATTCATATTGCATTTTTCCAAATGTAATAAAATTTGTGAAAGAAATTATAGTAAATCAGTGATATTCTCTAATTGCACTGTGGTTTGTTATTTTTCTGCATGAAAATATTAATTTATAATGGCTGACAAAAACCTAGAGACTATTAACATGTTAACCAATTTTTAACATAGCAAAAAATTTAGAAATGCACTAAAATAAGTTTTACAAAGATTTATGATTAAAGTTTAAACATGTTACTGCTAAATATTAATATGCACATTAACATATTAGAACTTTGACTGTTATTAATTTCAAGACTCTAATGTAGCCCTTCCCTTTATGTATGTGTATTTGCACACAGTCATATATGATAAACCAAGTTATGTAACTTAATCAATCAAAATTCATGTTGCTCATAGAATGTATCTGGAAACAGCCTTTGGAAAATATTAATAATATAAGGTTGTGTTTATTTTACCAGTTTTATATAAAACACATTGACTATAGATGTGATTTACTATTCAATGAAAAATGTACATTTATAAAATATGGAAACTTAATTATTTGCATCTTCTTAGAAAACATTCTTATGTGCCCCAGGATAGGATGATTATTTTAAAACTAATTTATCTAACATGTACATTATAAAGTTATTAGTATTTAATTTGTTATTAAATTATAATATAGCATAGAAAAGTGCTCACATCAAGAAAGTTAACTGCTATAAATCCTTTTCTCCTTTAGTTAGTCTAATAGATTTATGATAAACCTTTCCTCTTTCCAACAAAGCCTACAATATCAAGAAAAAGTGTGACTTTTCTATGAACCCTTCTCAGGGAATTCCTAGACTTCAGTAATCTCCCTGGACTCTGGATTTTTTTTTAGCTCTTAATCTGTACTTTTCTATGTCCTGATTAATATAGCCTGCCTGTATGCTTCTATCCTAATTGAATTCCCCAGAACTGTTTCAGTTGGCTTTTCAAAAAAATTTTCTATTACTGGTTCCTGGCAATGAGATGCAGTGTCTCATGCCTCTAGAACATGCTAGATATACTGCCTCGAGCAACACCAACAGACCCTGGAACCTGTTTCCAATCTATTCTCCTTGCCCACCATAGGGATGTGCACTGAGTAAAATTTAGAAAATGAAAGCTTATTTAGAAAAATCTCTGAAAATAAAATAAATAAAACCCAGCAAAACCAAATTTTATTCTAGAATTTAATGATCTAGTTCCTTAACAGCACTTGCAAACAAAATATTATTTTCCCATATGATATGACAGTCTGTGTAAATGCTGGGATATGTGGTACCTACTTAGCCATATTCATTACTGTTGAATGATTTTCCTTTAGATTTAATAGTATTTCAAATAATTAAGAGTAAAATTCATTAAAACCTTTTCCAAACAGAAACCATCTCTAAGTTTGAAATCTCTTGAAGCATGCCTGTTTGCCAATCCACAACAGATAATTCACACTGAGGTCCAAAACTATTTTTCCCCTGGTATTGTACTTTAAACACAAGAACATCTCAAACACAAAAGCAATCAATTTTCCCTAAAACTATCAGGAAACTGGCAGTATTAACAAATTCACTAACCAAAGTTACCTAATCACACACAGCATCTATATACTTTTTAAAGTTCTTTAGCTTAAAAGGGGTTACCGAAAACTAAATTTAGCTTTCCCACCAATGTGCTTCATTTTCTCCACTTCTTTTTAGATAAGAGACCTGAAATGGCTTAAAACTGTCAGGAAGGAAGAGAGTGAAATGAAAGAACCCACTTTTTGTTGTCAGCCCACAGAAGTGCCTTGCAATTAAAATTATACATCAATTCAAATTGAGTTCACTTTTTGAAAAGGGTCAACTGGGAACTGTAAATTTTCACAGTCATCTACTTTTAAAGAAACAGTCTCACACCTCAAAATAATTGTCAAAAACACCTTGCAACTCTAGAATCATGGTATCCAAAGTCTCACTTTGGGTGTCTTGTGCCAAATTTTTTGGGGGGAAGTTAACTATTTTCAACTATACCCTACTTTAAGAAGAACAAGGAGATCACAACTATCCTTATTTTTATTAAGAGCATCTTAAGTTTCATCAACACATTTTTAAATGAAGATGTGAGTCATTCTTGATGAAGAATATTTTGTAAAATGTTTCTCCTATTGTCAATATTTTACTTTGTCCACTTCTCAAGTTCGGTAGTACTTTGGTTGTCAAATAGAACATGTCACTAGTTTTGCCTTATTATCACTATTATTTAACATAACTAGTATCTGCCTAGTTTTACATGCTAAGAATCAGGGGCTAGGCATACGGTTTGCAGAAGCCTAGTGCACATGAGTATAAACAATACTGCAAAGTAAGGCACCACTCAAGCTATCTGGTCAATTCTCCAGTCATGAAGCAACAGCAATGCGGAGGATGGGCTCTTGAGGAGCCTGAGGTCAGGTCAGGCTTGTCTCCTGAGATCCAGAGTCAGAGCCACAGTTAGAGCAAGGAGAAATATGTGAACAGGGCACTAGGAGAATCTGTTTCCAGACCAGAGATTAAGGTGCATGATTGTACTTAGAATCCTCAGCATCTAAGAAGCAACCCCAGGCCTTAATCACTGACACTATGTTTCTGGAAGCCAGGGCTGAGATCACAAAGTGATGGCTTTCAGAAGGAAAACTAACTGGAAGAAATTACCCGCGAGCAGATGCAGGAAGGGTGTCAGAAGCTTCTGAATGAAAGCGCAGAGCTTCATTGGCCTGCTGGGGCCACAGAGACCCTGAGACCAGAAAAGAGCTTGAGCACCAGGAGACTGCGGTGCCACTACTCACCCCTACTCTCCTAAGGTCTTGTTGTCGCCTCGCACCACGCAGCCCCTGCGGAGGGGAAAACTTTCCCCCTCCCCCGCCGCTGAGGGTGGGATCCGCGGACGAGAGGAGGCGGCGTCGCAGCTGTTCAAGCAGGGCCAGAAAGACGCTGGGTGCAAGAGAGCCAGCCTGGTGCTTGTGCCCCTGGCGGCCACCAACTTCACCACCATCGACTTGGAGAGCCAGGAGGAAGCAAAGGCGGCAGGCCTTCCCCAGCAGACCGAACTCTCCCCGGATACTAGGCCTGAGCTTCTGGCAGGACCCTCTGCCCCAGTCCGCTCAGCAACAGGATCCCCCAGGGTTAATTCCAATTTCTTTGGCCCCACGACCACAGAACAGTGGCTGCTCCCTCTTGGGGCCGCGGTCGCAGCTGCATCCTCGTGCTCCTCTTCCTCTGGCGCTGCTGCCTACACACACAGCCCCGGCGCAGTTACCACCGCGGCGCCTGGATCGCCGTTTCTTAGCAACCGCGCGCATGCGCCCCACCCCCGCCTGGGACCACTTGGAGCCGCGGTCTGATCTCGGACCAGTTTGGTTTGCTTTGCGACCTAGAAAAAGTGAACAAAATCCCACTTCCTAGGCAGGCCCTAACGTCAGGGTAAAAGAATCGTGAGGAGAGGTCCAAGATGTTCTGAAATGGAGAGGCCTGGAGACTTCGGGTGAAATCCACTACTGGATAGGCTTGTGAACTATGGATGCTTTTCGATTTGTTTTCCTGCAGTCTTTTCTTGTACTTTACCAGAGTGATCTTCACAAAACTTCCAACTCTCACTTGCCTCTGGTCAGGAGAATGGAATTAGAGCCAATTTTGTATTTCTGTTCTTTTTCTAACCTCTCTAAGTTTGTTTCTTCGACTGTAAAGGAGTTTCTTCGACTGTAAAGGAGAAACGCGATACTCTGAATACTTAACAGGATGAAGAGAGAAAGTATGTGAAGCACTTAATATACATACCCTACTGTGACACAGAGTAAGCACACAATAAAAAGCATCTATTTGTGTTTTAGATACTATTTAAAAACCTATGCCATGTAAAAATCTTTGCAAGGTCCTAAAAGTGTTAATAAAATATAAATTTCAAATGAAGCATAAATTTAAAATGAAACTTTATGGCAATCAGATAGCCAGTAAACATTAAAGAAACTGTATTTTCAGTGGTGTTTAAACACTAAATTGCATTCCTTTGGTCACATGAAATATCTGCCTCTAATATTGATAAAGAAGTAATTCCTATCCACAAACAGAAGTGTCTATACAAATTTGTAAAGAAGACTGATTTATTGAACAAACACCAAAAAAGTACATTTGGATAGGTGGCTTTCAAGTCACTACAAATTTAAGAAGAGGTTTAAGATGGGATTTGAAGTAAATGTTTGCTTAATTAACTGACTTCTTCTAAAAGAATAGTAAAACATCTCCAAAATCATACCACATATATTCCTGAATGGATACAGCTTAATATGAGGTTCTGTAGTAACTTGGAAAATACTCATTTACATTTCAAGAGTAAATATGCTAGAGACTGGGAATTTGTAATACCTGCAGGTACTCATGAACAATTTAAAAGTTAGAAATTAAGTATAAAGTCTCATTATGTCCATTAATGAGGTATTCTACAAAGCTAAGCAGTAATTGTCATCTTTCTCTTTCATTCACCTTTACAATTGCAAATCAATAACCCTTTTTCATATACAAACCCTGTGTTGGCACAGTAGATTTACAAAGTAGACTAAAAAGCAATTCTTCATAAACATATAAATTCATGCTAGAGGTAATATTGTTCTACATGGTAACAGATGACTAGGTGATTGCCATACAGATACTTCCATGCAAACGAAAAGGTATGTAAAAGTGAAACTAAAGGATGTGGACAGTGAAAGATAGGAGAGTGTCTTAATGACTTTTCTATTGGTGTGATAAAACACCATAACCAAGACAATTTGTGGGGGAGGAGTTTATTTTGGGCATGGATGCTGGAGGAGCAATCCGAGAGGTCACAGATTGGACCACAGTCATGAAGCAGAGAAAGAGTAAGTGCCATAGAGTCTTTTAATATCTCATTGCTTGCCTCCAGTGACATACTTCCTCCATAAAGACTACACCTCCTAAATTTCCACAAACAGCATCACCATATACAAGCATACAGGAAAACTGCCATAGAGGTTTTGACTTAAATACATTCTGTCTATATTATGATCAGAACAGAATAATTGTGCAATAGAGTTGAGTACAGACAAGCTAGATTGGAAACAGATTGTGCAATGTCTGTGTGCCATATTAAAGATTTTGGAAAAAATTCTCTATCTGAGGGATAATTATAGTTTTAAAGAAAAAAATCATGCTACTCATTTAAAAATGGTAAAATGTGCCGGGCGGTGATGGTGCACGCCTTTAATCCCAGCACTTGGGAAGCAGAGGCAGACAGATTTCTGAGTTCGAGGCCAGCCTGGTCTACAGAGTGAGTTCCAGGACAGCCAAGGCTACACAGAGAAACCCTGTCTCGAAAACCAAAAACAAATAAAAATGATAAAATGCAACAACAAAAGAGAAATTATTCAAGAAAGACTACTGCAGTAGAAGATTACAGTAGGGCAGAGATATGGGCTCAATTCTGACATGTCCAAATGAGGACATATAACCAAGAAGCAAGATGGAGGTGAGTGGATGGAAAATTACCCAGACAAACATCAAGCCTATGAGGATTCTTGTTATAGCTACTCAACAGAGCTTTTGAAGAAGACCAGAATGATAAGATATCAAAGGCAAATCTTACCAGATATTCAGGATCAATCTAATTGTGTACATGACTTCATCCTGATGGGTGAGGTAAAGGGTCTCCAAAATTGGGGTAGTTCCTGGAATCCCAATCAGTTAAGCCCTATGTTTGTAATAGTTCATCATATTTGTTGATTGGTTTTATCCCTACTCTTCTGAAGAAAACTCACTCTGACCTTTGGATCCAAATTTATGTCCACAAATATTTAGTTTCCTTTTTCAGTGTCACTTTCTAATCCTTTTACATTTTCCTTGGAAGTCTCTGCCCAAGAAACTTTCCTTAGCTATCTTTCTAAATCTCAACCACTCTTCACTGTAATCGTGTGACTTTATTAGCTTCCTTTCAACCCCACCACCAAATTTAATTTTTTAGTTTTAAAAAACAATGAAACTAGCAGGAATTTTCTTCTTTACTTATTTTTTAATTGAATTATTTATTTACATTGTAAATGTCTACCCCTTCCTAGTCCTCCCTCCCCTAGTTCTTCACCACATCCCCCACCCTTCCTCTGAGAGGGTGCTCCCTCGCATGTCCACCCATCCCCACCTCACCTCCACCAACAGATCTCTTCCGTGGGGCACCAAGTCTCTACAGGATTAAATAGTGCATCCTCTCCCACTGAGGCCAGACAAAGCAGTCCTCTGCTACACATGTGCCAGGGGTCTTGGACCAGCCAATGTATATTGGTTGGTGTCTCAGTCTCTGGGAGCTCTGAGGGATCCCAGTTACTTGACACTGGTGTTCTTCTTGTGGGTTTGAAATCCACCTCTTTACATTTCAGTCCTTTACATTTGAGTCCCTGACCTCAATCCAATGGGGGAATAAAATAATCACAGGAGGCAAAGGAAAGGAGGAACTTGGGTAGGAGAAGGGAGGGGAGTGGAAAATGGAGGCAGGATCAGGTATGGAGGGAGACAGGAGAGAAGCCCAGAGGACCAGGAGAATAAATGGAAATATGTAGCTTCCCTGGGGTAGGGGGTAGGGAACATCCAGAAAGTTCCAGAGACCTGGGATTTGAGAGGCTCCCAAGACTCGGGGTGGGGGGGAGGGCTGACATTAGTGGAAAGATGGAACCTGAAGAGACCACCTCCAATAGAAAGACAGGGACTCTAGTGGAGGAATGGGGACACCCACCTATCTTCCAATTTTTTGACCCAGAATTGTTTCAGTCTAAAAGAAATGCAGGGGCAAAAATGGAGCAAAGACTGAAGGAAAGGCCATCCAGTGACTGCCCCACCTGGGGATCCATCACATGGGTGGGCACAATGGATAGGGGCACTATTACTGATGCCATGTAGTGACTAGCGTGGCTGTCTCTGAGAGGCTCTACCAGCAGCTGACTGAGACAGATGTAGATACAGCCAAGTATTGAACTGAGGTTGGGGACCCTTACGGGAGAGTTAGGGGAAAGATTGAAGGTGCTGAGGGGGTGGTGACTCCATAGGAAGAGCAACAGTCTCAACTAACCCTGTCCCCTGGGAACTCCCACTGACCAAGCTACCAATCAAAGAACATACATGGGTTGATATAGCCCCTGGCAAATGTGTAGCAGAGGACTGCTATGTCAGGCCTCAGTGGGAGAGGATTGCCTAATCCTATAGAAGCTTCATGCCCCAAAGAAAGGGAACATGTGTAGGGGAGCAAGCTCTCAGAGTTTAAGGGGGGGGTAAAGAACTGTGGAAGGGGAGACCAGGAGGGGGGCACCATTTGGGATGTAAATAAATAAAATAACTAATTAAAAACAGTAAAAAGTGTAAGACCTATACTTGTCTAAATACCTTGAGACATTAGGAATAAAAACAGGTAGAAGAGACAAAATCCTCCTGCATATTTCACAGGGATAATGCTTCTAATCATAGGAACAATCTAGGCAGAAGAGAACTGGGAAAAGACACAGGAGCAGAAGGAAAATGATGAGAAATAATATGGTTCATGCTGAGCTGAGCCTTCTCTGTTACTTCAAAATCTTGAATACAAAATTTATAATGTGTGCAAGGATTGTTGCAAATAGATTCCTTTGAATAAACTGCACACAATGTGTAGATGAAAGAATTCAAATGCCACGGAATGGGAAAGGTTTAAATCTCTTATTTTAATATCTCTAATCTCTTCATCATCTCCCACAGTTCCTGAACATTGTGGCCATCTCATATATCTCCCATATTTATATTGGAATGCAATGTTTCATCAGTTTCATCCTCCATCAGTGATATGCCTTCATCTCTTTGCTCTATTCTTCTACTGACATTTATTACTCTGGTTTTTATTGGCTTCATCAAGGTTTTCAATTACAGCTTTTCCCATAATTTTTAAATTCAGAAACTCAGTTTTTGTGTTGATATTTTTCTTGAGTGCTGACACAAAGTTTATCCTTTTTATTTTTATGTTTTTTTAAAAACTTTTTCCTCTGTTGATTATAAAACTGAAAATGGCAAGGTACTGTATAAAGTTAAAATTGGGGTATAGAAATAGTAAATGAATGTGATAATAATGGAAGGAAATGAGAAAAGGGAAAGAATAGAGCATATACACAATTAAATAAACAAAAGGAAAAATAAGAGTAGAGAGGAGGAGAAAACAGTGAGACATTAGGGTCAAAAGATAAAATGAAAAAAGGGGATTGCAAATAGTGTAAAATGGCTAAAACACAATCAGGTAATTGTAAGAAAAATATTGCCTAATAATGAAAGAATTATGTAATAATAAGTAAATAACATTTTTTCTCCATTATTTAGTTATTCATTTTGCATCCCAATCTCTGTCATCCTCCTGGTACTCCCCTCACAGAGCCCCTCCCTTCATTCCCTTCCTCTTCTCCTTTGAGAGGATGGGTCACTCCTAGGTATCCCCCCTACACCGATGCATCAGGTCTCTGCAGGATTAGGTGCATCCTCTCCCACTGAGGTCAGACAAGGCAGCCCAGTTGGTGAACTGACTCCATAGACAGGCAACAGCGTTAGGGACAGATATTGCCCCAGTTGTTTGGGACCCACATGAAGAATGAACTGGGCATCTTCTACATATGTGTCAGGGGCCTCGGTCCAGCCCATGTATGCTCTTTGGGTGGTGGCTCAATCTCTGAGAGCCTCCAAGGGTCCAGGTTAGTTGACTCTATTGATCTCCCTGTGGAGTTCCTATCCCCTTTAGGGTGGCCCACAATCCTTCCCCAACTCTTCTATAAGAGACCCCAAGTTCCCTCCTATATTTGGCTCGGTATCTCTGCATATGTTTCAGGGGGGAAAAAAAGGAAGTTGAAGAATGTTCTAGCAGCTTGAGGTATGGGTAGCCAAGTAGCTCTGGAAGTATAACCAGAGCCACAACTGCTGGTTAAGCCTTATCAAGATGACAACCTCCCCAAAGCACTAAGACTCCATGGCAGAGCTGCTGGTTAGAAAGTCAGTGGGGTGCCTAGCTGGGATTAGCGAAGCAGGCAAGAAGCTGAAGGAAAGGAACTTCAACAATGTTTCTGTGGGCCTTGGTCAGTTTCCGGTGCTAAAGAAAGATGAAAGAGCTCAACTGAGAATGGCTAAAAGACCCATGTGGTGCCAATGCCAAGCAGTCCCAGGACTGCATTAGATGCCTTTACGAATGCTGTGATGCCTTCTTGTTCACTGAGGACTCCTTCACAGCCCTCCAGACATAGCATCGAGTCTCCAGAGTCCACAGCCAGTGGGGCTCCTGCCTGTAC
The DNA here is from genome assembly GCA_964023405.1 of Apodemus agrarius. Lineage (NCBI taxonomy): Eukaryota > Metazoa > Chordata > Mammalia > Rodentia > Muridae > Apodemus > Apodemus agrarius. The sequence goes on along the minus strand of OZ030010.1, from coordinate 58,221,826 downwards.
TCCATGGAAGAGACAATTCACACTCACCTCCTCTGTACTCCAGGGTGTTTTGGGAGTTTTCTTTCCTCAGTATTTCAACGTTTTTGGAATTCTTGTCCTTGCATGCCCTGCCCTTCAGCAGCCCCCTGCAGTTCCATGGCAACAGTTATCCGCTTCCATGAATGCATTCTTGGCCCTTTTTCCCCCTCACTTCAAGATCTGTTGGATGCCCTTTGGCTCCATTTTGGGAGATGGACAGTTACTGTCCTTATAAAAATTTTTAGATTAATAAAGCAGTGACTGTCAAAAGAAATAAATTACAGTGAAATAAAAATCCTGTTAAACATGTAAAGGAGTGGAGGATTACAAGAACTTTAAACAGATAATGTATTGGAACAATTTCTTCAGAATTGACGATGGGGCCTGGAGAGGTGATTTGACAGTAAACAGCACGGGCCGTGCTTTCCAAAGGACTCAGGTTCAATTCTCAGCCCCCATATGCCACGTTACAGCCATTGTTACTCTGTTATCCTATGGTGAACAAACATGAATGCAGGCAAAACACTCATACACTTAATTATGAAAATAATGAGGATGGCCCATTCTGTTTGTGAGGGTGGGATCAATTGAATTTATAGATTCTTGCATTGCAGTCTACATCAGACAAGTATCTCCTATCAATTGTTTTCACTGTAGTTGTTTTCCTTTGTGTACCAGGGGCCTCTACTGGCCACAGTTAATATTTGCAATGTGTACAGTTCTTCTTCCAACTTCCAATGACTACAGATGGTACTCCTATTTTAACTGAATAATGTCTTTCAGATACTTTGAACATGAAGTAAGGAACTATAACAATCAGATGGGTACAGGCAGAGAACCTGTCTTCATTCTTTTAACACATCCTGAGTATTAATTATCCTGTTAGAGGGATGCAGCTGTGCGTGCCATGTACATTTCTGGAACTTCGGAGTCTTTGAGCTCTATAGCAGTGAAAGAAGATAGATAGTTCTAGAGTTTGATCCATCTGTTGGCTTCAGGCTCAGAGCTATCAAACTCCAGTTGATCTGTTCATATAAATAAAAAGCTGGGCTAACTCTACCTAAGACTTCTTAGGTGAATACAACTTGTCATCCATACCCTTTGGCTAATCTGCATTTGTTGCTTTTGCTATGCACAGCTACATCTCTGGGACATTCTTCCCCTGAAGAGTGTGACATGCCAAATTGAGGCTTCCTCTCTGGACCATTGCTCACCCAAGGGCTGTGGCTTCTTCACCTGTGGATATTTTCTGATTTCAGGCTTCCTGAAGTACCTCAAATTTGAACAATAGGTTCTCTCTCCAGTCAGTGCCCAGGTGCTGCCCTCTAAGTCATATAATATGGCAGAATGAAGCACGTCACCAATAGTGACCTGTCCTCTGGAGGAATCACTACTCCATGAAAGCCCATAGCTGAATTTGAGGATTGATAGGATTGTGCGCCTATCTCAATGTAGGACTGCCCATCTTTTTCCTGGCTTATCTCTTGGAAGGGCCTTCTGCTTCCCCTCCCTATGGCATGGAACTGTTCAGCTACACCCGTGTTCAGCTTCCTTCTCTGCAGCTTTCATCTTTTTTTTCCTACTTATTTGTAATAATTCATTTCTTTCATGGAGATCTGAAGCTATTTTGCTATTTCTCTCTTTTGGGATATAGGATATAATTTTCTTGAACTGGTTGTTCTTTACCAGCTCTAGTCTGCCATCTTATTCAGAAGTTCAAGATCTTTGAAATGTAAGACTAGTTCTGCCAATGCCTTTATTATGCTTTGCTTTTTCTTACCAAGTGAAGACAAACTATACATTAGGTCAGCATCTTATAAATGACTGCATTCCAACATTTTCAAATGACTTGAATTTAGTATATACTATATAGAAATTGTTAAAATGAGTCAAACTGACCTGACCTGTTTTGTAATCTTTAATATATATATAATCCCTTTGTAAATTGTACTTTTTTGTAAGGGTGCATGTGATTCACCTTTTTCTTAAATAATGCATTTAAATACAGGTTCATTTTATAAGTCCTGTCTTAATGAAAAGGGATAAACCCCTGGATAATCTGAGTCCTATTTCTAGTGTTTTCTAGAATGTAAGAACTGAATTCTTGGTATTTTTTTCCTTTTGGACAATATGAAAATGAATTATCATTCCCACTAAAATATTAATTGATAGCAGCGGAAGGCAGAACAGACACATGTGACAGAGAACTATATGGAGGTTTTAATTTGCTGACAATTAGCCAGAAGCAGATACTCAAGCATATAATCACAAGTTGGCAGTATACAACCATTATTCACAATTAGAAGCTGTTTAAGTTTATTCATTATTTTATCAAGTATAAAAACAGACTAAAATCACGAACAGTTTAATACATTGAGAATCTTTATGAGGTGAAGTTATAGGATTTACTCTATAATTTTATTCAACTTGAAAGCTGTGATTTCTTTATTATAAATCCAGTTCGCAACAATATGAACCAACCGGTACCCCCAGAGCTCCCAGGAACTAAACCACCAACCAAAGAGTACCCATGGCTCCATATGTAGCAGAGGATGGCCTTATCTGGCATCAATGGGAGGCGAGGCCCTAGGTCCTGTGAAGGCTCAATGTCCCAGTGTAGGGGAATGCCAGGACAGGAAAGTGAGAGTGGGTGGGTTGGTGAGCAGGGGGAGGGGGGATGGGACAGGGGTTTTTGGAGGGGAGACGAGGAAAGGGAATACCATTTGAAATGTAAATAAAGCAAATATCTAATACAAAGAAAATAAATAAATTCAGTTCACTTTTATTGATAAGAATAAAACTAACAATAATTGCCTATGATGTGTTATATACCACAAAGACTGTCATTATCTCATTATACCCTGGAGGGCTCTTAGCTGTTACTTTAATATAGAGACAAACTATAGAGACACAGAATTATTTTCCCTACTTTCTAACCATAAAATACAAATGTGAATGTTTAGGCTCAATTTTATTTGGTGGGACAAAGATTTCCACATTCTTTCAGTTTCAAATGCAATATGTATAGAATGGGGTTGCGAGTTTGTATTTTACCAGTGTTAGAGTATGCTGACATGTCTGCTCTGGCAGGCATATTGCCAAAACCATTGCTTCCTGAAATCTAAGTATGAAAAAAATCTTAAGCCACTTCATGTTGAGCATTCTAAATAGGGGAACAATGCTCACTGTTGTGCCAAAGATGAATTATAGATACTCAGTGGCCTAAGAACGATTGGGAAGAACCTATATAAACTGGTCATTTTGCTTTGTAATAACCTTGTTATTTACTTCCATTCTATTATACAGGTGTTATTTCATATGAGTGAAGAGCAAAGATCAGTTAATCTGGTCATTTGATGTCTGAAGCTTTACCACAAAATCTATGTAAGAGATGTTTACATTTTTTCTGCTTTAATGCCTCCAGAGATGGGGAGCTCATTCACCTGTGAAGGATTGAGTTTTATTTTTAGACTGCTTTAACCTGAATATTAGAAAACTCTTCCTCTAGAGTTGGAGGAATGGAGCATAGATGCAAAAATACCTAAATTACAGCTTGTCAGTTCAAATTGCAGAAAGTTTACATGATTTTTTTGAGCATGTCCATCATTTATTCCAGGAATGTTATTTTTAGTGTATAACAAATTATCCTTGAAGTCTAACAACTGCAAACAGATCACATTTGTTATCTTACAATTTATCTAGGTCAGAAATCGCAATACAGCATAGGTCCTCTGTTACTGTAACTCTCTCAGGCAGAGACATTTACCTGTCTTTTTGTATTGGTTGGGCTACACACATTTTGAGGCTCAATTTTTGCAAAATTCTGCTTCCAAGTCCATATTGTTGTTATCATGATTCAAGCACTCACACACTGTTTGGCTAGGCTGCCTTAGATCTCTGCATGTTGTTCAGCAAAGGACGTCCTCTGTTCTTGGCCAAAAGAACCCAAATTGAAATAAATTTCATCTAAGCCTGAGAACTAGAAAGTGATCTAAGAGAGTCTAGTTGCAAAAGGAAGTTGTGATCTTTGGCATCCTAATCTTAGTTATGATTCCCTATTACTTTCACCACATTTGTAGAAGCAAGTCATTAAGTCTAATCCAGATTCAATCGGATATGATTACACAAAGAAGTGAATACTAGCAAGCAGGTTAGTCTACCTACTAACCTTTAATACTTCTTGAAGTTATATCTGGCACATCCTCAAAGAGCTAGGTTTTCAATGCCTTGTATTCAACTGTATGAATGCTAAGTTACATGTGGTAGCCTGAGATGACACATGGCAGACACTTTTAGCTTCTAACATAAAATCCGTCTTCTTATTTTTCCTTACTAGCATGTATTTGATTTTATTCAAGGCAGCAATACATCTAGTTGAGTGTCTTTGCTCACTTTGAAGCTCAGATGGCCATATGACCAGTTCTTCTCATTAAATGTAAAAAAAAAAATTGATAGACATTTCTGAGAATGCTTTACTTTTTTGCCATAACTGTGGCTTTTATGGTTAGAGATGAAACAGCCCTACTGTAAACACGTGGGTAGTGTTACTGCATCTGACCCTACTGTGACTTATTCTATGACTTATTTTAGCAACAGCAAAATGAGAAGACTCCATATAGTTGGCTTTCTTGTGTGTTGCTGCTGAAAATATGGCTGCTAGGTAGTCTGTGACACAAGCAGATAGGTCTTCCATTTTATTTTATTTTTATTAATATCTTTATGCGATATATAAAATAATGGGTTTCATTATGACCTTTCCATCCTCTAAATAGTTCTCTTTCTACTTTCATGTCATATATAAACATACATACATTCACATATAGATTCATATGTGAGAGAAAACCTGCAAGTAGTTTATATTTATTGTCCATAGCTGTTATTCCTCTTGTTCCTTTCTCTCTTTAACCTTCTTTATATTCCCACATAGTTTTCCTTCTACTTTAATATTACACACACACATACATACATACATACATACACTCACACACACACACACACACACACACACGTATATCTGTATATATGTAAAACATAATATCATCTTCCTGATTCTGGCCCATTTCACTTAACATGATGATCTGTTTTCTGTCAAATGACATAATTTTGTTCTTATTTATGGCTGAATAAAACTCCATTGAGTGTATATACCTTATTTTTTAATCTATTGTATTGATGTACATATGGACTGATTTCATATACATGTATAAGCAAGCATCTCAGTGGTATGCTGACTTAGATTCCTTTAAATATATACCCAGGAGTATTATGGTTGGATTATAATGTATTTCTATTTCTAGCTTTCTTGATGAATCCATATAGTGATTTCCATTGTGACTGTATCATATAGAATCTATTCTGGAATAGCCATGATTATCTATTCACACTCTGATAAATAAGCAAAGGATTAATAAGAAGTCATGTTATGTCCTGTAATCCAAGATTTAGGGGGGCTGAAGAATGGGGGTTGTGGTTTTTGAGGAGGCTAGCTTGTCTTAACAAAAACAGAAAGAACTATTACAAAACAAAATCACAGGCTGTGACTGGGTTCATGTTCAAAATGGCTGCAGTCCTGAAAGCTACCACTCTCCAACGGGCTCTGCTACACTAGCCTCAAGATGTGTTTCTTGTTCAGTGACAGGTACAAGTTCCAGATGTTGTGGCAGCTATTGCTGTGGCTGGTGGAGGCCTAGCAGACACTGGTTTACCTATCACAAATAACTAAATCCAGGAGATGACATCAAACCTGAACAATACTGACTTGTAGATGGCAGCTGGAGAAGAGACACTTCTGTTACCCCATGTGATGGCTCGTGCGGACACGTTCAGGCACTGCTGTCTAAAATCTGTGGGCATTATTCAGCTTGGTGCCACTTCCTGTTATTTTGGAGACAATGCTGTCTGATTATTCTGAGAAATGAATTTGGCCAGCTTGCAAGAGCGATCTTGAGGCTTGCATACTTTGTTAAAGAATGCACTGATCCGTCCACTGTAGGTTTCACATATTTTCATCCTGCTCAGCTGACCACCATTCGGAAACAATGCTGCCTTTGGATTCGAGATCTCTGTATGGGTCTCCAGAACTTGAATTGTTATCTGTGATGAGCCTCACCTTCAGGGGAATTAAAGACACCACTGGCGCTCAGACCCACTTCTAGTAGTTATTTGAGGGAGATCATCAGAAGGCGGAGCAACAGGACAAGTGTGTGACAGAAAAGGCAAGATGTAAGAGTGCTTTCATCATCACAGGACAGATCTATACATAAAAGTGAACATGGAAGTGCTGTCTGTGCTGGTTATCTTAGCAGCATCAATACACAAGGTTTACATTGACATAAGCCTCCTGGCTAGCCTGAAGGTGATGGAGAAGCCATTTGCGAAACAGTAGAGTTGCTGGATTGCAATGTCATACAAGCAGAACCCCATGTGCTCTGATCTTTGCTGCACCTTGACTGTTCACCTGATGGCCCCTATCTTGGATCCACTACAGACAGCTTCTGTGTGATGGTTTGAACACACATTGGATAATAGCACAACTCACAGATCTGTTTGGTAGAAGCATTTCTCACTGAAGATGCTATACTAAATACTGTAGAGCATATTTCTGAAGGATTAACAATATACCTCAAAGTAAGTAAATGAAAGGTGCACTTAGCAAGTACTGCCCTTTTTTGGCCACAAAGTACAACATCATGGCTGTGGTCAAAGCTGGGGGCTTTGACTGGACTGTCATAAGAAGAGTGCTTTCCCAGCAGACAGCAACCATGGTTAAGCAGGAGGGAGCCTCACAGAGCACATTTAGGCAGATGCCTTCTTCAACTTCATTCACACAGAGCATTTGTTGGAACCCTCTTCTATCACTTGTGGAGCACCACACCAGATTCCTAGAAGGGAAGGTTCATCTTCTGCTAAAACTCTATGAAAATGTAATGGAGGTGAAAGCATCAAAGCAGAGCTATGTCTGTAGAGAAGAATAGAATTAAGGAAAAAATCGTTGAGAGTTTGCTAATTATATTGTTGAGAAATGAGAGACAGAGACAGAGAGACAGAGACAGAAACAGAGAATAAAGAAGGAGCAAATATTTCAAGAGAAGATAACATGTAATGTAAGAAAGAGTGAGTTTAAAAAAATCAAAATTGGCCGGCGGTGGTGGCTCACGCCTTTAATCCGAGCACTTGGGAGGCAGAGGCAGGAGGATTTCTGAGTTCAAGGCCAGCCTGGTCTACAGAGTGAGTTCCAGGACAGCCAGACCCTGGGCCTGTAAAGATTGGATCCAGTATTGTAGACCCAGAACAGAGAAATCGTGTGGGGTGGGGAATGAGTGGGGAATAGCAGGGGGGAGAGGAATTATGGGACATATGGTGGGGGGTAACTGGGAAAGGGGAAAGCCTTTGGAATGTAAACATAGACTATAGAAAATAAAAATTAAAAAAAAATCAAAATTGTTCACAGTCAGTTAATATAAGTTCTTAAAATTGGCAAATATGGGACTCTATCATTAGAACATCTCCCCTTTTGTTTGCATCAGTAGTTTTCCTTTTTAAGTAATGTAATATTTTATTAATTCTTTGAGAACATCATATGATGCTTCTTGATCATATTCACCCTTATTCCTTCCCACAACTTCTCTCTCATATCCATTATTCCTCAGTTCTCCTCCCTCCACTTTGTGCCCCACCCCTTTTGTTATTTCAGAAGATGCTGTCTTATAGCTGATGTCCTACTCCTCTGATCCTTACAATCTTTCAGCTCCATCCTCTCCCACATACAGTTACCAAACCCAGACACTATTGTGGATGCCAACAAGTGCTTGCTGACAGGAGCCTGATATAGCTGTCTCCTGAGATTCTCTGCCAGAGCCTGACAAATACAGAGGGGGATGCTCACAGCCAACCATTGGACTGAGCTCAGGGTCCCTAATGGAGGAGCTAGAGAAGGGACCCAAGGAGCTGAAGAGGTTTGCAGTGCCATAGGAGGAACAACAATAAGAGCTAACCAGTACTCCCAGAGCTCCCAGGGACTAAACCACCAACCAAGGAGTACACTTGGAGGGACCCATGGCTCCAGCCACATATGTAGCAGAGGATGGCCTTGTTGGACATCAAAGGGAGAAGAGGCCCTTGGTCCTGAGGAGGCCGGATGACCCAGTAAAGGGGAATACCAGGACAGGGAAGCAGGAGTAGGTGGGTTGGTGAGCCTGGGGAGGGCAGAATGGGTTAGGGATTTGGGGAGGAGGAAACAGGAAAGGGGACAACATTTGAAATGTAAATAAAGAATATATCTAATAAAAAAGAAATAATGGTAGGTTATGAAATATAACAGTTCTTGTTCTGTTCTGGCTATATTTACTCATGTAATAAAAGAGTGAAAAAATTTTTTAAAGCAGTTTTCTATTTGTTAATAAAATTTCTCTTGTTCTGACTGTCGGACCTCTAAAGAACTTTTATTGTTTGATGTCATTGTCTTATGTTTTCTGTTGTCATTTTGGCTCTGTTTCTTATCTTATTCCTATACCTGTCTTTCTGATTCAGGGATACTGGATACATAAGACAGATAAACTGGAGTGCAGCTCCAAAGGTCACTGTGAAGCAGCCAGACTTTTGGATCATAGGATTCAGCAGCAGTGTATAGCCATTCTGTGCGTGGCAGGAGCAAGTGCCCTGTGCAGAAGCCCAGGGTCTCAGTGCAGAAGCTGTCGGTGGGCTCTTCTTGACTTGTCCCACTGCAGCACTACTGTGAGGCTGGAGTTTCAGTTTCAGGACAACCTCCTGCCACACAAAAAAGGTCCCCTTTCTCCTAGGATGTAGACTGCTGGGCATTAGATTTATAAACTGCAGCTACCAATACCCCCCACCCCCCACCCTCCAATTATAACACTGAAGAAGGTAGGGAAAGTTTTGTCTGTTTTGTATGTATGGACAGGTCTGTGTTTTCTGATGTGTCTGTAAGTTTTGTCGCAAACAAGGAGCCAGGATAGAATTGTGTCAGTCTCAATTGAATGTATGAATATATAAATGTATGGTGGCCAGCCACCATGTTCTGGTCGTCTTTGAATGAGTCTTCTTTGAAAGAGTGAGCTTACCATATTCTCTATTTCTTGTTTATAAGTTTACTCTTTCTCATGTCATGAGCTGCTTGAGCTCAGAATTTATCTTGGAGCTTTCTGGCAACTGGAACTAATGTTAGAGGGACTCAGGGTCTGGATAATATTTTGGGTGTGGATAATATTAAAGTTGTTCTATGCCATTCTACTTTATTGAAAAGCTGTCTCTGGAATAGGGTTATGACTCTCCCTAATATGTTCACATGAGGGGCTATATCAGGGAAAAAAAGAGCAAAGCAGAACAGCTCAAGAGATTATTGGTTTCATTTAATTGCATAAGACTATTATATGAACTTTCTGTATCTCAAGATTTGTAAGTTTATTGGATATGGTTAAAAATCTGTAACAGAAGAGTTAAAATTTATAACACAGAGCTGATAATTGTAAATCTATACATAGGTAATCTTAAAGGAACCATGTGGCATGATTTCATTTGGGGATATAGGCAACCAGACAGATATCAGCCATCTTTGTTAAGGTTGAAAAAGAAGAATATCGCCAGGTGGTGGCACACGCCTGTAATCCCAGCACTCTGGGAGGCAGAGGCAGGCAGATTTCTGAGTTTGAGGCCAGCCTGGTCTACAGAGTGAGTTCCAGGACAGCCAAGGCTATACAGAGAAACCCTGTCTTGAAAAAAACCAAAAAATCAAAAAAAAAAAAAAAAAAAGATCCTGGACTAGAAAGTTCAGGGTTAGTGGCAGGGTATGCCAAGTAGGGACTGAGGGATGCTGGGAGAACCTGGAGGCCAGGTGTGCTTTGATATGTAAAATATGCACCTCAGTCCCTTGTCCTAGGTCTGAAATAAAACACTTAGTATGACAGAGATTCCAGATCCTAGCAGTGACCTCCCAAAGTCTCCAAGAAGATGGTTTGGGCAACAAGATGATTCCACCTGAATTGTGGTAAAACTAACCACTGGAAAACACTGCCCTAAAGCCTTGACTTCCATGAGGACCCAGCTGAAACTGTGGACAAGCAGGACACTAGAGAGCTGATTGTTTCACTTTGCCTAAAAAAAGTAAGGTCAGTTTCCAATGTTCCTCCTCCATAGAAAAGAAGGACTCTCATCTTCTGGGCCTGGTGGCCAAAGACTGATGCTGCCCTGGTACCTCTGCCCAGAAAACCACACTGTGGAGACCACAGGAGACTGGGATGACCTTCTAGATAATGAACCTACATTCAGCTACAATCAACTGATTTGGGAGGAGGCACATTTGACCCATTAATTCCTTGCATGTCAACAACATTCAAATGTAAGTTTGTAAATGTCTGTTGCCATTTCTTTGGCTTCTGGGTGCACAGAACAAAACCCTTGAAAAGTAGAGCTACTATATATCCCAGAGCATGCTATTCATGTCTCCATTGGAACACAGCTCACATTGTATTTTCATTGTTTATTTACTGGCCCAACTCCAACTAGCCCAGGAATATCATGAAAAGAGCAACTGTTCTTATTTCTCCAGGTCTCTACCCCCTAGAATAGCATTCAAAACAAGGAACATACTTACGTTAAATATTAGTCAAACTGACATAATTTCTTGTATTTCTTCTATATACAAGAAAGCCAAATCATTCAAATCATTTCCCAGTAAACAAATCTGAATTATAAGATGACAAAGCTGCTTTAATAAATATTTGTATAGTATTCAGTAGAACTAGTGTAATAAGTATATCTAATTTGGGATACAGTTCAGATTTAAAAGCAGAAAATCATTCTGTGTAACTCAAAAGCCATTTTATGTGACTTGAAATAATATAATTCTTAAATTTAGCTGTGATTAAGAGCTGAGAAGCACCGGGCGTGGTGGCGCACGCCTGTAATCCCAGCATTCTGGGAGGCAGAGGCAGGCGGACTTCTGAGTTCAAGGCCAGCCTGGTCTACAGAGTGAGTTCCAGGACAGCCAGGGCTATACAGAGAAACCCTGTCTCAAAAAAACAAAACAAAAACAAAAACAAAAAAAAAAAACAAATTCAAAAAACCAAAAAAAAAAAAAAAAAAAAGAGAGAGAGAGAGAGAGAGAGAGCTCAGAAGCAAGTCCCTAGCAGCTTAAATAGGAACCTAGTCTAGGACAGGCCTTGATATGCTAATGAGAAAACCCCAAGGTAGTATTAATATGCTAAGCATCAGTGTAGGGGAATACCAGAACAGGGAAGTGGGAAGGGGTGGATGGGGGAACACTGGAGGGAAAGGGGCATGTGGGACCTTTGGGGGGGGCAGGGAACCAGAAAAAGGGAAATGAAATGTAAATAGAGAATATATCCAATAAAAAAAGAAAAAAAATATTTTGATGAGAAATCTTAAAAAAAAAAATGCTAGTGAACCAAACCCAGGCTGTGAACTTGATAGAGTCAAGCTACTACACAATGAAATAATAGAAAAATTGGAATATTGGGGATTTTCTCTGGGATTGCACTGCAATCCTTCCAAGATCGTATCCCAAATGTTTAATAAATACAATCATTTCCCCAAATTTATGAATACAATAAATACATAAAAACATAGGAGAGTGTATAGTAATTTGTATGGAATTCAGTAGTGCTAGTATAATAGTTGTGTCTAATTATACAAGTTTATGGAAAGCTACTGAGATGAGGTGTGTCTCAGGGGTGTTGGTGCATGGAGGCCGAGAGAGGCTATTGTGTGAAGCTGTGAAGGTAAAGCCTGGATTGCCTTAGAGACCCCAAGATGTTGGAGATGCCAGAGCTGTGGGATACCTGCCAACAAAACCTGCTAATGAAGAGTGGAACCAGCCCAAAAGAAAGTGTGTTGCAGTCAACAAAGCTGAAAGGAGTTGGAGATCTGAAAAGTGCTTTGGCATCAGACATGGAGATGCAGAGTTCCAAGTTTGCCCGACTGGTTTTCAGTCTTGTTTTGGTCCAGTATTTCCTCATTGTGCTCCCTTTCCTCCAATTTGGTATGGTAATATTTATCATGTGCCATCGTATGTTGGATGTTTATGTGGTCTACTTTTCAGTTTGATTTTACAGGGGAATTACATTTAAGAGAGTCCATGAATCTCAGAAGAGACCTCTAACTTTGGACTTTTAAAGTGTCGAGACTGTTATAGACTATAGGGACATTTGAGATTGGACTGAATGTATTTTGCAATGTGATATGACTACAAGGCTATGGGGCGAGGGAGTAGAATGTGGTGGTCTAAATGAAAATGGCCGCCATAGACTCATAGGGAGTGGTATTATTGGAGGTGTGGCCTTATTGAAATAGGTCTGCCTTGTCAGAGGAAGTATGACACTGAGAGGGTGGACTTTCATGTTTCAGAAGCTCAAGCCTAGTCTAGTGGCTCACTGTCTCTGCTCCCTGATGATTCAGATGTAGATTTCTCAGCTACCTCTCCTGCACCATGTCAGCTTGCATGCCACAATGCTTCCTATCCTGACAATAATGGACTCTGAATTCTAAGTCAGGCCAATTAAATATTTTCCTTTATAAGAGTTGCTTTGTTCATGGTGTCTCTTCACAGCAATAAAATCCTAACTAACACAGTTGGTCTCATCTCTGTGCAGTTGTTACAGATTTCTAATATACAACTTCGGACAGCTCTTATGTCTTATTGCCACAGAGGTACTACTATATTTTTGTGGGTTTAAAAAAAATCTTTTCTGTGATTGTTGTCTGACTTCTCCCTCTACCAAAATGTAAATTTCCTGAGATTTGTGATCATATAGAAGTGAGAAAACATAGTTGCTAAAAACACACTGGCTTTTGGAGCCAGATTCTAAATTCAAATTCATTTTCTACCATTGAATAGCTATGTGAAACTTGGGTGCTGATTAGCTTTTCTGTTGCTCAGTTTTCTTTTCCTGAAAATAATAGCAGTGTTCATGTCATTGCGCTGGCTAGTTTTATGTTAACTTGACAGAAGCTAGACTCATTAGAGAGGATCAAGCCTTAATTGAGAAAATGCCTCTATAAGATCCAGATATACAGAATATCTAAATTAGTGAGTGATGAAGGAGGGCTCAATCCATTGTGAATGATGCCAGTCTTGGGTTGGTGGTCCTAGGTTCTTTAAGAAAGCAAGCTGAGCAAGCCATGGGTAGGAAGCCAATGAATAGCACCCCTTTATGTCCTTTAAGCTGCATCAGTCCCTGACTCCAGCTTCTTGCCCTGTTTGAGTTCTTGCCTTGGCTTCCTTCAGTGATATGGAAGCAGAAGATAAGAAAGTCCTTTCCTCCCCAACTTGCATTTTGGTCATGGTGTTTTATCACACTAATAGTAACCCCGACTAAGACAGTATTAGAGTAATAGAGTTAGGATTAAACTAACAATGTACTATATTCTTAAACCTAGGAGAGTGTAGCACATTGTAATTTCCCAGTAGTGTTTGTTGGTTGAATTTATTAGTAAATCCTTAATGTATCTGCTCCTTTCCTCCCATTATTATAGTTTTCTATTTTTCTCTTCTTTTAGAAAGACTTTCCCTGATTATTATTATTACTAACTTCTCTGAACTAAGTTAGTTTTCTCTAATAAATGTTCTTAGAAACTTATATTTCTGCTTCCAAGCTGTATTTGCTCAATACTGCACCACCATGATAATGTGTTGTCTTCATAGTGCTTGGTTTGTGACATAAGTCAAAGCTTTGTGAGAGCAGAGTTTTATATTTGTTGTATATACTATGGGAGATTCACTGCCAATGATGGTTCTTAATGCACAATATTCATACAATAAATATTTTGACTGTGTATACTGAAGGCTTTTGTCTCATTTTTCTTTTACAAATGCAGATTAAGAAACAGGAAATCTCTTAGAATTCTAGGGAGTCACATCGCCTTTCAAATGCTAATACTAATTCAGAGTCAGGGTTATTATTGCTTCTCTACTGCCTTTTTTTTTTTTTTTTTTTTTTTTTTTTTTGGTCACTGTTCAAATATAGAGCAGAACTGTGCATTCAAAGATCCTGGTTTGTATTTATGATTCATTCCATGAAAGCATACATAAATCAACCATAGATTGGCTTCTCTTTTAGTAATTTCTTATATTTTAATTGTATTTATTCTAGCACACCCTGTCTTCCTTACACGTTTCAGTGACAATAATATTGTTCCTTATAGAGGTAAGAGTTTTCTATTTCTAAGGCCTCAAATTAATCAGTACTTATAACATATGGTAGAATTCATTGATAGCATATTTGTAAACATTGTTTCATTCACTACAAACTTATGATAATTTGACAACTGAACATACACTATGTAGAAATATACTAAATTGACTGCAGGTGACTATCTTATTGCTTCAGAAAGAGCAAAGAGGCATTCATTTTTTCCTTTATTCTTTCTTCCTTTCATTGCTAGCCTGGTTCTTTAGGCATGATAGAAAGACAGGGGCAATTATGGTGTCAAAAGTAGGGATAAGAGCTCTCTATTGTAAAGCCTCTCATAGCAAAATGTCAAGAATTCACACATAATTAATATTTGTTGTAAAGGTTGCCAACAGAGAAAAATTCTTTTTATAGATACATATGCCAAATGGGAATGTTAAAATTGCAGTATTTAAAGCTTAAGTGGATATAGCCATTCTCATTTCTTATCTGCAATAATGAAAATTTCTAGAAATGTACCAACCCCCCCTTTAGAGTAAAAGACATGTTTGTGAGGCCCATAATTTTTCTTGTAAGATTATATTCTTATTTTAGTTAAGATGTCTATTTTTAAATAAAATAACATTGCTAAAAACAATTTGGAGAAGAAAAGATTTATTTCATCTTAACAACTTGTAGTCAGGAAGTCAGGGAAGGAAACCGAGGCAGAAACTATAGCAGAGGCCATGGAGAATTGCATCTTACTGACTTGTTCTTCATGGCTGCTCAGCCTGTTTTCTTATATCATCTAAGATCACCTTCTTATGAATGGTACCACCGCCTGTGGTCCAACACACATCAATCTTAATCAAGAAAAACCACTACAGGCTTCTTCACAGGCTGATTTGTTGGGGGCATTTTCTCAACTGAGGTTCCCTCTTCAAAAATAAATACAACTTGTGTCAAATTAGCATAAAATTGGCCAGCACAAATCCCACTCAAGGCATCTCTGGAGTCTACTCTATAACCTTACTCATCAAAAAGAAAGAACGGGCTCCTAAAATATGTGTCTCTACCCTCTCAAACTGCCATCCCATAAACATGGATCGGGTAATGCAGTTTGTGGAGCCAAATCCGCAGTTTGTGAAGCACTCAACTCAGCTGGTTAAAAGATGCACCAAACCCGACAGAAAAGAATTCCAAAGATCGCCATGGACACAGCGCCAGGATGTGTTATCATAGGATTCATTGGTTTCTTCATGAAACGGATCCACATCCCTATTAATAACATTATTGTGGGTGCCGAGTTCTTTCTCATCCTGGGACAAGTAAGCCAATGAGGGGGTGACAAGCTCATGAAGTAAAACGTTGCCTGGATGCATTATGGTTTTTGTTTCTTCCTTCCTTCCTATGGGGTTTTCTATTTCTAAATTAAAATAATTTCAAAATAAAAAAAAAAGCAAAAAGAAAGAATGTTTTGACCTGTAATTTGATAATTATCAAAAACTCATATGTGGGAAGACACTTAAGTCTGATTTTCTTTACAAAGTCCTCAGTGATGCTCTCAAATGTGCTTTATTCTTTCCCTGGTTGTCTCTCTTTTTATTAATTTCACTTTAAAATCTTGAGTGGAGATTCCTAAAGGATAGGGAATTTCTCAGGCTGGTGGTAACACAGCTGGATTGAGTCTTCTGCTATATTGCTTCTGACATCTTTTGGGTGATTCATTCAAAAATCCTGTGAAACATTCTTGGTAATTTTCTTGACTGCCTTATTAAATGCTCAGTCTTGTGATTTTGACACATACTTTTTTTTTTTCATATCTCTAAACTTTTGTTTTCTTACCAGAAAACTATGAATCACTTAATTGGCACCAAAAGTAGTCTACTTGATAGCTTTTTCCATATACTGATTCTGGGTCAGATGCAACAGTAAATACTCTGGAAGACATCACTATAGTGCCTGAGGTCTTGATTCCCTACCATACCTCCCCCAGTATTTTTTTTTTTTTAATTTCACAATGGCTTTTTTTTTTGGCATTTTGTTTGTTTGCTTGGTTTGGTATTTGTTAACAGATTGTCCTCTAACTCATAGAGATTTACCTGTCTCTGCCTTTTGAGTGTTAGGACTTAAGGCCTGCACCACCACTGTCCAGCTAATCTCATAAAGTTTTAAGGAAGTTCATACTTTTGCTTGAGCCGTAGCAGTACTTATTATAAGGTGCATACCTTATAAGGTGCTCTGGATTATACATGGCTGGTAGAATATCACAGCTTTAAGTACATGACAAGCCATTTGATGTTTAGTCTAGAAAACATGTAGCATCTAGTGATGTCTAACTAGTGATGTCATATTGGGAACTGAAAACTGCAATGACTATTCAAAAGTCTATACTCTAACTCTTTTAATTCTTTTCTTTTATTAAATACATACGCAAACAAAAGGATTATCATTTAGCCTGTCTCTATAATTTACATATAAAAGTAAAAATTTTGCCCTAGAATGACATTGAGGAAAAAAATTTTCATTTCTAAGTGTATCTCCCCACTGCTGTTTAGCTCTTAAAATTGGAAAAGATATTATCTTAAATGTAGATAACTAGTTTTAGCTTTTGATCTTTTTCTTTTGCTAGCTTTCTTACATCTCAAAGATATAAACTTTCCACATTGCGTTTTAACTAAGACTACACATTCTGATTTAATGTCATTTATTGTAATTGGGGCACATGTATTCATAATTATTGTTGCCAAGCATCACTTTATATATAAACCAACATGGGATAAAACAAAAACCTGTGACCACTTTAAGTTTTACATTTTTATTCTTTGTGCACCATAATTACTATTGTAGCATTTCTCATTGAAAATATGTCTGTGAGCATATGTGTGAGTACTTCTGCAATAATTTTTGACTACATAAATTCAGAAAAATTATTGCCTCTTCTTTTGCTTCCTCTTTTCTTGCTTTTAAAGGATATACATAGCTAAAACACAGGAGTTTAACAGTTTACTATAGAATTTATGACTAAAGAATATTTGGTTACATAAGTACTTGATCTCATTTATAACTGAATGTTTATCAAATAACAATACAACAAAAACTTAAAACAAAAACATATTAATTTATAAATATATTGGATTTACCTATATATTTTGAGACCTAATAAATCTATACAACATTCTAATATTAAGTACTTTTAAAACTTCTTAACATTAATTAAAATGCCATTTTGGTATCTACAAGTGTTTGATAAAACATTAAAATACTTTAAACACAACATTAATAGATGTCTGATATTGTAAAACAAGCATTTAAAAAACAATATACTTCTAAATTAAAATACTTTACCAAAATAGAAAGCAAGGTTACTGAAAATAGCATTCACTGTAGTGATAAATTAAAACGTTTATGAAAACATAAAATTGTATGATAGCTAGAATGTGATAAGAATTTTCTTCCAAACAGACTCTAGAAAAATTAAATTTTATTTCCATTTTTAATCATCAAGGGCTAAGAAAGAAGAGTAGATGCTTATGTCTTTTTATTTTTTTTGTTTTTTGTTTTGTTTTTTTCTTTTTTCTTTCTTTTTATTGGATATATTCTATATTTACAATTCATTTCCCTTTTTCTGGTTCCCCACCCCCCAAAGGTCCCACATGCCCTTTTCCCTCCCCCTGCTCCTTCTTCCACCCAACACCATGTGGTAAAAGAATGCCTATAAATTTCCCAAATTAAGTTGAGACTCGTAATCTACATGTTCACAAGGCTCAGCCAGCCTGTGGTTCGAGTAAAACAAACTCAGGGAAATCTCACATAATAAAGAGACAAATTGTTGGAAGTCAGAGATCTTGGTAAGAGCCATGAAAGGAAGCAAGGCCTATACAAGAAAACCAGAAAGGCGTGCACAGCCGTCTTCCCATCAGAGCAAACGGAGACTGGAGGGCAAATAAAGGATGTCTGCAAAGAACTGAACCCAGCTCCCCCAACAGAAACCCATGTCCAGCACACTTATTTTCCCAACGTGTTGAGAATCAAACCCAGGGCCTAGTATATCAAAGCGAATAGTCTGCCACTGAGGGACATAACCAGCTCCCATCTCTGCTGGAAGGGCTTAACAAGCGGCTCTCCTGGAGGAACGCAGACCCCGGGTTGATGGTGGATCCTGGAGATGGAGCTCAGGTTGTCAGGACTGACTGGCAGTGCCTTTGCCCACTGAGCCACCTGGGCCCATGCTCCCACTTCCTCTCCTTTAGCTCCCTGGGGCTCTGCTCACTTTCCTTAACTTGTTTTCTGCTCGGGGAGACTTCTGTCCCATCTGCTGTGAATTCCATTGAACTAACTTTTAATTCCACATGTTGCTTTTTTATTTTCAGTGTGAGAATTCCAAAATTATCCCTTTTCTGCAGAATTCATAGCATCTTTGATAACCCCACCTATTAAACTATTTTTGTAGATTCTTGGGATTTAGTGCAGGATCCATTGGTCGACAAGGTGATGATGACAGGGGCCCAGGAGCATCAGAATTAAGAAAATTACTGTATGTGAAGCAGGTATCACAGTGTTGGTGCACAGAGAAGCTAGCGTGCTTCTCACCATTGGATATTGGTTAGATGAAGAGATTGTTTCCCAGAAAAACATTCAAGGGCGTTTGTATAATTCGTTAAAGATAAATAAAATGTTAAAGCCAAAAAAAAAAAAAGAAAAGAAAAGAAAAGAAAAGAAAGAAGAGTAGACAGAAATTGCTTTATGTGAATCAAATAACTCTAAGTAATGTAGAATGAAATGATTTTGTTGTACTATTCTGAATATACAAATAATGTAAGATTTTTAATAATAATGTAAGATTTCTATAATATGATAAAGTGATATATGTTTGTCAAATATCTTTCTGTTAATTTTCACTTACATATTATAAAGTACAGGAGAATCCAATTTTTATAAATAATGATATCCAGGAACAGGATGAACTTCTTCTGTATACAATTTTTAATGGGCTAACGATTGCATTAGTTCTGTATATCATGGTAGGATGGTCATTTTCAAAATACTAATTTTACCATGATTATGGGAGGTCTTTCCATTTTCTAGTGACTTTCCAAATTTCAGCCTTTAGAGATTTAAAATGATTTGGTTTATTCCTTAATTTTCTAGGACTGTTTAAACTACTATGAATGAGTATTTATGTGATCTCTTTCTCCACATGCTTATTATTGTTATGTAGAAAGGCTATTAATTTTTGTAAATGTTTTTATGTTGACACTTTGTTGAAAAATGGTTAATTTCTAGAAGTTTTTGGTGGAATGTTTTGGGGTCATATGGTAGATCTCTATGGTGGTTTGAGTATATTTGGTCTTATTAGGAGGTGTGGCCTTGTTGGAGTAGGTACAGACTTGTTGGAAGAAGAGCATCACTATGGGGGTGGGGCATTAAGACCCTCTTCCTTACTAGATAGGAATCAGTTGTCTCCTAGTGTCCTTCAGATGAAGATGTAGAACTCTCAGCTCCAGCTGTACCAGGCCTGCCTAGATGTTGCCATGCTTCCTGCCATGATGTTAATGGACTAAACCTCTGAACCTGTTAGCTAGCCCCAACTAAATGTTATGGCTTATAAGAGTAGCCTTGGTCATGGTGTCTGTTCACAGCAGTAAAACCGTATCTTAGACAATCTCTGTTTAGCTTTTTGAGAATTCTTCACACTGATATCCATAGATGCTGCACCAGTTTGCAAGTTCACTAACAACAAATGAGAAATGCCCTTTCTCCACACTCTCTCCAGCGTTTATTGTCAGTATATTCTTAGCTGTTCTGACTGAAGTAAGATAAAATCTCAAAGACCGTAAAAAGTCATAGGGTCAAGAAAACAGCCCAGTCAAAAGACAGATCTTAACAGGCAACTCTAAAAAGAAGGAATAAAAATGACTAAAATATCTTAAAAGTATTCAAAATTCTTAGGAATTAGGAAGTGCAAATTAAACCTACTGTGAGATGCAACATGATAAAAATCTTAGCAAGAATTTTGCTCATTTCTTTTATGGTTTGGGGCCTTTTAAATGAATGTAGAAATGATTGTATCTATAAATTCCTTCCTTAATTGGTCTGTAGTATAAATATAAATTGATATTTATAAAAATAAATCTTGGGAATTATATGATATGTGAGTTGTGTCTTGTGTATTCAGAACTTCTGGGCTAATATCCACTTATCAGTGACTGCATTCCATGTGTGTTGTTTTGTGATTGGGTTACCTCATTAGGATGATATTTTCCAGTTCCAACCATTTGCCTAAGAATTTCATGAATTCATTGTTTTTAATTGCTGAGTAGTATTCCATTGTATAAATATCCCACATTTTCTGTATCCATTCCTCCGTTGAGGGACATCTGGGTTCTTTCCAGCTTCTGGCTATTATAAATAAGGGTGCTATGAACATAGTGGAGCATGTGTCCTTATTTCATGCTGGGGAATCCTCTGGGTATATGCCCAGGAGTGGTATGGCTGGGTCCTCCGGAAGTATCATGTCCAGTTTTCTGAGGAACCGCCAGACTGATTTCCAGAGTGGTTGTACCAGCTTGCAATCCCACCAGCAGTGGAGGAGTGTTCCTCTTTCTCCACATCCTCGCCAGCACCTGTTTCCTGAGTTTTTGATGTTATCCATTCTGACTGGTGTGAGGTGAAATCTCAGGGTTGTTTTGATTTGCATTTCCCTAATGATTAATGCTGTTGAACATTCCTTTAGGTGCTCCTCAGCCGTCTGAAATTCTTCAGGTGACAATTCTTTGTTTAGCTCTGTACCCCATTTTTAATAGGGTTTTTTGGCTCTCTGGAGTCTAACTTCTTGAGTTCTTTGTATATATTGGACTCACATATCATATCATTCCCAGGAAGAAGGAAGGAGAGGGTTCTGGTCCTGGAAAGGTTTGATGCAGCATTGAAGGGTTGTTTTGATTTGCATTCCCCTGATGACTAATGATCAATGGAATAGAATTGAAGATCCAGAAATGAACCCACAGAGTTATGGTCACTTGATCTTTGATAAAGGAGTTACAACCATCCAGTGGAAAAAAGATAGCCTTTTCAACAAATGGTGTTGGTTCAACTGGAGGTCAATATGCAGAAGAATGCAAATTGACCCACTCTTATCTCCTTGTACTAAGATCAACTCCAAGTGGATCAAGGACCTCCACATAAAATCAGACACACTGAAACTAATAGAAAAGAAACTGGGGAAGACCCTGGAGGACATGGGCACAGGGGGAAAGTTCCTGAACAGAATACCAATAGCTTATGCTCTAAGGTCAAGAATTGACAAATGGGACCTCATAAAATTACAAAGTTTCTGTAAGGCAAAAGACACTGTCAGAAGGACAAAACAGCAACCAAAAAATTGGGAAAAGATCTTCACCAACCCCACATCCAACAGAGGGCTAATATCCAATATATACAAAGAACTCAAGAAGTTAGACCCCAAAGAACCAAATAACCCTATCCAAAAATGGGGTACAGAGCTAAACAAAGACTTTTTACCTGAAGAAATTCGGATGGCTGAGAAGCACCATATAGTCTTATATACATAAATATAACCTGTTTAGTCTGTGTAATGTTATTTGTATGCCTGTTTCTGGAGCTGATCATTTGGTGTTCGATAACCAATCTGTGTGTTCTTCCCTGGGGAAGATGATTTCTTAGGCCTGTAGCACCTAAGGATCAGGGATCATTGTGGAAAATAGAACAGGAAGATAGCAAAATCCAGAGGAGCAGGGAATTTTCTGTGACATTTGTCTCCTAGAAGTGTCAGAAGCTGCATCAATGAAATCTTGTCACCAGGACTGCTTAAGCATTTCCCAAACAAGGATGACACTAATACCATGTAAACATGGATAGAGGGAAGGTCACAAAGTCTCAACATTGCACAAAGAACTACAGGTAAATACAAATCTACTTTTAATAACATTTTTAAAGAGCTGACTTTAAAATACAATAATGTAATACTTTATATTTCCAATTAATATTTTCAGGCTTTTAACAAAATTAGGTCTCATTTAAATTTCTACACAATCTAAAAAAATTTTAATAACCACTTTATAGTTCTATTTAATTAGAGTTATGAAATATGTAAGCTATATACCAAGCAGCCCAAAGAATGGAGACAGAATCTTTGCTAGCTACATATCTAATAGAAGATTAATATTCAGAACATGCTGCACTATTCTTTTTCATATGCCCAAAGAACTTGACATCTGATTCTACAAATATTTGCTCAACCATGTTAATTACCACTTTATTCATGTATTCATATATTATGATCACTTATGCTAATTAAAATTCTTGTTAAAAAAGATTTCAAGATGTACTTTTTTTCCTAAGAGATCTGAAGATTAAAAAAAAAAAAATCCTGCCCATGATATACCACGGCTTCTACAGCAAAATGTTCTATTTTTAACTTTTTAATTTAATTTATCTTCTTTGATTTCTGTTGAGGGGGATATTGCAAAGGTCGAGGGCAGATATCCAGGGATAGGGAGATGAGTGGGGTTGGTATGCTGAATGAAAATTCACAAAGAATGAATGAAAAGTTAAAAAAAAAGTTAACCCCCCAAATTAGTTCACCAATATGAAACTAGACTTTGTCTAAAACAAGGTTTTCCTAAAATAGTTTTTCTTACTACAAAAAGAAATTTGTTTGTGAGTTTATATTACAAAAGCAATTGGTTTGTAAATGAGTATTCATGTACATTAAAAGTGTTCAATTAGTTTAACTTTCTTTTAGTTAATAACATAAACATAAAGTATCAGTGAACATCTGAGAGAGGATATTGAATGCTGTCCAGGCTAGAGGGTAGATGATGGTGGGGACAGAGGAGCCGGATGACCTCAGGTCTGTATAGATTACTGATAAGTACTTTCATCTTAAATACAGAAGGTAAACTAAAACAGAGAACAATTATTAGGTATAATTTGACAGTCTTGTTTGAATTGTTACCTGATTGACTATTTTCTCAATTTGTTCTACAAAATGGCATGAAATAGTCTCTGTTCCTTGAAAGGATGAACTGTTTCCCCATAGTGTTTAGATTTGCACTGATTGAATAATTATCTTCACCCGAGAGAGGGTATTTTTTCTGGAATATAATGCATGAAACAGTGACTTTTTTTTACCCTGCTTTGGTTGTATTGTAGGCCCAAATTAAGAAGTGTGTTTTTTTGTGCGTGGGGGGGGGTTGGTTGTTTTAATAAAATCAGTTTTGAATCACCTCCATTCCATCTTTTCTCACCCACAGACATAGATCCAGAAGTACAGCTTATATACCACCCTGTCCTAAGGAAAGCCATCCATCTCTACACTCAAAGGCCTAGCTTTGGAAGATAAACAGAAGCTTATATTCTGACTTTGCTCGATGGGCTCCTCTGACCTTTACCATTTTCATCACTTTCGAAAATGTGGCTCTCAGTTTACATCTCATGCTTTCACCTCCTGAGTTCCTTGGATCTTTAACCACTCCATGGCACTTCAGATCTTGCAGGTATAGCAAGGACTGATTGTTCCAGGTCTAGTTCCAGTTTTGTGGATCCTGTGCTGGTGCAACCTAAAAAAGGCTAGACTTTCATATCAGACACACAACAAAAAGAAAGAATTCCCCATGTCCAGGACTCATCACCAAAGCACAAAAAATATTATAGGCCAAGACAGTATATCCCATCCACAAGCATACTAGTCTTATAGAAATGTTCTTTGATAAAATTACCTATATTAAGTCAAGTGCACTGGATTTAAATAACGATCATAAGTTTTATGGAAGAATTCAAAGCATTCAAGGAAGATAAGTCAAACAGCTCATAAAACTTAAAGAGGATAACAATACAAGCCTGAATGTTACTCAAAAAATCCATGAATATACCACTGAATTAAATGACAAAGATAATTCAGGATTTGAAAATTGAATTTGCCCTGATCCCTGGGGACCAGCTAGCAGGCTTGCAGCCGGCTGCCATCTTCCCTCGGGTCGCTGCGGACTGCCTGCTGGCGGCTGGGTTCAGGTGCGTAGACAGAGACTTGGCCTAGCAAGGAACACCAAGCCAGGCCCTTGCTGGCCCCAGAGCCAGGGGAGGTCGTCAGGAACTCTGAGCACCTGCAGCTCACAGGCTGTCCCCGATCGCTGGGGACCAGCTAACGGGCTTGCAGCCGGCCGCCATCTTCCCCAGGGTCACTGTGGACTGTCTGCCAGCAACTGGGTTTAAGTGCGTGGGCAGAGACTTGGCTTAGCAACGAATACCCAGTCGGGCCCTTGCTGGCCCCCAGAGCCAGGGAAGGTCAGCAGGTGCTCCATGCACCTGCAGCTCAGAGGCTGTTCCTGATCCCTGGGGACCAGCTAGCAGGCTTGCAGCCGGGTCACTGCGGACTGCTGGCGGTGACTGGGTCCAGGTACTTGGACAGAGACCTAGCCTGGCAAAGAACACCTGGTCAGGCTCTTGCTCACGCCCAGAGCCAAAGGAGGTTGGAGATAGGTCTGTGCACCAACAGCTTGGCAGTGCACACAGAGCCAGATCAGCTTGGCAAGCAGTCTCTGCGCCAACCCAAGGGGGCACCAACCTGCTAGTGGGTCGGTGCCTGGAGTACAGCCAGAGGCTGACATCGTGCCTCAGGACACCACAGACAGCTAACATGACAGAGCCATGTGGACTGAGAGTACTACCATCTAGGTTCTAGCAGCTCAACCAGGGAACCTCCAGTCCTGTAGGGAACCCAGTGGTTAGACAGAGCCCTGAGATCTGCCACCATTTTGGAGCTGGTAAACTGAACAGGTCACCATAGAGAACCAACAGAGGAACCCATGATACCATAAAGATCTAACAGACTAGCCCAGATCGGTGGAAGAAAAAAAAAATCTGATTCTTAAGAGCTAGCAACTAGGCAGACCAGGAGGAGACAGCGGGAGGCCAATTTCAGGACCAGCAGTGAGCCTCGGGAAGACTTAGATCCAGCACAGCAGAGCTGAGGAGGTAACTGAGAGCCCAGTAACTGAAACCTCCCGGTCTCTACCTTGGGAGCTTGGACTCCCTCTACTACAGCAGCGCCAAACACCAGGCTCACAGGAGCCTCAAACACCAACCACTAAGAACAAGACCAACTAACTCCAGAGATAAACAGATGGCAAAAGACAAACGTAGGAAAGTTACAAACAAAAATCAAGGCAAAATGGCAGTATCTGAACCCAATTCGCCAACCACAGCAAGTCCTGGATACCCCAGCACACCAGAAAAACAAGAGTTGGATATAAAAGCACTGGTCATGATGCTGCAAGGAACACAATAAAGACATAAACAAATCTCTTCAAGAAATGCAGGGGAACATCAATAGGGTAGAAGCTCTTACAATGCAAACACAAAAATCACTTAAAGAACTCCAGGAGAATATGGGCCAACAGACAGAAACCAATAAAGAGGAAATGAGAAAATCAGTTAAAGAAATGCAGGAGAACTTGAAACAACAGGCAGAAGTCATGAAAGAGGGAACACAAAAATCTCTTAAAGAATTACAAGAAAACACAAACAAACAAATGAAGGAACTGAGCAAAACCATCCAAGATCTGAACACAGAGGTAGAAGCAACTAAGAAATCACAGAGGGAGACAACTTTGGAGATAGAAAACCTTGCGAAGAAATCAGGGGTCATAGATGCAAACACCAACAACAGAATACAAGAGATAGAGATAAGAATCTCAGATGCTGAAGATAACATAGTAACCATTGACTCCACAGTCAAAGAAAACGCAAAATCCAAAAGGCTTGTAACCCAAAACATCCAGGAAATCCAAGACACAATGAGAAGACCAAACCTAAGGATTATAGGGATAGATGAGAGTGAAGATCTACAACTTAAAGGGCCAGCAAATGTCTTTAACAAAATTATGGAAGAAAACTTCCCTAACTTAAAGAGAGAGATGCCCATGAATATACAAGAAGCCTATAGAACTCCAAACAGACTGGACCAGAACAGAAATACCTCCCGTCACATAATAATCAAAACCCCAAATGTACTAAACAAAGAAAGAATATTAAAGGCAGTAAGAGAAAAAGGCCAAGTAACATATAAAGGAAGACCTATCAGAATCACACCAGACTTCTCTCCAGAAACCATGAAAGCTAGAAGATCCTGGGCAGATCTCATGCAGACCCTAAGAGAACACAAATGCCAGCCAAGATTACTATACCCAGCAAAACTCTCAATCAACATAGATGGAGAAATCAAAATATTCCATGACAGGACCAAATTTACACAATATCTTTCCACTAACCCAGCTCTACAAAGGATAACAGGAGGAAATCTCCAAGACAAGGAGGGAAACTGCACCCAAGAAAAAGGAAGATAGTAACCTATTTCCATCAAACTCAAAGGAAGATAACTACTCAAAAACAAAAATAACATCAAAAATGACAGGAACAAATAATCACTATTCCTTAATATCTCTTAACACCAATGGACTCAATTCCCCAATAAAGACATAGACTAACAGACTGGATACGTAAACAGAACCCTACATTTTGCTGCATACAGGAAACACACTTCAGAGTTAAAGACAAACACTACCTTAGAGTAAAAGGCTGGAGGACAATCTTGCAAGCAAATGGTCGCAGGAAGCAAGCTGGAATAGCCATTCTAATATCAGATAAAATTGACTTTCAACCCAAAGTCATCAAAAGAGACACAGAAGGTCACTTCTTGCTAGTCAAAGGAAGAATCCACCAAGAAGAACTCACAATTCTAAACATCTATGCTCCAAATACAAGGGCAGCCTCATTTGTAAAAGAAACTTTACTAAAGCTCAAAGCACACATTGCACCTAACACAATAATGGTGGGGGACCTCAACACTGCACTATCCTCAATGGACCGATCAGGAAAACAGAAACTAAACAGAGACACAGGGAAACTCATTGAAACGTTGGACCAATTGGATTTAACAGATATATATAGAGAGAACATTTCATCCTAAAGCTAAAGACTGTACCTTTTTCTCAGCGCCTCATGGTACCTTCTCCAAAATCGACCATATAATTGGTCACAAGACAGACCTCAACAAATATGAAAAGATCGAACTAATCCCATGCCTCCTATCGGATCACCATGGAGTAAGAGTGTTCTTCAATAGCAACAAAACCAACAGAAAATCCTCATACACGTGGAAGCTGAACAATATTCTACTCTATGATACCTTACTCAAGGAAAAAATAAAGAAAGAAATCAAAGACTTTTTAGAATTTAATGAAAATGAAGGTACAACCTACCCAAATCTATGGGACACAATGAAAGCAGTGCTAAGAGGAAAACTCATAGCCCTGAGTGTCTCCAAAAAGAAACAGGAGAGAACATACACTAGCAACTTAATGGTGCACGTGAAAGCCCTAGAACAAAAAGAAGCTATTTCACCCAGGAGGAGTAGAAGACAGGAAATCATCAAACTCAGGGCTGAAATCAATCAAGTTGAAACAAAGAGAACCATGTAAAGAATCAACAAAACCAGGAGCTGGTTCTTTGAGAAAATCAACAAGATAGATAAACCCCTAGCCAGACTTACCAAAGGGCACAGAGACAGTATTCAAATTAACAAAATTAGAAATGAAAAGGGGGATATAACAACAGAAACTGAGGAAATTCAAAAAAAATCATCAGATCCTACTACAGAAGCCTATACTCAACAGAACTGGAGAATCTGGAGGAAACGGACAATTTCCTAGACAGAAACCAAATACCAAAATTAAATCAGGATCAAATAGATCATCTAATCAGACCCATAACCCCCAAAGAAATAGAAGCGGCTATAGAAAATCTTCCAACCAAAAAAAGCACAGGACCAGATGGTTTTAGTGCAGAATTCTATCAGATCTTCAAAGAAGTCCTAATACCAACACTCTTCAAACTATTCCACAAAATAGAAACAGAAAGAACACTACCCAACTCATTCTATGAAGCCACAATTACCCTGATACTAAAACCACAGAAAGATCCAACTAAGAAAGATAACTACAGGCCAATCTCCCTTATGAATATTGATGCAAAAATACTAAATAAAATACTTGCCAACCGAATCCAAGAACACATCAAAACAATCATTCACCATGATCAAGTTGGCTTCATCCCAGGGATGCAGGGATGATTCAATATATGGAAATCCATCAACGTAATCCACTACATAAACAAACTCAAAGAAAAAAAACCACATGGTCATCTCATTGGATGATGAAAAAGCATTTGACAAAGTTCAGCATCCTTTCATGCTTAAAGTCTTGGAAAGAACAGGAATTCAAGGCCCATATCTAAACATAGTAAAAGCAATTTACAGCAGACCAATAGCCAACATCCAAGTAAATAGAGAGGAACTTGAAGCAATCACACTAAAATCAGGGACTAGACAAGGCTGCCCCCTCTCACCATATCTCTTCAATATAGTACTCGAGGTACTAACTAGAGCAATTCGACAACATAAGAAAGTCAAAGGGATACAAATTGGAAAGGAAAAAGTCAAAGTATCACTATTCGCAGATGATATGATAGTATACTTAAGTGACCCAAAAAACTCCACCAGAGAACTCCTACAGCTGATAAACAACTTCAGCAAAGTGGCTTGTTATAAAGTCAACTCAAGCAAATCAGTAGCCTTCCTATACACAAAGGATAAGCAGGCCGAGAAAGAAATTAGGGAAATGACACCCTTCACAATAGCCACAAACAATATAAAGTATCTTGGGGTGACTCTAACCAAACAAGTGAAAGATTTATATGACAAAAACTTCAGGTCTCTGAAGAAGGAAATTGAAGAAGACCTCAGAAAATGGAAAAATCTTCCATGCTCGTGGGTTGGCAGGATTAATATAGATAAAATGGCAATCTTGCCAAAAGCAATGCAATCCCCATCAAAATCCCAACTCAGTCCTTTATAGAGTTAGAAAGAGCAATTCTCAAATTCATCTGGAATAACAAAAAACCCAGGATAGCTAAAACTATCATCAACAGTAAACAAACTTCTGGGGGAATCAATATCCCGGACCTCAAGCAATACTACAGAGCAGTAGTGTTAAAAACTGCATGGTATTGGTACAGTGACAGGGAAGTGGATCAATGGAATAAGATTGAAGAACCAGAATTGAACCCACACATATATGGTCAATTGATATTCGACAAAGGAGCTGAAAACATCCAGTGGAAAAAAGATAGCCTTTTCAACAAATGGTGCTGGCTCAACTGGAGGTCAACATGCAGAAGAATGAGAATTGATCCACTCTTATCTCCTTGCACTAAGCTCAACTCCAAGTGGATCAAGGACCTCCACATAAAACCAGACACACTAAAACTAATAGAAAAGAAACTGGGGAAGACCCTTGAGGACATTGGCTCAGGGGGAATATTCCTGAACAGAACACCAATAGCTTATGCTCTAAGATCAAGAATAGACAAATGGGACCTCATAAAGTTACAAAGTTTCTGTAAGGCAAACGACACTGTCAAAAGGACAAATCGGCAACCAGCAAATTGGGAAAATATCTTCACCAACCCCATATCCGACAGAGGGCTAATATCCAATGTATACAAAGAACTCAAGAAGTTAGACTCCAGAAAACCAAATAACCCTATCCAAAAATGGGGTACAGAGCTAAACAAAGACTTTTCACCTGAAGAAATTAGGATGGCTGAGAAACACCTTAAAAAATGTTCAACATCACTAGTCATTAGGGAAATGCAAATCAAAACAACCCTGAGATTCCACCTCACACCTGTCAGAATGGCTAGGATTAAAAACTTAGAAGACATCAGGTGTTGGCAAGGATGTGGAGAAAGAGGAACACTCCTCCACTGCTGGTGGGACTGCAAGCTGGTTCAACCACTCTGGAAATCATCTGGCGGTTCTTCAGAAAACTGGACATGATACTTCTGGAGGACCTAGCCATACCACTCCTGGGATTATACCCAGAGGATTCCCCAGCATGCAATAAGGATACATGCTCCACTATGTTCATAGCAGCCTTATTTATAATAGACAGAAGCTGGAAAGAACCCAGATGTCCCTCAACGGAGGAATGGATACAAAAAATGTGGTATATATACACAATGGAATACTATTCAGCCATTAGAAACAATGAATTCATGAAATTCTTAGAGAAACGGATGGAGCTGGAGAACATCATACTAAGTGAGGTAACCCAGTCTCAAAAGAATACTCATGGTATGCAGTCACTGATAAGTGGATATTAGCCTAGAATCTTGGGGCACCAAAGACACAATTCACATACCAAATGATGTCTGAGAAGAAGAAAGGAATGGACACTAGTGCTGGAAAGGATCCAAGCATCAGTGTAGGGGAATACCAGAACAGGGAAGTGGGAAGTGGTGGATGAGGGAGCAGGGGGAGGGAAAAGGGTATGTGGGACCTTAGGGGGTGGGGAAACAAAAAAGGGAAATGAAATGTAAATATAGAATATATGTCCAATAACAAAAATTACAAAAAAAGAAAATTGAATTTGCTAAAGACATAGGAATAGTTAAGAGAATTAAAGATGAAATTAAGAAGGTATTGTAAAACTCAACTAAAAACTCAAGAAGTTTACAAGTAGAATGCATGAAGTAGAAAATACTACAAGGATTTGAAGAAAAACTAATAGAAAGTAAGAAAAGTAATAGAATAGAGGTACTCAAAGACAATGAAAAATTAAAACAACATCAAAGACACATGTAAAAACTGTTGAATACCACCCAACCCCTTAAATTATCAAAATACAACCTTAGACAAAGAAAAAGACAGATTAGTGGCATAGATCAGACATACTCATGCAAATATGTGAAATAATAGAACATCAAATAGACAGGACCAGAAAAATAATACCCACAACATTTTCAATTAAAATATTAAATATACAGAGCAAAGAGAAGGCACTGAAAGCAGCAAGTGAAAAGCTCAATTTATCTAGAGGAAAGTTCATCAGAATTACAGCTGCTAACTCAATGAAAGTTTTGACAGCTAGAGAGCATAGAGCAGTGCACTTCAAGTTCAAAAAGGCTATGGACTCAAACCTAGATTGTGGTGCTCAGCAAAACTACGTGGTTGAAGGAGAAAAAAGGTTTTCATGATATAAACAGGCTAAACAAATTAATATTTACCAAACCGGACCTACAGAGAATAATGTAAACAATATTTCAGACTGAAGAGAGGAAAAATGTAGAAAAAGGCTACATAAAGAAAATAAATTGAGCTCTAATTACTAAAATACAAAATAACACTAAGAACACAGAAAAATGGCAGTCATCAACACATATTTTCAGCAATTACTTTAAATATTAATAGCCTCAAATCCTCAGTAAAATACACAGAATGGGTTAAGAAACAAAAAAAAGCATATCTTTTATTTATAAGAAACTCATGTTAACTTTAAAGATAAGAGCCACCTAATAGTGAAAATGGCAAAAAGTATTGCACACAAATGGGACTCAGAAACACAGAGAGATATTACTATCCTAATATTTACCAAAAATAGACTTAGAACTAAAACCAAAATCATAACAGATTAAGAAGAAACACTTCATTATAATAAAGGTAACAATTACCCAAGAACATGCCATAAACATATATGCACTAAATTCTGATGTACTGTTTCCAAAAAAAAAATTAGACTTAAAGACGTAGATTAAAATAGTAGCTAATTGAAATAACCAAACTTTCTCTGATATACCAAGTCATCTGTACAAACAATAAACAGAGGATCATCAAAATTAAATGATATCATATATTAGATGGACCTAACAGAACAGTCCACTCAAACACCATACACTATACAATAGAGTAAGCACTTCATGGAAGC
The DNA here is from genome assembly GCA_964023405.1 of Apodemus agrarius. Lineage (NCBI taxonomy): Eukaryota > Metazoa > Chordata > Mammalia > Rodentia > Muridae > Apodemus > Apodemus agrarius. Next base: position 58,189,818 of record OZ030010.1, on the reverse strand, counting down.
TTCTCTACAGTACTGGAACAAAGGGAAGATGTCTTAACGATTTAAGAAAGTTGAATAATCTGTGTATTCTATTTGACTGCACTGTAATAAAACTTAAAATGAACAGCAAATGAACCTGTAGTAACAAAAAATTATAATGATTAAACAATACATTACTTAAAGAGGGATTTGTCAAAGAAATCAAGAAATAAATTTTAAAATGGCTGAAACTAAATGAAAATGAAAATACAAAAATGTCTCCGGGACACATAAAGCAGTTCTATGAGGGAAATGTATAGATGTAATCTACATTTAAAAATCAGAAATACAAATAAACAAATTAATGATGCCACCCAAGAGTTTGAAAAAGCAAAAGCAACCCCAGAAGATGGCAAGAAACGCTATGTTCACAGCAGAAATTTAAGAAAAGAATACATCGAATCAATAAATCTAAGAGCTTGTTCTTTGAGAAAATTAACAAGGTAAACATGTTCTTGGCCCAATTAAGCAAAAGAAACAAACATTCTCAATAGCTTCAACGACAAAAAATATCTTGCAATAAACTTAATCAAAGACCTTTATGAGGAAAACATTACTTCTCTGAAGAAATAGACTAAGGATGACACTGAAAATGAAAAGATGATCACAATCCCATGATCATGGCTTTGTAAAATTAATATTGTGGAATTTACCATCCTTCCAAATTGATTTACAGATTTAATGCAATACTAATCAAAATCCCCATCTCATTCTTCACAAAACGCAGGAGGAAAAACACCATAAAATTCCTATGGAATGAGAAAAGATCCCAGATAGCCAATGCAATCCTAAACAAAAAGCATAACACTGGATAGATTACAATTACAGACTTCAAGGCATATTATAGAACTATAGAAATAAAAGTAGTATGGCACTGGCAAACCAAACCAAACCAAACCAAACAACAACAAACTAGATATATAAACTAATAGAATAAAAGACGCAAACGTGAGTGCATGTAGTAATCCATCTGATATTTGATAAAACGACCAAAAGTATATACTTTTTTGTGACAATTTTTTATTAATTATTTTATACACTCCATACCAACTCCTGTCCACCCTCCAACTGTTCCATAACCCATACCTCCTCCCCTCCCCCTTTCTCCGAGTGGATGTCCCCACCCCCATCCCACCTGACCTCTAAACTGTCTGGGGCCTCCAGTCTCTTGGAGGTTAGGTGCATCTTCTCTGAATGAACACAGACCAGGCAGTCCTCTGCTGTATGTGTGTCGGGGGCCTCATATCAGCTGGTGTGTGATGCCTGTTTGGTGGTCCAGTGTTTGAGAGATCTCGGGGGTCCTGATTAATTGAGACTGCTGGTCCTCCTACAGGGTTGCCCTCAGCTTCATTCAGCCTTCCCTAATTCAACAGCAGGGGTCAGCTGCTTCTGTCCATTGGTTTGGTGCAAATATCTGCATCTGACTCTTTCAGCTGCTTGTTGGGTCTTCTGGAGTGCAGTCCTGCTAGGTCCCTTTTTGTGAGCTCTCCATACCCTCAGTAATAGTGTCAGGCCTTGGGACCTCCCCTTGAGCTGGATCCCACTTTGGGCCTGTTGCTGCACCTTCTTTTCCTCAGGCTCCTCTCTATTTCCGTCCCTGTAATTCTACCAGAGAGGCACAATTATGGGTCAGAGTTACACATTCTGGAGGGTCCCTCCAACCTCCTGTCTCCCGAGAGTGCCTGTTTCCATTCTTTCTGCTGGCCCTCAGGGCTTCAGTCCTTTTCCCTCCCCCAATGTCAGATCAGGTTCCCCTCTCCCCCTTCTGCCCCTTCTCCCCCCCTCCTTCCCCCTCTCCTCCTCTCTCCTGCCCTGCCCATCCACTTTCTCTCCCAGTTCCTGCCCTCCCTCCCCACTTTGTGATTGCTTTCTTCTCCCTCCCAAGTGGGCTGAGCTGTTCTCACTTAAGCACTTCAGCTTATTGACCTTTTTGAGTTCTATGGACTGTATCTCAGTGTATCTCAGGTATTCCATACTTTTTCTTTCTTTCTCTCTTTCTTTCTCTCTCTCTTTCTTTCTTTCTTTCTTTTTTTTCTTTTTCTTTTTCTTTTTTTTTGCTAATATCCACTTATTAGTGAGTACATACCATGCATGTCCCTTTGGGTCTGGGTTACCTCACTCAGGCTGATATTCTGTAGTTCCATCCATTTGCCTGCAAAACTCAGCTATTAAGAATGATGTCCTCATTCTTAATAGCTGAGTAGCATTCCATTGTATAAATGAATCACATTTTCTGTATCCATTCTTCTGTCGTGGGACCTCTAGGTTTTTTTTCCAGCTTCTGACTATCTAGGCCTAGAATGTTTTCACCCTCTGAGATTTACTGCTGAATAAGCTCATTCTTTCTTGTTCTTTCTGAGCTCTGGCCTACTGGTTTAACTCAGCTGTTCTGGCTCAAATCTTCTCTCCAAACTGACTGATTCAATCTGGCTGTGTTCAATCTTTACCTGTGTTTAGCCTGTTCTTTGTCTCTGTCTCTGTCTCTCTGTCTCTCTCTTGCAACCTCTCTCTGTACAACTTTCTTTCTTTCTTTCTTTCTTTCTTTCTTTCTTTTTCTTTCTTTCTTTCTTTTTTTTTTGTTCTTTTTTTTTTTTTTTAGTTTTTTGAGACAGGGTTTCTCTGTGTAGCCCGGGCTGTCCTGGAACTCACTCTGTAGACCAGGCTGGCCTCGAACTCAGAAATCCGCCTGCCTCTGCCTCCCAAGTGCTGGGATTACAGGCGTGTGCCACCACCGCCCAGCATCTGTACAACTTTCTTTTTTTTCCCATAAAACCTAAAAGATATTTATTGTATTTCTGTATCACATATATGTATATATACACATATATTATATATGTGAGTAGATGTATATATCTTTATTATTAATGTATGATTTTTTATTGGATATATTCTATATTTACATTTCATTTTGTACAACTTTCTTATAACACTTGCCTCCTCTATTTTTCTCTGCACTGTCCCTTGTAGTTTCCCTTTCCTCTCTGTTCTCATGAAAATTAGGCATATCCTGTTCTGTTAAATATTTCTCTGATTGGTCAGCTTGTCTGCCACTCAATTAGACGTCACTTTCAAACATGGATGCTTCCTATTACAAACTAACTTTACCTTCATTGTTTAGGATTAAAGATGTGTACTAAGAGGGAGTCTGTATTCCAGCCAGAGGGATTAAAGCCGAGCGCTAAGGGTTGAACCACAGCACAACTAGAAACAGGTTTGTCAGTAAATAACACAATCTTGGGGTTCACAGTGTGATCAAATAGCCTACAGCAACCACTAACACACACACACAGACACAGACACACACACACACACACACAGACACACAGACACACACTCCAAGCCAGTAAGGCAAAAAAAAAAAATGCCAAAACAAAATGAAATGGAACAAGTGACAACAAAAACCAGAGTTCATGTTATTTGGGCATGAGGCCTGCCATAGAGTGTGGCTGGTATGCCTAGTAACACACCATTGGAGAAAACTGAATTTTTTTCTTTTTCAGTGGGTGTCAATTACAAAGAGAAGTAAAGTTGGTATCCAACTAGCAGTGTTAACTTACTGACTAGCTTTCTTTGTGTTAAAAGGTACTCTGTACATTATAGGAGGAGAAAGGTAATTATATCATATAGCTACAAATTCTGTGACCTATAACAGCAACTATTTTTTTTTATTGAATTTAAGGACTGCTTCATGAGAAAGGATCCATACCTGATACTGTTAAAGTGCTGAAGACCCTGAGAGTGAATAGGTCATGGCTTAGAGAAAAACCCATTTCTATTATTCTGCTAAAAGAACATAACAATGTTACTTCTAATGTATGGTGCTACACCCGCAAATTAGTGCCTCATTCAAGCTTAATCAAAGAAGCTTCTTCTCTCAGTAAATGAGAATTAACCCAGGGACCTACAATTGTAGAATGTGTAGAGAGTTGGAGAGCATGGAGCACTTAGTATTAAATGAGATGTTTTTATTAAATCCCTGCCCGCAATCCTTGAGGATTTTATTGGAAGAATAGAGGTCCTTGTACTCACAGATAAGCACTAAGGAATGTTAAACGTGCAGAATTGTCTTCAAATGAAGAGCTGTATAACCTGTTTTTGGCCCAGAAGGCTTGGGATGGAGGTGGTTAGGTAACCTTTCTGTTATCTGCAGGACCAGGCCATCTGTCTCCCCCAGGCACCTACAGCACTACCCCAAGATAGTTAGCCTAGGTGAATTCTATACTATCTGTATGCCTAGAGGCTCCCTCCCATAAATAGGCGGGGGGTGGGGGGGTGGGGTGGGTTAATAGCCTAGGTGACGTCTGTGCTATCTTTAAGACCAATACCACACAAGGTTCTCCTGTAGCCCCTTAAGATAACATGTACAGCCTATCTGTAGAATTCATCTGCATGGAAGAAGAGATAGGAATTTTGAAGAGTTTCAATGTAATTATGCCTTATTGTTTATACCAGATTGTGTTACACCAGGAAACTTTTTTCTAAATTATGCTGTACTTATGCCTGTAAATATGTAAATATACTATAAATATACCTAAAATAAGCTGTCCAGTGTCAGACTCCAGTAGTTTGAGCTAACATGGGCTACTGGGTTTTGTTAAACCGGACTTCCCTTTTGCCTTATATAGATCATTACACTGCTAGCCATGGCAATTGAAGAGACCCCTCACAGGGATCTAGGAAGAAGAGGAAGCAGAAGGATTATAAGAGCCAGAAATGATGGATGGTTCCAAGGAAATTGTATATTCCAGACACATGAGGATTGATATACCTATGAATTCAGAGACCATGACATTCTGCACAAGACATGCACAGGTTCAAGCCAGACAAAATAACAGAACTGAGAATAGAAAGTAAATACATGTAGCTAAGAAACTATTTCAACTGATACCTGCTGACAAAGGGAAAAGTCAATTTGCTTCAATGGAGTGATACTGGCTATATCAATCACACTACAGGGAGGGCCCCTACCCATGAGAGTAGCTGGGCAAAGAAAATAGACTTCATGTTTTTGTTTTTGTTTTTTTCTTTTTTCTTGGTTATTTTATTTATTTACATTTCAAATGCTATCCCCCTTCCTGGTTTCTCCTCCACAAACCCCCTTCCATTCCCCCTATCCCCTACTTCTATGAGGGTACTCTCCCACCCACCCACTCTCCCACTCCTTCCTCACTACCCCTAGCATTCCCCTACACTGGGACATTGATGCTTCTCAGGTCCAAGGGCCTCTCCTCCCATTGATGTCCAACAAGGTCATCCTCTGCTACATATGTGGCTGGAGCCATGGGTCCCTCCATGTGTACTCTTTGGTTGGTGTTTTAGTTCCTGGGAGCAATGAGGGTACTGTTTGGTTCATATTGTTGTTCCTCCTATGGGGGTTTTGTTTTGTTTTGTTTTGTTTTTTGTGTATGAGTGTGCATGGACATGCTTTTTGGGTTTTGTTTTGTGTTAGCTTTTTTGCCTTATTGGTTTTGTTTATTTGATTTTATTTTTTTGTTTTTGGGCCTTTTTGAGAGAGAAATAGAGAAATATGAACATGATGTTGAGTGGGTAGCAATGTGGACAGGATCTAGGCAGAGTTAATGGAGGTAAAGAATATGATCAAGATATATTCCATGAAAAAAATTTTCAAAATTGGAAATAGATTTCCCTGAAGACCCGACTATACCACTCTTGGGAATATACCTAAAAGATGCCCCACCATGCCACAGGGGCATGTGTTCCACTATGTTCATAGCAGCCTTATTTGTGATAGCCAGAAGCTGGAAACAACCCAGATGTCCCACGACAGAAGAATGAATAGAGAAAATGTGGTTCATTTGCACAATGGAATATTACTCAGCTATTAAGAATAAGGACATCCTGAGTTTTTCAGGCAAATGGATGGAACTACAGACCCAAAGGGACATGCATGGTATGTACTCACTAATAAGTGGATATTAGACAAAAAAATAAGTACAGAAAACCTGAGATATAGTCCACAGAACTCAAAAAGGTCAATAAACTGAAGTGCCCAAGTGAGGATGCCTCAGTCCCACTTTAGAGGGAGAAGAAAGCAATCACAAGTGGGGAGGGAGGGAGGGACCTGGGAGGGAAAGTGGATGGGGTGGGGGAGAGTGGGGGAGACAGGGGAGAGGGGAACCTGATCTGACGTTGGTGGAAGGAAAGGACTGAAGCTCTGTGGGCCAACAGAAAGAATGAAAACATGCATCCTCAGGAGATAGGAGATGGGGGGGGGGAGAAACCTCCAGAATGCACCAGAGACCTGGGAGGTGAGATATTCTCAGAACTCAAAGGGAGGGACCTTAGATGAAATGCCTGACAGTAGGGAGAGGGAACTTGTAGAGCCCACCTCCAGCAGAAGACAGGGCTTCAAATGAAGGAGGGGGCCATCCCACAGTCACAACTCTGACCCATAATTGTTCCTGTCTGAAAGAATTACAGGGATGGAAGTGGAGAGGAGCCTGAGGAAAAGAAGGTGCAGGAACAGGCCCAAAGTGTGGTCCAACTCAAGGGGAGGCCCCAAGGCCTGACACTATTACTAAGGCTATGAATCACTCACAAAAAGGGACCTAACATGACAGCACTCCACAAGACCCAACAAGCAGCTGAAAGAGTCAGATGTAGATATTTGCACCCAAGAAATGGACAGAAGCAGCTGACCCCTGCTGTTGAATTAGGGAAGGCTGAATGAAGCTGAGGGCAACCCTGTAGGAGGACCAGCAGTCTCAATTAATCTGGACCCCAGGAACCATACCAACCTCTTAATTTTATTTGAGATGTCTAGAACTCTGAGGAAAACTGAAACTCAGAATAAAAACTCATCATACACTGTGATAGAAAATTTATATTAATGTATGATTAACAGATTATAGGTCTAGCTCCTGTACATAGCACTTTCTTGCTGTAAAACAAAAAGAAATGGACACTATGCAGAAAATGTTCATAATTTTGTTTCATTTCAATTTTTATTGTTCTATGGGTAAATCTAGGAGATACTGTGGTCCTCATGAGATAAAGAGATAGATATAACATAAGTGTAGTGTGTTTCGTACTTGATAATTCTAGAGAATGGCCAGAAGAATCTGAGGAGAAACATTAGAAACCAGAGAAGAAGAAATGAATACCTTTAAAACAATTTTTAAAAAAGGACAAAAATAATCAGAAAGAAACATCTCAAACTGCAAATGCTTCAGTACTGTTTGGAGGCACCAGGTTTGAAACCAGCTTAGGAAACTCCACCTCAATGGGTGTGGCTCAAGCCGATGCCAAGTCTCACCTAGATATCATCAAGCATACTGTTTTACAAGATATTTCTGGAAGGAGCAGGGAATACAGAATTAAGCCTGCATCAGGTGCCCATGCAGGCTGCAGTGTCTTAGAGTGGCAATGCCAGCCTTCTTGTCATTGTCCTTCCAGTTGAGGACACATGGAAGTCATGGCCAGCTAGGAGACACACCGTCAGTTCCTTATGGAGGAGGCTTTGCTGGAGAACTAGAAGGGTTCACTGACAAGTTTCAGGCTTTACAGGAGTCCCTTCCCAAGTGCTTACTCCACCCTGCCTCCTAGTGAAGTCTACAGAGCAGCAAGAACAGCCAGACTCTCTGCAACCTTCTAAAGTGATAAGGAAGATTCATTCTTTGGGCAAGAGTGGCCCCGTGGGTCAGTGACTGAGTATACCCACTGAGGGCTACATCTCCATTCTGGCGCACGCTCACACCTGCCTCTTGTCAGGACAGGATTCTTTGTAGCCAACTTGCAAGCCAAGGCCTCATTCCTTATTCTGCTGCAGGTTGAACCCCTATCTTGGATCCATCCCTCTAAGGGAGGACCCTAAGAAGGGCCAGAGAAACTATGGGCTCCGTTGAGGAAACGTGTTTCAGGAGAAGTGGTCTTTGAAGCTTGTAGTTAACCAACTGATGCAGAAGTTTTAAAGTACTGACAAAGAACCACAAAATATTTTACATTTATGGCCCCCCACACATATACATGACCTCAAACATGTACACATGACTAGGCTTCTGCAAAATAAGTCAAAAGGTTTTGAGACTTAATGTTTATTTCATGAATTTTAACTTATTTGGCTCTCAATCTTTGTCAATTTTAAAGGCTCTGGTTTTTTCAACAGTTTGAGAAAATGTGGAATTACAACTTCCCTGTCATCCCTGAGATAAAGTATTCTTTCTCTTCTAGAAAGGCAGGGGGAATGTTGGGAAAAGGAAAGATATCCCCTTCTGGAGTATTTTTCTTTTTCTTTTAATTTATTTTTTATCACGAGTATATTTTATTGAGTATAAATGCTTCAAAAAAAGATTTTCTTATTTCTTTTTTTTTTTCTTGTGGAAAACTTTTCTTTTTTTTTGATTTTTTTTATTGTATATATTCTATATTTACAATTCATTTCCCTTTTTCTGGTTCCCCACCCCCAAAGGTCCCACATGTCCTTTTCCCTCCCCCTGCTCCCGCATCCACCCCTCCCACTTTACTGTTCTTGTACTCTCCCACAATGATGTTTTGGTCCATTCTAGCACCAGTGTCCACTCCTTTCTTCTTGTGAGACATCACTTGATATGTGATTTGTGTCTTTGGTGTTCCAAGCTTCTAGGCTAATATCCACTTATCAGTGACTGTATACCATGGGTATTCTTTTGAGACTGGGTCACCTCACTAAGTATGACATTCTCCAGCTCCATCCATTTCTCTAGGAATTTCATGAATTCATTGTTTCTAATGGCTGAATAGTACTCCATTGTGTATATATACCACATTTTTTGTATCCATTCCTCTGTTGAGGGACATCTGGGATCTTTCCAGCTTCTGGCTATTATATATAAGGCTGCTATGAACATAGTGGAGCATGTATCCTTATTGCATGCTGGTGAATCTTCTGGGTATATTCCCAGGAGTGGTATGGCTGGGTCCTCCGGAAGTATCACGCCCAGTTTTCTGAGGAACCGCCATACTGATTTCCAGAGTGGTTGTACCAGCTTGCATTCCCACCAGCAGTGGAGGAGTGTTTCTTCTTTTAATTTTTAAGATTTATTTATTTATTATATGTAAGTACACTGTATCTGTCTTCAGACACTCGAGAAGGGGGAGTCAGATCTTGTTACAGATGGTTGTGAGCCACCATGTGGTTGCTGGGATTTGAACTCAGGACCTCTGGAAGAGCAGTCAGTGCTCTTAATCACTGAGCCATCTCTCCAGCCCCAGAGTATTTTCTTTTTTTTTTAATTTTTATTTTCTATATTCTTTGTTTACATTCCAAAGGCTTTCCCCTTTCCCAGTTCCCACCACCACCATACGTCCCATAAGTCCTCTCCCCCCCAACTGTTCCCCAATCATCCCCCCCCCCACGATTTCTCTGTTCTGGGTCTACAAAACTGGATGCAATCTTTTCAGGCCCAGGGTCCTCTCCTTTCTTCTTCTTGGGAATCATTTGACTTGCTAATTGTGCCTTGAGTATTTAGGGCTTCTGGGCTCATTAATATCCACTTATCAGTGATTGCATTTCATGTGTATTCTTTTGTGATTGGGTTTAGGATGATATTTTCCAGATCTAACCATTTACCTACAAATTGCATGAATTCATTATTTTTAATTGCTGAGTAGTATTCCATTGTATAAATATACCACATTTTCTGTATCCATTCCTCCTTTGAGGGATATCGGGGCTCCTTCCAATTTCTGGCTATTATAAACAAGGCTGCTATGAACATAGTGGAGCATGAGTCTTTATTGTATGCAGGGGAATCCTCTGGGTATATGCCCAGGAGTGGTATGCCAGGGTCCTTTGGAAGTGACATGCCCAATTTTCTGAGGAACTGCCAAACTGATTTCCAGAGCGGTTTTACCATTTTGCAATCCCACCAACAGTGGAGGAGTGTTCCTCTTTCTCCACATCCTCGCCAGCACTTGTTGTCTCTTGAGTTTTTAATCTTAGCCATTCTGACTGGTGTGAGGTGGAATCTCAGGGTTGTTTTGATTTGCATTTCCCTGATGACTAATGATGTTGAACATCTCTTAAGGTGTTTCTCGGCCATCTGAATTTCTTCTGGTGAAAATTCTTTGTTTAGCTCTGTACCCCATTTTTTGATAGGGTTATTTGGTTCTTTGGGGTCTAACTTCTTGAGTTCTTTGTATATATTGGATATTAGCCCTCTGTCGGATGTGGGGTCCCAGAGTATTTTCAAAGGGATAAAAATCGTATTCCAGGAGCCTCAAGAATGCGAAAAGGAAAAAATATATGGCTTTGACCCTGGAACACATATACAATAATTTAAATGGTGGGGCTCAATTTCAGGAGACCAAAATGGCTGTTTGATTTTTGTCTTTGTTTACTCGTTTGTTTGTTTGTTTGTTTTCAAAACTAAGGTCTGGCTCACTATGTAGCCCAGGATGGCCTAGAATAAAGTACTCTTTAGTTTAAAAAAAATTACGAATGGTGATACCTCCAGAAGTCCAGTTATTATAGGATTGTTTAGATTAGATGTTATCTTATAAGATTTAGACATGTATTCCTCAATTAGAGTAACTACTGTGTTTAGGAAGCAGGGAAGGGACTACGGTGGGGAGGAGAGGAACTTCTAATAATGGGAAATAGAATATAGAAAGGGAAATTAGCATGGAGGATTTAATGGGGTAGGGTGGGGTAGGGTGGAAAGGAAAGGTAAAGGAGGGACTATGTGAAGGGACAACTATCACTAAAAGTCTTTTGAAAAACCATATGGAAATGTATTACTGTGTAAACTTCCTGAAATATATACATATATGAAAGAAAATTCAATGGAGTTATAATATAATGTGGGAGACAATGTCACAACTGGAAACAGTATGCTACCAGGCAAACCCCACCGTGCTTGGAATGAGTTACATGTTGTTGAGTCATTAGCCAAAGTAGTCTCATATGGCCACCCCACTAATATTACAGGCTATTGCCAATGCTATTGGTTATCCTCTATAACCTGATGTTAAGATCCTGTAGTTGAAGGCACTGTTTATGTCACTGAACCTGGAGAAATCAAGTTGGTGCTCAACTAGAAGCTTCCTCTATACTGTCTAGTGCACATGGTGCACAAAGATAATATGTATACTACCAGATAAGAAATATAATCATCACTATTAGCTATCTGCAAAACATGTGAATCATAAAAGCAACATGGCTGCAAGATATATTTATATAATAATTTTACAAATATTATGGTATTAACCAACCACTTTTCTACAAAATTTAAGGACAACTCCATGGATTAGAACTCATACCTGAAACTGTTATTATGTTTAAGAACCTGAGATTAGATAGTTCATGGGCCCTAGGTTGAAAATATACTGCTATTACTCTGCTAAAGGAATAATAATTGCTATGACCATAGTTAAATACTTCACTGAGTCCTCATTAGAGAAAGTTCCTTTGGTAGCAGATTGAATTAACACAGAGACCTCTTCAACTGGATGATGTAAAGAAAGAGAGAAAATTTGGAACAGTCATCCCTAAGTCAGATATCTTCATCAAGTGCCCCTCTTTTAGAATGTACCATCCAGTGGAAAAAAGATAGCCTTTTCAACAAATGGTGCTGGTTCAACTGGAGGTCAACATGCAGAAGAATGCGAATCGACCCATTCTTATTTCCTTGTACTAAGATCAACTCCAAGTTGATCAAGGACCTCCACATAAAACCAGACACACTGAAACTATTAGAAAAGAAACTTGGGAAGACCCTGGAGAACATGGGCACAGGGGGAAAGTTCCAGAACAGAACACCAATAGCTTATGCTCTAAGATCAAGAATTGACAAATGGGACCTCTTAAAATTACAAAGTTTCTGTAAGGCAAAGGACACTGTCAAAAGGACAAAACGGCAAGCAACAAAGTGGGAAAAAATCTTCACCAACCCAACATCTGACAGAGGGCTAATATCCAATATATACAAAGAACTCAAGAAGTTAGACCCCAAAGAACCAAATAACCCTATCAAAAAATGGGGTACAGAGCTAAACAAAGAATTTTCACCAGAAGAAATTCAGATGGCCGAGAAACACCTTAAGAGATGTTCAATATCATTAGTCATCAGGGAAATGCAAATCAAAACAACCCTGAGATTCCACCTCACACCAGTCAGAATGGCTAAGATTAAAAACTCAAGAGACAACAAGTGCTGGCGAGGATGTGGAGAAAGAGGAACACTCCTCCACTGTTGGTGGGATTGCAAAATGGTAAAACCGCTCTGGAGATCAGTGTGGCAGTTCCTCAGAAAATTGGGCATGTCACTTCCAGAGGACCCTGGCATACCGCTCCTGGGCATATACCGAGAGGATTCCCCTGCATACAATAAAGACACATGCGCCACAATGTTCATAGCAGCCTTATTTATAATAGCCAGAAGCTGGAAGGAGCCCCGATATCCCTCAAAGGAGGAATGGATACAGAAAATGTGGTATATTTATACAATGGAATACTACTCAGCAATTAAAAATAATGAATTCATGCAATTTGTAGGTAAATGGTTAGATCTGGAAAATATCATCCTAAGTGAGTTAACCCAATCACAAAAGAATACACATGAAATGCAATCACTGATAAGTGGATATTAATGAGCCCAGAAACCCTAAATTCTCAAGGCACAATTAGCAAGTCAAATGATTACCAAGAAGAAGAAAGGAGAGGACCCTGGGCCTGAAAAGATTGGATCCAGTTTTGTAGATACAGAATAGAGAAATGGTGTGTGTGTGGGGGGGAGGGTGATTGGGGAATAGTTGGGGTGGAGAGGACTTATGGGACATATGGTGGGGCGGGAACTGGGAAAGGGGAAAGCCTTTGGAATGTAAACAAAGAATATAGAAAATTAAAAAAAAATAAAAATAAAAAGGAATGTAAGAGCCAGAGGTGATGGGCAACTGCAAGAAAATAGCATCTTCCAGACACAACAGAAATGGTGTACATTTAAACTCACAGAGATTGCATGCACAAGACCTAAAGAAGTTCAAGTCAGAAAAAAAGAAAAAAAAGAAAGGGCCAGGGGCACAAAAATCCCTCCCTTAAGAAGCTATATGCAATGGATGCCTATTGGAAGAAGGAAAAAAAATCAGTTTTCTACAATGGAGTGACACAGAGTACATCAACCATATCCTGTGTTTAAAAGTTGTTAGCCAACAAAAAATAGATACCATATTTTCTGGATTCCTTTGTTAGCTTTAGTTTGGTATTCTTTTCCCTTTTTGAGTTTTTGCTTGCTTTGATTTTTTTCTGAAAGAAAGAAAAAGAACATTGAATTTGTGTGGATATTGAAGTGGTAAACATCTTGGAGGAGTTGAGACAGGGGATAGAATGTGATTAAAATATATTGTAGGAAAACATTTTAAAGCCAATTGTTAGAACACAGTATAAAAATGCAGCTGTGTGAGGAGAATTCTGAGAGACTGTGAGACAACTACAAAGAAACAAGATAAAAGTCTTACAAGCTCTGTTTTTCCATAACATAATTTGGTTTTTCGATGTGCTTTCGTGCCTCTCCCAAGTGCAGTAAATAGTGGGTTTTGCTTCAGATTATCCATCATCTTACTTTTGTTATTCAAAAATGTTTCCAAGGATGGGTTGGTCTTATGACTGTATACAGCCTAAAGTCTGGTGAACTTTGCTTATGATTTGCTTAACCTTCAGAATATAAATCGTCAATGCCCTGAATAAAGTTGGCTATTTCATGAGACTTTACCTCATTTTTAGGCCAAGCTCTCCCAGGTTCATGTCAACATGTTTTTTAAAAGGATGGATACATTTATTTTAAAGCCATAAAGACTAGGATCATTATGCACTTCTTTGGAAGAGCACTTGTCTATTATACAGAAACACCGCATTCCATTCCTGGCATGGCAAAATTGACAAACAAGTAAGCAAAAATAGAAAACGTCCTTCAAAGTCCATTCTTGAACTACTTCCACATATCTCCATCTACAGCAAGCACTTCTTCCCCAAATAATACTACCATTTATTGAAAAATACTTTATGTTCATCCAGGAGCCTATTTGTATTTTATTTTCCACATTTTTTATTAAAAGTATTTTTTATACAACATATTCTGATCAGTTTCCACTCCCACAATTCCTGCCGGTCCTTTCCACCTATATTCAAACCTTTCACTAGAAGAGTCACCCTGGAGTCTACTCGAAGTCCATCACCAACATAGAATCAATAATTACAGCAGAATTAGTACCTGCTTAAGGGTATTCTCCCTTAACACCTAGAAACTTGAAACTTTCCCAGGAATCTCATCAGGAACCGCATTTATAGGTAATTGGCATGTGCTGAACAGCTTGTGTGCCAAACCACAGTGGATCTTATTACTTTATCAGATTATAGTTCCACCCAAGGGAAGTAGCCACTTCACTTATCTCACTTATGGAAAACTGAGAAAACAAAAGGTTTCTTAACCTTTTGGTATGTCATCTGAGAGTTACCAAAATGTTTTTAATGGCTAATGCTAAAAACAAATAATCTCATGACTCTCCTAAGGCCTCTATATGTATATTTGGAGACATCTCAGTTTTTTGTTTTTTGTTTTTTTTTTTTTACTTTCCTTTAGAGAATCCCACATTCATATTTTCATGTGTGCCCTAGGTCTCTAGGAGGACATTTCCTTATTAATATCTGTCTTAGTCAATGCTCTATTGCTGTGAAAAAACATGACCATCACAATTCTTATAAAGGAAATCATTTGATTGGGGCTTACTTGCAGATTCAAGTTTCATTATCCACATGGTAGGAAGCATGGTGGCATGCAGGCAGATGGGGGCTGAAGAAGTAGCTGAGAGTTCTACATCTAGATTCACAGACAGCAGAAAGAGAGAGTGCCACTGAACCAGGCTTGAGCATAAGGCTACTCTGTAATGACTGAACATTCAAACATATGAGCCTATGGTGGCCATTCCTATTCAAACATCCACAATATCTTTCATGAAATCTCCAATTCTGCTTCTTGAAATTCCTCCTCTATGAAATCCATGAATTGAAGTTTGGTATAGGTCATGGTACCTCAAAGATTAGGGGACCTTAACAGGCAGCTGAGAGTGACAGTGTGGAGGTGAGTCTTGTTAACTTATCTCTCACACCCCTTCCTTTCTGAAGTCTGGCTTCCAAGTCAATCTGTTGTGTTTGAATAACTAATGCCCTCTCATTTTTTTTAATTTTATACTTTGCTTTCACACTCACCTTCTTACATTACCCCAATTTTATTGCTCCTGTGCTTTTAAATTATTTTATTTTAGAAGTTAGGAATGTAGCTTAGTAGTGGAGTATATGCTAAGAATGTATAAGGTTCTGAGTAGAAATTCCAGCACCAAAAATTGATATATACTCTAAATATAATTGCACATTATTTGGCATACAGTAAGCACAAATGCATACTGAATAAATGGGTGCCTATAAGATTAATTCCAAACTCTAATCTGACACTCCAAGGTATTTCAAAATCTAGCTGCTGGGAAAGGAGCTTCAGGTTTTTTTTCCCAGGGATGCTGACTCCATACATGGTGTCCATGCTCCAGTAGATGGCCCTATAGCCATGCACCAAAAAGTGGTTTAAAAAAATAATGCATGGGTTTAGAAGGGAGATAGTTCTCAGAGGGGTTGGAAAGTAGCAATCCGGGAATTTGATCAAAACACACCATATAACACCTATAAAATAGCCAAAGAAAACATTTAAAAAATATACCACTTCAAGAACCCTATACTCCAGGCACTCTGAAGCACTTGCCCTTTTCATTCTCTATGTAGGCTACTGCTTCCGTGAAATCTTGCTCTTCTCTGGAAAACTCTTAGTTTTAAAAACATATTTACGCCTCCTATGTTCAAGTTTCATTTATTATCTGCGTTGTGACAGATCACACTACACTATATTTACAATATATTTCACTCTCTCCTTCACAAAGGCAAGAACTTGCTTTTATTTTCTTGGCCTCTTCAGTGCCTCCCTCAGTAAAGCTTTCATTGACTGGCAAAAAAAAAAAAAAAAAAAAAAAAAAACAAGCTCACTAATAGTTCAGTGGATGAGGAGCCAGAGGGAAAGAGGTTCTCCCTGCAAGCCTGGTTTCCTGTTTTTGAAGAGTCCCCTTTCTCTTGTTCACCCCCTCTCCCCGCAGGATTTTCAGTTCCAGTCTATTTACATTTCAATGTCAAAACTACAAATCCCTAGGTAGCATCTAGAACACTTGACATCTTGGAAGCTAAATCACCTACAGTTTCTCTCCAGCCCAAGGCATTCTGTAATAAATAATTTCTTAATTTGTTGAGGGGGTGGGGTGGGGGTAGGCGTGAGGCCAGAGTCCGAGTCTCCTGATAAAAGGTATATTTCTCATCTTCCTAGTTGCTTTCGAGAAAAATCCCCCCATTTTGCCGCACATCGATAGAACAAATATCTTCATTCCTTTGCTTATAATCTTTGACATAATTATCAGTGACATATTGATTTAAAGTGCCGCTACAGGAACTGGAACAGGAATGCTTTGCCTGGCCTTCTGGGAGTTGTAGTTCTAGAGGCACCCGGGCTGCCTGGCTGGCCCCGGAACTGCGGACTACAGCTCCCAGGCCTTCTCTAAGCCCCTACCACACAGGCTCAAAGCCACAAACCAGTAGGAGGTGGCTGTATTGTATCTATTGTATCCCTTGGCTGGTGCATTTTTTTTTTTTTTACAATTCTCTGGACGTGAAATTGAGAGTGAAAAGCATGGCTGATGAACAAGAAATCATGTGCAAATTGGAAAGCATTAAAGAGATCAGGTAAGCCCGTCACTGCTTAATGCAGCATCCCTCCACTCTCCTCGTTCACCCCTCCCTTCCCGGGCATCCCTAGAAGCAAGGAGAACTGTCTGTTTTTTTTTTTTTCCGGTGAAAACTATCTATTGTTGGGCTACTTGCAAAAGGAATCAGAGGGCTGGAAGGGGGCCCATTCATCACAGACTTACAGATAAGGTGGAAAATGGGGGCGGTGGGCGGGTAAATTGAAATCATGTCTAGAGGAGGTAGTTGGTAGAAGTGTGTGTGTGTGTGTGTGTGTGTGTGTGTGTGTGTGTGGTGTATAAGGCAGAAGGGAAGAAGGGGAGTTGGCAATGTCTTACCAGATGTTGCTGATGTTGCTGAGATGGAATAGAGGGAGAGGGAGACACTAAGAGCTGGTCACCAGACAACTAACTGTGTTCTTTTTTTGGTATTCTTTTTCTTTAGAACAAGTTGCTTTTTGCTTCTTGCTTTATAAAAGTTGAGAATGATTTTTCCTTCAGTCTCATGACCCAGAGTTTGAGAAAGCCTTTTGAAAGGCAAGTTTAGCTGGCCGGTTCATTCAGTTTGCAACTTTGATGTGGCTGTAGTCTGGGGATTCTGATGAGCCTGGGGAGTGGGTTGTTCTTGTTTTCCTGTAATTCTTTCACCACTTTTTTTTCTATCCTGGGGTTGGAAGGAGGTTGTGAACTATGAGGATGTGAACAAGAACTGGAGGTCTGGCAAACTGAGAATTGTCACACCTCCTATAGGTTACTCAGCAAGCAAGTTTTGATATTGCAGTGTTATTCCCGCCAAGAAAACAATAACTCAAATACTTACTGTGCTGACCTCCCCAGCTCTGCCTAACTCCCCGAATCTGTAGTGTTTTTCAGATATATGGAAAAAAAAGAAAAAGGGACATCGAGCATATGTTTTCTGAGAAATTAGGCCATATAATTTAACTGACAAATTTGACAAGAGATTTAACCTCTGCGGGATCTCCACATGTAATGGTAGTGAAGAATCTTGGTTTCTTCTTCCTCTTGGAGGAAATGATCATTTATTGAGCCCCTGCTATACCAGCCCCTCTCCCATTTTAACCCATTTTTGCAAGTGCCCTGTGACCTTTGTAATCAGTGGAAAAATGGAGGTTCAGAGAATTTGAGTGACTTCTTATATTCACGAAGGCTAACAATGCTACATTTTGACAGGCATCAAGTCTGCGTACAAAGGCTCTGTTCCTGTGTTTCCCATTGAAGGTCTGCTGCTGTCTTTTTCTATAAAGATGTTTGGAGATCGGAAATGCGATTCTTGGGGGCAGGGGAATGCTGAGGACGAAGCTGATGAAAAACTTAGGCCTTTGAATAGAAAGTCTCTAACTTCAGTCTTCTCTTGATGGACTTTAAGTTTATCTTATCCCTAGAAATGGGCTATTTGGGATCAAGGTCATTAATCCTCAGTGAAAATAGACCCCTCCAGGGGAGATCAAGTGAGAAGCCATGGCTTCTTTTCTCAACCAGGTTAGCTTTAGAGAGAAGGCTGAAGTTCCACTCCAGTAACATGGGCATTCCACTGGATTGTTGGGAAAGATCCAGTGTAAAAGCTAGATTTCTGCTGAACTCTCAGGAGAAATCTCTTAGTAGGTCTCAGAAGGCCTACTAAGACAAAAGATCCAGAATATACAAGTCTTATTGAAAAATTTCTCACTGTACCAATAACTCTTTGTGAATGAAAAATACACAGATATCAATATTGATAAACCACAGATTCAGAATAATATAACATGAGTTTTAAAATATGCATCATGAAAATGCCCCTGTAAGCAACACCCTGGGAGCATATAAACATACAAAAATCACAATGCAGAGAAACTTCGGACTTTTAAAGTGTTGGAAAAGTTAAGGACTAGAGAGAATTTTGGAATAAATGCTAATTTGTATCATTCTTGTCATGAATCTATGAGAGCCAGGAAATACAATGTGTTGACTTCAATGAGGACGTTCCCCATAGGCTTGGGTATTTGATTCTTGGTTTCCAGTTAGTGGTGCTGTTTGGAGAGATAGTATAACATTGCTAGACGAAGTGCTTTGCTGGAGTAGCAGGTTCGGGACTGGGCATTCCCAATTCCTCTCTGCTTCCTGTTTGAGGTTGCTTCTTAACTTCCTGTTCTTGCTGCCTGCTGCCATATCTCTCATGTTGTTATGGACTTTCCTTCTGAAACCATAAATACAAATAAACTCTTCCTTAAGTTAAAAAAAATTACAAAACCATAGCAAATAGGCAAGTACGAATGGCAAGAAAAACAAAAGAAGATGCCGAAGGGGATCTTTAAAACAACCTGAAAATTCAACAGAATAGGTTCAACAGTAAGGCAGAGAAGACAAGAAAAAATGAGTCAGCTAAAGCAAGAGAAATCACTGTGGGATTATTACTAAAATTTAAAAATTGTCACAGGACAGGAGAAATAAATAGTTGGAAAAATAAGGACTAATGTTGTTCTTACTGAAGAAAAACAACTTCCAGATTCAACTAAATCTGCTCCAATGTATATTATAATCAGACTTAAGGAAAAGTAGGAAAAAGAAAAAATCTTTAGAGGAAAGCAGCTGACAAGTAGCAATCACATAGGAGGAATAAAAAGGCAATTTCCTTAACAGAAAAAAATTTATCAAGATCAAGGACTTAGTAGAAAGAGGTACAACATGTTCAAGTGCTGAAGGAAAAGAACTACCAATGTAGAATCCTGTGTGCAGTGATAGTGATATTATATTTCTCAAATGATGCATCAGCAGCAGAATATAGAAAGGTAACAAAATATTTAAAATAGAGAAAAAAATCCAAGTTTGTAACACCAGAAAGCACAGAAGTACCAATCAAAAACATGATAAAAAACGACTTTACTTTTTTTTTCTTTTGAGTTTTTTTTTAAACTATTTTTGGTGAATTTTTATTTTTGAAAATTTTGGTTTTTATTTTTTTATTATCATATATTAATGTATAAAAACTTACAGTGATATTCCACATATGTATATAATGTACTTTGATTATATGAGCCTCTCTTACACTCCCTTGTTCCCTATCCCCTGGTCCTCTTCTTCCCAATCAGACCTCTTGAAGGAAACTTTCTAAAATAATGATAACATAATCTCAGTGTATGTGCAGGAATATTTATATTTTATGTTTAGGGGAATATAAAAAGAAATAAAACAGATAATATATTTCATGAAAGTTGGGAGTATGTTCTTAGAAAATACTGATAAATTTTGTATATATAAGATATTACTCAAAGCAAACACTAATAATATCCAAAGAGATGTACCTAAAACTATAAAAAATAAACAAAAAACAGAATTCTAAAACACGTTTAGTTTATCCAAGGCAGGTTAAAAAAAAAAACAAACACTCACACAACCAACCACCACCAAAAACAGCAAGCAAGGTAACCAACCCGCAGGCAGAAAATAAACAGGATATGCATATTTTCCTTTTATTTTATTTTCTATATTCTTTGTTTACATTCCAAAGGCTTTCCTCTTTCCCACCATATGTCCCATAAGTCCTCTCCCCCCCTTCCCCATTCACCCCCCAACCCTTTCTCTGTTCAGGTACTCTCCTGCAAAACTGGAACCAGTTTTTTTGGGACCAGTGTCCTCTCCTTCCTTCTTGGGAATCTTTTGATTTGCTAATTGTGCCTTGAGTATTCAGAGCTTCTGGGCTCATTAATATCCACTTATCAGTGATTGCAATTCATGTGTATTCTTTTGTGATTGGGTTAACTCACTTAGGATGATATTTTCCAGATCCAACCACTTACCTACAAATTGCATGAATTCATTATTTTTAATTGCTGAGTAGTATTCCATTGTATAAATATACCACATTTTTCTGTATCCATTCCTCCTTTGAGGGACATCTAGCCTCCTTCCAGCTTCTGGCTATTATAAATAAGGCTACTATGAACATAGTGGAGCATGTGTCTTTATTGCATGCAGGAGAAGGATATGCATATTTTAAAAGGTAGATGTAGTTTTTACATTTAAATAATTCTGTTATAGGTGGATTTTACATTTAAATAATTTTACATTTAAATAATTAATTAATTATTTTACATTTAAATAATTCTGTTAGGGTTGGAGAGATATCTTAGTGGTTAAGAGTGCTAATTATTCTCACAGAGGGCCTGGGTTTGTTTGTAGCTCACAACTGCCTCTAACTCTAGTTCCAGTGCCTTTATAGGCATCTGCCTGCCTACAACACACTGAACTCACACAGTATGTACATATTTAAAAGTATTTTATCATTTTGTGTATATTGGTGTTTTGCCTACATGTATGTCTGTTCCTCGTGTGTGTGTTGTGTGTGTGTGTGTGTGTGTGTGTGCGCGCGCGCGCGCTAGTTTGGCTTCATTAGCTAAAAATGCAACTAAAAAGAGATTTAGACAATGACTTTCTAGAATGCAGAGGTTAATTCATGTTGTTATATTTTTCCAACCCAATTACACGATAAAAGAAACCTCAACTCAATCAGTAATAATACAAGCTATAAGCCTAGATTGGGCAGATCTCCCACTACACTACTCTATTCCCATCTATATTATCCCATATAACTTGTGGTTTCTCCAGGCCACGGGCTTCTCTCTCTGCAATCTCTCCATAGATCCCTCCTTGTAACTCCTTTCTCTTCCCCTTGATCCTCCTGTAGCTCCTCCCCCTTCCTCCTGCCCAATCATTGGCTCAAGCCTTTATTTGTAAAGTTAAGGTGGGGAGATGGTTCACAAGGCAACTCCTCATCTGCAGCCCCTCTGAGGAGTGGAATTAGCATCAAGATACAAGCCCAGGGCTATCCATAACAAATTCACATAGTTTATTCATTTTAAATTGAGAAAATCCTAGCAATATATGCTTGGTGGCTGCATTTCTATAGGGAAACGGGAGCTACAAGAAAGGAACCAGCAAAGGAACTAGCATTTGTTAAGAACATAGTAATTTAAAAGTTCTTGGTTCATTTAGTCGCTCATCTTTCCAGTAGAAAGAATTGCCCACACACACATACACACACAGCTTTCTTTGTAAAAAAGAAAACCTCATTTTAGAAATAGCATGTGCTGCTGTTAAGAATTTTTCTGTGCTGAAAACTCCCTCATTTTCTCATCATGTATACTCCCTAGATCCATGGCTCCATATGTCATCTCCCAAACCTTTAGGCTCTACATAGCATCCCTTTCCAAACTTCAGCACGCTACGTACACTACAGTCTACTGCCCTTGCACATCTGGATGGTCTACAAATTTTTTTTTTTTATTTAGCATTATTTATTTTTTTCTCATTTAGATGTTTTATCATATCTATTATATATATATATATATATATATATATATATATATATATATATTTAGTATTTTCTTTACAGTTAAGATGCTGGGAGATGTCTTTTTTTTTTTTTTTTGTTTTTGTTTTTTTTTTTTTTTTTATTTTAGTGTATATTTCTTTTTTTTTTTTTTAATTTTTATTTTCTATGTTCTATGTTTACATTCAAAAGGCTTTCCCCTTTCCCCAGTTCCCACCCACCATAGTTCCCATAGTTCCTCTCCCCCCCAACTGTTCCCCAATCATTCCCCCTCCCCCCTCGGTTTCTTTACTAAACTGGATGCAATCTTTACAGGCCCAGGGTCCTCTCCTTTCTTCTTCTTGGGAATCATTTGACTTGCTATTTGTGTCTTGAGTATTTAGTGCTTCTGGGCTCATTAATATCCACTTATCAGTGATTGCATTTCATGTGCATTCTTTTGTGATTGGGTTAATTCACTCAGGATGATATTTTCCAGGTCTAACCATTTACCTACAAATTGCATGAATTCATTATTTTTAATTGCTGAGTAGTATTCCATTGTATAGATATACCACATTTTCTGTATCCATTCCTCCTTTGAGGGATATTTGGGCTCCTTCCAATTTCTGGCTATTATAAACAAGGCTGCTATAAACATAGTGGAGCATGTGTCCTTATTGCATGCAGGGGAATCCTCTGGGTATATGCCCAGGAGTGGTATGCCAGGGTCCTCTGGAAGTGACATGCCCAATTTTCTGAGGAACCGCCAAACTGATTTCCAGAGTGGTTTTACCATTTTGCAATCCCACCAACAGTGGAGGAGTGTTCCTCTTTCTCCACATCCTCGCCAGCACTTGTTGTCTCTTGAGTTTTTAATCTTAGCCATTCTGACTGGTGTGAGGTGGAATCTCAGGGTTGTTTTGATTTGCATTTCCCTGATGACTAATGATGTTGAACATCTTTTAAGGTGTTTCTCGGCCATCCGAATTTCTTCTGGTGAAAATTCTTTGTTTAGCTCTGTGCCCCATTTTTTGATAGGGTTATTTGGTTCTTTGGGGTCTAACTTCTTGAGTTCTTTGTATATATTGGATATTAGCCCTCTGTCGGATGTGGAGTTGGTGAAGATCTTTTCCCACTTTGTTGGTTGCCGTTTTGTCCTTCTGACAGTGTCCTTTGCTTTGCAGAAACTTTGTAATTTTATGAGGTCCCATTTGTCGATTCTTGATCTTAGAGCATAAGCTGTTGGTGTTCTGTTCAGGAACTTTTCCCCTGTGCCCAAGTCCTCCAGGGTCTTCCCAAGTTTCTTTTCTAGTAGTTTCAGTGTGTCTGGTTTTATGTGGAGGTCCTTGATCCACTTGGAGTTGATCTTAGTGCAAAGAGATAAGAGTGGGTCAATTCGCATTCTTCTGCATGTTGACCTCCAGTTGAACCAGCACCATTTGTTGAAAAGGCTATCTTTATTCCACCGGATGGTTGTGGCTCCTTTATCAAAGATCAAGTGACCATAAGTCTGTGGGTTAATTTCTGGGTCTTCAATCCTGTTCCATTGATCTGCTTGCCTGTTGCTATACCAATACCATGCAGTTTTTAACACAATTGCTCTGTAGTACTGCTTGAGGTCAGGGATATTGATTCCCCCAGAAGTCCTTTTATTGTTGAGAATAGTTTTTGCTATCCTGGGTTTTTTGTTGCTCCAGATGAATTTGAGAATCGCTCTTTCTAGATCTATGAAGAATTGAGTTGGGATTTTGATGGGGATCGCGTTGAATCTGTATATTGCTTTTGGCAAGATGGCCATTTTTACTATATTGATTCTGCCAATCCAGGAGCAAGAGATATTTTTCCATCTTCTGAGGTCTTCTTCAATTTCTTTCTTCAAGGACTTGAAGTTCCTGTTGTACAGATCTTTCGCTTGTTTGGTTAGAGTTATGCCAAGGTACTTTATGTTGTTTGTGGCTATTGTGAAGGGTGTTATTTCCCTAATTTCTTTCTCAGCCTGCTTGTCCTTTGAGTACAGGAAGGCCACTGACTTGCTTGAGTTAATTTTATAACCTGCCACTTTGCTGAAGCTGTTTATCAGCTGTAGAAGTTCTCTGGTGGAGTTTTTTGGGTCGCTTAGGTAAACTATCATATCATCTGCAAATAATGATAGTTTCACTTCTTCCTTTCCAATTTGTATCCCTTTGACTTCCTTATGTTGTCTAATTGCTCTTGCTAGAACTTCAAGTACTATATTGAAAAGATATGGAGAGAGAGGGCAGCCTTGTCTAGTCCCTGATTTTAGTGGGAATGCTTCAAGTTTCTCTCCATTTATTTTGATGTTGGCTACTGGTTTGCTGTAGATTGCTTTTACTATGTTTAGGTATGGGCCTTGAATTCCTGCTCTTTCCAAGACTTTTAGCATGAAAGGATGCTGAATTTTGTCGAATGCTTTTTCAGCATCTAATGAGATGACCATGTGGTTTTTTTCTTTCAGTTTGTTTATGTAGTGGATTACATTGATGGATTTCCGTATATTGAACCATCCCTGCATCCCTGGGATGAAGCCTACTTGATCATGGTGGATGATCGTTTTAATGTGCTCTTGGATTCGGTTAGCAAGAATTTTATTTAGTATTTTTGCATCTATATTCATAAGAGAAATTGGCCTGTAGTTCTCTTTCTTTGTTGGATCTTTTTGTGGTTTAGGTATTAGCGTAATTGTGGCTTCGAAGAATGAGTTGGGCAGTGTCCCTTCTGTCTCTATTTTGTGGAATAGTTTGAAAAGTATTGGTGTTAAGTCTACTTTGAAGGTCTGGTAGAATTCTGCACTAAAACCATCTGGTCCCGTACTTTTTTTGGTTGGGAGGCTTTCTATAACCCCTTCTATTTCTTTAGGGGTTATGGGACTATTTAGCTGATCTACTTGATGCTGATTTAGTTTTGGTATTTGATATCTGTCTAGGAAATTGTCCATTTCCTCCAGATTCTCCAGTTGTTTTGAGTATAGACCTTTGTAGTAGGATCTGATGATCTTTTGAATTTCCTCAGTTTCTGTTGTTATGTCTCCCTTTTCATTTCTAATTTTGTTAATTTGTATACTGTCTCTGTGACCTTTGGTTAGTCTGGCTAAGGGTTTATCTATCTTGTTGATTTTCTCAAAGAACCAGCTCCTGGTCTTGTTGATTCTTTGTATGGTTCTCTTTGTTTCTATTTGATTGATTTCAGCCCTGAGTTTGATGATTTCTTGTCTTCTACTCCTCCTGGGTGAATTAACTTGTTTTTCTTCCAGGGCCTTAAGGTGTGCCATTAAGTTGCTAGTGTATGCTCTCTCCAGTTTCTTTTTGGATGCACTTAGAGCTATGAGTTTTCCTCTTAGCACTGCTTTCATTGTGTCCCATAGATTTGGGTAGGTTGTACCTTCATTTTCATTGAATTCTAAAAAGTCTTTGATTTCTTTTTTTATTTCTTCCTTGACCGAAGTGTCATTGAGTAGAGTATTGTTCAATTTCCATGTGTATGTGGGCTTTCTGTTGTTTTTGTTGTTATTGAAGACCACTCTTACTCCCTGGTGATCTGATAGGAGGCATGGGATTAGCTCGATCTTCCTGTATTTGTTGACATCTGTCTTGTGACCGATTATATGGTCTATTTTGGAGAAGGTACCATGTGGAGCTGAGAAAAAGGTATATTCTTTAGCTTTAGGATGAAATGTTCTATATATATCTGTTAAATCCAGTTGGTCCAGAGTTTCAATTAGTTTCACTGTGTCCCTGTTTAGTTTCTGCTTTCCTGATCTGTTCATTGAGGAGAGTGGAGTGTTGAAGTCACCCACAATTATTGTGTTAGGTGTAATGTGTGCTTTAAGCTTTAGTAAGGTTTCTTTTACGAATGAGGGTGCCCTTGCATTTGGAGCATAGATGTTCAGTATTGAGAGCTCTTCTTGGTGGATTTTCCCTTTGGCCAGCAAGAAGTGACCTTCTGAGTCTCTTTTGATGATTTTAGGTTGGAAGTCAATTTTATCTGATATTAGAATGGCTACTCCAGCTTGTTTCCTGGGACCATTTGCTTGTAAAATCGTCTTCCAGCCTTTTACTCTAAGGCAGTGTTTGTCTTTAACACTGAGATGGGTTTCCTGTATGCAGCAAAATGTAGGGTCCTGTTTCCGTATCCAGTCTGTTAATCTATGTCTTTTTATTGGGGAATTGAGTCCATTGATGTTAAGAGATATTAAGGAATAGTAATTATTTCCTCCAGACATTTTTGAAATTATATTTATTTATTTTATTTATTTTTTTAATATTCGAGAGGTTACCTTCTTTTAGGTTTGATGAGAGGAGGTTTCTATCTTGTTTCTTCCCGGGTGTAGTTTCCGTCCTTGTCTTGGTGTTTTCCCCCTATTATCCTTTGTAGGGCTGGATTTGTGGAAAGATATCGTGCAAATTTGGTTTTGTCATGGAATACCTTGATGTCTCCATCTATGGCGATTGAGAGCTTTGCTGGGTAAAGTAGTTTTGCCTGGAGTTTGTGTTCTCTTAGAGTTTGCATTATATCTGCCCAGGATCTTCTAGCTTTCATGGTCTCAGGTGAGAAGTCTGGTGTTATTCTGATAGGTCTTCCTTTATAAGTTACTTGGCCTTTTTCTCTTGCTGCCTTTAATATTCTTTCTTTGTTTAGTACATTTGGAGTTTTGATTATTATGTGACGGGATGTGTTTCTGTTCTGGTCCAGTCTGTTTGGGGTTCTATAGGCTTCTTGTATATTCATGGGCATCTCTCTCTTTAGGTTGGGGAAGTTTTCTTCCATAATTTTGTAGAAGATATTTGCTGGCCCTTTAACTTGTACGTCTTCATTCTCGTCTATACCTATGATCCTTAGGTTTGGTCTTCTCATTGCGTCCTGGATTTCCTGGATGTTTTGGGTTACAGCCTTTTTGCATTTAGTATTTTCTTTGACTGTTGAATCAATGGTTCCTATGGTATCTTCGGCTTCTGATATTCTGTCTTCTATCTCTTGTATTCTATTGTTGATATTTGCATCTATGGCCCCTGATTTCTTCCCCAGGTTTTCTATCTCCAATGTTGTCTCCCTCTGTGATTTCTTAGTTGTTTCTACTTCTGTTTTTAGTATCTGGATGGATGTGCTCAGATCTTTCGCTTGCTTGATTGTGTTTTCATGTATTTCTTTAATAGATTTTTGTGCTTCCTCTTTCATAGCTTCTACTTGTTGGCCCACGTTCTTCTGTAGTTCTTTAAGTGACTTTTGTCTTTCTTCCTTATTGTCTTCTTCTCTTTGATCCATCTTCTCCTGCATTTCTTGAAGTGATTTTTGTATTTGCCTCGTAAAGGCTTCTAACTTTTGATCCATTTTCTCCTCTATTTCTTTACGAGATTTTTCTATGTGTTCAGCTACCAGCATCCTGACCAGTGATTTTATATCCAAGTCTTGTTTTTCTGGTGTTTTGGGGTATCCAGGGCTTCCTGTTGTTGGCGAACTGGGTTCAGATGCTGTCATGTTGCCTTGATTTCTGTTAGTGACATTCCTTCGTTTACCTTTTGCCATCTGGTTATTTCTGGTGTTAGTTGACCTTGTTGTCACTGGCTGGTGTTTGAATCTCCTGCGAGGCTGGGCTTACCTGTTGTTTCTTTACTGGTGGTTATGCGTGATTGCTGCTCAACGGGATCACGAGCTGGCTGCCACCGGCTGACTTTGTGCCCGGCCTGAGGACTCTGGCAAGTGTGGGGGAGTGCAGCAGAGCCTAGGTAGGCGCTGCTAGGCCTGCCTAGTAGGGAGAGCCTAGCAGATCCCCTCACGTGGTAGCCCCTGATGGAATCTATCTACCTGTGTCTTTCCAGCTGTGTCCTGGTTGCAATATGGAGGCCTGCTGCTATAGCTGGTCCGGGGTCCTGGGGAGCTGGGTGGGTCCGGCTGCCTCAGTGCACGTCCTAAGCTCGCAGGGACGTGCTGCAGAGCCTAGGCGCCTGTGCCCTCCTCTGGGCGGGGGCTTAGCAGCGCTCCCTGCTCTAGTCCCAGACGGGGTCCCTACCTGCGCCTTTCCAGCTGTGTCCTGGTTGCAATATGGAGGCCTGCTGCTGTTGCTGGTCCGGGGTCCTGGGGAGCTGGGTGGGTCCGGCTGCCTCAGTGCAAGTCCTAAGCTCACAGGGACCGTGCTGCAGAACCTAGGCGCCTGTGCCCTCCTCTGGGCGGGAGCTTAGCAGCGCTCCCTGCTCCAGTCCCAGAAGGAGACCCTACCTGCGCCTTTCCAGCTGTGTCCTGGTTGCAATATGGAGGCCTGCTGCTGTCGCTGGTCCGGGGTCCTGGGGAGCTGGGTGGGTCCGGCTGCCTCTGTGCAAGTCCTAAGCTCACAGGGACCGTGCTGCAGAACCTAGGCGCCTGTGCCCTCCTCTGGGCGGGAGCTTAGCAGCGCTCCCTGCTCCAGTCCCAGACGGAGACCCTACCTGCGCCTTTCCAGCTGTGTCCTGGTTGCAATAATGATGGTCTACAAATTAAACTAATCTTGGCCACCTCTCTATAGCCTCATGGCTCCCCACTGCTATTGAACAACTCTTTTGAAAACTCATTTTAATGTTGTTATTCTTCTTATAGTTGCCTCAGATTGAAATCTGAAAGTCAGCATTGACTTTCTCTTTCTGCCTTTAACATTTCACTCAAATTCCTGTCCTATTCTCCACCTCCACACTTACCGCCCATTTCAGGCCTTCATCACCATTACCCTGACTAATTGTGTTCACTTTGACCTACAGAATTATTTCCCTGTCTAGCCTTTCCTCTGTCTTTAATTCAATGCATACTGCTATGAGAACAACCTGCCTGAAATATGCATGAATTTTCTCCTCAAACACCCCAGTGATTTACCTTTCTAGATAACAATATTTTGAAATCACAGACTATTGTTCACTAGTGGCTTGGCTTGCTTATAGCTTTAATCAGTTGCAAATAGTATTTTTTATTTTTATTTAGAAGATAGATTACCAGTATACATTGCTTAATAGGTGGTAGACATACCTTTGGGAAAGTATCACTTTTTATTTGTTTGCTCTGTGTGTGTGTGTGTGTGTGTGTGTGTGTGTGTGTGTGTGTTCGGTCATGGTGTGAAATTCATTGTTTCCTAAGAAACAATCATTTTATGCTGTCTATTTGTTGGACATACATTGGCCTATCATTGATACTATGGCATTCATAGCTGTAGTATATTGCCACATCCAGGTTCACCATTCCCATCTTACCTATGACTACTCCTTTTTTCCATTCTATCTCTTAGCAATATAGACATTGATTTCTAGTTCATACATTTCCATCCTCTAGTTTTTGCCTGCATAGATCTTTCTTTCTAGACCGCTCTTTTCTCATTCTGTGCCTGTAAATTCTGTCCATATTTTTCCAAGGCAGACCTAAATGAAATGCTACCTTTTATCCCAAACTTTCTCTAATGCTCTAAATCAAAGGAGTAAGTTTGCCTAAACTACAGTGGGATTTATTATGGTATTCAAGATAACCTGCTTTATGATGCAACTTTTGTTTTACATGTGTTGTGTCTTAATTAGGGTTACAGTTGCTGTGATAAAACACCATGACCAAAAGCAATATCAGAAAGGGTTGATTTTGCCCATGCTTACAAGTAACTGTCTATCACTGATGTAAGTCAGGGCAGGACCTCAAACAGGGCAGGAACCTGGAGACAGGAATTGGGAGTTGATGGAGGGGTGCTGCTTACTGTATTTCTCTCATGGACTATTCAAACTGCTTTCTTACAGCACCTGAGACCAACAATCCAGGGTGGCCCTAGACAGCACACAAGTTCTCTCTCCGTCTGCTTGCTTTCTCTATCTCTGTGACTCCGCTTTTCTCTTCCTCTCTTCCCCACTCTCTCTCTTACTTACCTTCTTGTCTGAACCTTGGGGCTTAAACAGTTATCAAATTGAATATTGAGGTTACTGGGGCACTAGCTGAAGGATGGTGTGTGTGTGTGTGTGTGTGTGTGTGTGTGTGTGTGTGTGTGAGAGAGAGAGAGAGAGAGAGAGAGAGGAAGAGGAAGGCAGAGTCACAGACAGAGACAGAGAGACTAAGCAAGCAGAGAGAAAGAGAGAGAGGGAGAGAGAGAGAGAGAGAGAGAGAGAGAGAGAGAGAGAGAGAGAGAGGAGAGAACATGAGTGTTGTATATTGTATCATTAACATACGATCTGAGTCTATCATTTCCACTGGCCAGTTTCTATACACTTGGTTATCCCATCCTTAAGTCCTATAGGTTCTAGCTGTCTTACCCTGCGTTTTGAGTGAGCACTGGTTTTGAATTGGTTTGAAGTTTGTCACAGGGGGGCCCATGAAGTTTCTGTAAGTAATGGATAACTCATATCCTTAACAAATGCTCGCTTGCTCTTTCTTTCTTTCTTTCTTTCTTTCTTTCTTTCTTTCTTTCTCTCTTTCTTCCTTTCTTGGAAAGCGTTTCTTCTTTCTGGATCTATATCTGAAGAAAGTATAGTTTAGGAAGATGAGGATCTAATTTTAAAAGTTTTGTGTTTTGTGTAATGTTGTGTTTCTTGGTACTGTATAAATTCCTCAAGGGAGTTCCCTATAGTTTTTCTGGCATGCACTGGCCTTACCAGCTGTCCTTTAGTCTTTTGGAGGATCTCATTAGGAGATTCCGTTAAGAACTTGGATGGTTTCCTCAATTGTAAAGCTAACTGTTCTAAAGACATCTCATGTACTCGTCTAGTTCTCTGTACAGGATATACTGACTCTTACTTTTCATATAGAATATTCAAGATTCCAAAAAGTCCCATGAATTTTTTTTTGCCTTTACCCATAATATTTATTGTAAAATAAAGTTTCTTAAATATTGAAATTATATCTGCTATGTCCCAGATGCTTTTCCCCTTTCAGTAGTTTTTATACAGTAATTATCTAAAGAAACATGGCTTAGTGGAAGGGCTAATGGGCCCCTCCAGAGCTCACCTCTACACTACACAGTGGCTCCCTGGCCTGTGGCCCCCTGCGATTTATTTTTAATTATGAATAGGACATGCTCTTACCGGCTAGAATGACAGAAGCTCGAGCAGCTGGCGGTGAACCTGGAGGAGGGACACAGATGAGGCGAGGACCCTGAAGCCGGACAGCAACTCAGTGGCTTAATCCGGATTACAAAGTCAGTCTTGGCTAAAAGCCATTAGTGGATGCTAAGGTTTCTGATAAAAGCCTATGATTTTTTTTTTTTATTTCATGTTGAAAATTGGTGAGTCAGCCAGGACCAGAACTCACCCCACTGGCTCATGTTCCATGAGCTTACATGTGGGAAGATGACTGGGTACATAGGTACTAAGTTTTCTACTTCCTGACCTGGGCAACTCATTTTACTTATTTTACTCTCAAAATTTTGATTTAAAAATGTAACTCAACATACCTGTGTGTGAGGGTGTTGTAAGCATGGCATTTCATAGCATATAAAGTTCCTAGATCAGTTGCCAGAATGTGGTAGGCTCCACAAATATGATACCTATTACAATTAATCAAAGCTGTTATAAAACAACACATTTTATGGCGCTGGGAATAGAACCCTGGGGCTCGTATATATTAGGCGAGCACTCTATCACTAAGTTAAGCAACAAGTTTCTTAACACATGTTTCTTTCTAACACAAGTTTCTACCATTTCATTTGTGTTGTGCTTTCATTTTTATTTAATTGTTTCTTGATTTTTTTTCCTTTGGCCCATAAAGTTGTATAAATACTACTGATTTGTTTGCTGCTGATTTCAAGTTTTATTGCATTGTAGTCATAGGCTCTACAGAACTATCTAGTCTTTATTTGTTAAGATCTCTTTTGTTTCCCAGTGTATGTTCTATTTTGGGGAAGCTTCCAGGGGCTATGGAGTAAAGTGTGTATTCTTTGGTATTTGTATGGAACATTCTGTAGCAGTCTGTTAGGCCTATTTGATGTATGATGCCACAGAATTCTGGTGTGTTTCTGCTTATATTTTGTCTTATGTTCTGTCTATTGGAGGAAATGAAGCATTAAAGTTATCTACTATTCCTCAGTTGAAGTTAATCTTTGTTTACAAGTACAGTAATCATCTTTTTATGAAACAGGCTATACAATAGTTTGGTACATATATGTACTATCTTTTTGATTGTTTCCTTGATTAAAATGAAGTGTCTTTTTTCATATTTTTTGAGATTATTGTATAATTACATTATCTTCCCCTTCCCTATCCTTCTCCTAACCCCTCTCATGTGTATCCTATACTTACTCACATTCAAATTCAGGGCCCATTTTCTTTAATTGTTGTTACATTTTATATATAAATGTGTTACACACACACAAAATACACACACACACACACACACACACACATTTATATATTCCTAAACATATAACTAGAGCTTTCTCAGTCTGTATGTTACTTTCATGTGTATGATTTCAGGGGAGCCTATTTCTTATTGGATAATCCATTGGTGGAGCTCTTCCTTGGGGAAGATTATTTCTCTCCTCAGCATTTC
The DNA here is from genome assembly GCA_964023405.1 of Apodemus agrarius. NCBI lineage: Eukaryota > Metazoa > Chordata > Mammalia > Rodentia > Muridae > Apodemus > Apodemus agrarius. Next base: position 58,157,237 of record OZ030010.1, on the reverse strand, counting down.
TTCACTGCCTATAGTACTTTGCCTAGAGTTAAGGAATTGTGAGCTTTCCTCCATTCATGTTGCATGTCTATTGGTGTCCTCCTTGTTCAGGTCATGTTTCAGCAACCATGTTTGTGAGACTTCATGTAAGAGTAACTTTTATTCTCCTAATGTAATTGTCTTCTCTGAGGCTTACCGCCTCCCTCTACTAACCTCAGCCTAGTCCTGGAAGCTCCTGGCCTCTGTACAATCTCATCTATGTCTAGAATATTTTCAGCCTCTGAGACTTACTGCTGAATAAGTTCACCCTTTCTTGTTCTTTCTGAGCTCTGGCTGGCTGGTCCAACTCAGCTCTTCTTGCTCAAACTCCTCTCAAAGTTGACTCATTCAATCTGGCTTCTCCCAGCTTCTGACTGAATTACTCTGCTTGGTCTCGTGCTATTTCTGGCAATCTGTTCTAATCTGGCTCCCACTCATTCTCCAGTTTATTCTGTTTCCCTCAATATCTAGCTTGTGCTAAGGTGAGCCATGCCGAACTAGAACCAACACAGTGGTGGAGTGTGATCAAATATCCTGCAACAACTTTGTGTTTGTAGCTTCTTTAACATTTCTAGAAGACACAATTTGACAACAAACTTCCTACTCCTTTGGCTGTTACCACCTCCTCCCCTAAATTACCTACAATGATTCCTGAGCCTTCAGTGCAGGAATTGTGTTGTAGATAGGATTGGGCTCCACATCTTGGATTTTGATCCATTGTGGTTTTCTGTAAATGCTCTTTTTTTTTGTTGTATTTTTACTTTTGATTTTATTTGGACCAAGGGTCAGGTAAATATGTGGATGTGGAGATTGGAGTTCAACCTCAGTGGGTTTTTTTCCCTTCATTTTTCTTTTTTTTTTTAATTTTATTTTCTATATTCTTTGTTTACCTGTAAATGTTCTTTGTTGCAAAGAGAAAGTTCCTTAATGAATGATGAGAACTATACCTATCTGTGTGTATAAGGATAAATATTTAGAATGTAGTTAGGTATTATGCTCCTCCAATAACCATGGCTTCAGTAGCATGGACTAATTAACTAGATTTCCAGTATCTTGAGAAAAAAGAGGCATGTTTTCCCTCTTGTTGAGTGGCTCCATAGTCCAGTTAGAGAGGTATTGGTTTACTACTAAGTTGTACATGCCACTATTGCAACCTTAGAGTTATTGTATCATGCTGATTGTTGTTATTCATAAGCATTATAGCTGGGTAGGACTGTTGGTTGTTCCCTCCTTTGGAACTTTGTATGATGTCTTCTGATATCATGAAAGCTAGTCATCAAGGACGAGACTTTCAGGTCATATTCAGCTTGGGTCAAGTGCCCAACTTGAATTGTGTCTTCAGCAATAGGGAATTACCTTCTACTTCTTAGGGGTAACCAAGGGCAACAGAAGTAGCCTATCATGTTTTGGGAGTCTCTTAGAAAACCATGATCAACAACTCTTATAAATTTTTTTTCCAAGACAGGGTTTCTCTGTATAGCCCTGGCTGTCCTGGAACTCACTCTGTAGACCAGGCTGGCCTCGAACTCAGAAATCCACCTGCCTCTGCCTCCCAATTGCTGGGATTAAAGGCATGTGCCACCACCGCCGGCGTGATCAACAACTCTAAAGAGGTTTTATTGTCCTTGGTGTGGAGTTTTGTTAGTCTATGGTTTGGGGGGTAACATTGTCAGCCCAAATAGGAAAATTTCATTTAAAGTATGTATATGTTTATATAGATTTATCTGTATTATAGGCATTTTTTGTAGATCATAATATGATTTTATGACATGTTTTAGAATCCTTACTGTTATTTCACTCTCTTCTTTCTTACTCTTTCCCCTCCCCTTTTTTCTGTTTTCCCCTTCAGATCCCTTGTATCCTGCTTTTATACTCTCTACTGCTTCTAACTTGCAATGTTTGCTTTTTACTTTCCTGGTGATTTGAATGAGAGTGGTTCCCATGGGCTCATCATATATTTGAATGACTAGTCCCTGGTTGATAGTGAAGGATTATTGGAGGAGGTGTGTCACTGGGGTTGGGTTTCAGGCTTTGAAAACTCAAGTCTAGGCCTAGTCTCTGTCTCCTTCTTGGTCTCTCTGTCTCTCTCTGTCTCTCTCTGTCTCTCTCTGTCTCTCTCTGTCTCTCTCTGTCTCTCTCTGTCTCTCTCTCTTTCTCTCTCTCTCTCTCTCTCTCTCTCTCTCTCTCTCTCTCTCTCTCTCTCTCTCTCTCTCTCTCCTTTCCTGCTCTCAGTGAATGTGGATTTGAAACTCTTAGCTACTCCTCTACTGCCTGTCTGCTTTTTTGCCATGATAATAATGGACTAACCCTCTGAAACTGTAAGCAAGCGTCCAATTAAATGCATCCTTTTATGAGAGTTGCTGTGGTCAATCTAAATGAAATTACCAAATAACAGGGGTCTCAGAGCCCCAACTAGATGTCTCTTGTAACTAAATGAAGTTTCAAATACCAGGAATTAGTTACATTTAATTGAGTTGCTGGCCAAAGAGGTCCCATGGGAACTTCTAAACAAACAACCCAGGCTGTTGACAAGGCTGTAGAATGTTCTCTACAAACTGACAACACGGCCATATTGCTGAAGACAATGCCTAGACAACTCAATGGAATATGGAGAAGTTGAGCTAGTTCCTACCTAGAGCCTTCACCCCTATGGGCTAGTGTTCATGGTACAGAAAGTTACTCTGCATGCTTCCAATAGAGAAACATAAACACCAACCCAGATATAAACCCACTGATCTACAATGTTGTCCTGCCTGCAAGATATTCTAGTGCAATAGTGACACAAAGCTTGTGGGGATAACCAACCAATATCCAACTTGAGTTAAGGCTCATTCCACAAGATAGAACTCATACTCCATGCTGCTCAGATGGTGAAGAACCTAAGATGCCCAGGAACCTAGGCTATAACAAAAATATCACTGTCCTACTAAAGGAATGTAACACTAAAACAACTCCTAATGACATCCTGTTACACTCATACATCAGTGTTTTGTGCTCATCTAACATCAAAGAAGCTTCTTCCTCCTACAGTAGATGGGAACAAATACAGGGACCCACAGCCAAACATTATGCAAAGAGTAAGAGTCTTTGGGGCTTTGGGGGAATTCAGCTCTAAATGAATGTCTCCATCAAATCCCTCCTCTCAGCGTTCATGGAGCCCTATGGACAGAAAGAGTGTAAGGACCAAGGAGATGGAGGCTACCAGGAAACAAAGCCTTCTAAATGATGCACATATGAAATGGCAGAGACTGAGGCAGCATGCCATATTTTCTTCAGTGTATCTTTTTGGCATTTTTGTTGAATATTAAATTCACCTATAGCTATGTGTAGTTACAGCTATGTATACTTATGTTCAGGTCTTCATTTTGTCCCAGTGGTATACATATCTATTTTGTGATATTACCATGTAATTATTTTTTAAAAATTATATTATTATTATTATTATTATTATTATTATTATTATTTTGGCTCTGATACTGATATATTGAGATCTGGAGTGGTAATCCCCCCTGGCATTCCTCATGATTGTTTTGGTTACCATTCTATTTGTAAGGCTTTCCCTTGAGTTTCCTAGTTATGTTGTTGAATTTTTAAATTCCCTCTTCATATCATCTTGAGCGCTCTTCAATCTCTCTCTTTATTGAATTGCATTTTCAAACACTGCATTATCTTTGTCATCCTATTCAGCCTTATGTTCTTTTTGAGTTAATTCTCTTTATGTTCACTGAGCTATTTGTTTCTCTTTTCTTTAAACTCCTTGAATTCATTATTGAAGTTTATGATTGTTAAGTTCTGTATCTTGGGATTAACCCAAGTAATTGTTCTCACATATTGTTTTACACTGAGAACTGGGTACATAGACTTCTTGTGTTTGATGTGGACACAGCACAATTGACTGGTACACAGGATTTGCTATGCAGTACAAGCTGGCAATTAATCCACGTGGGTCTCACCAAACTTGATCTGGTCCCTGGATGTGGACACTGAGTTAGGTCTATTAACTGAGGAAAGTTCAGGCAGGATAGGGTCAGGAATACTTACAAGGTTAGGCCAGAGCATAGGTCATATGGGCCTGTCTAACCCTGACATATGGATCTGGAACAAATATCCATAGAGGCAACTGGAACTGGAAGGGGTTGTATCAGCAAGCCTAGGTATATTACCTATGTTTCTACAGCACATAGACAGGCTAAAGAGTCCCTGGCAGGGAGTAGTCTTGGGTTTGTTGAGTCCTAAAATGATAAAGAGGGCCAGGTGAAAGTCATCTGGTGAGTTCTAAAAGGAGGAAAAGGGCAAGGAGAAAGTCATGATCCTTGGCAAGCAGTTTCAGGGCTACCTGAGTTGGGAGGGGCTGTGCCAGGGAATGCACACAGATTACCTGTGTCATCCCTCTGCATGGGCTGCCTAGAGAGTCCCTGGGAGTGAGGCTTTCAGGATCTTATGGGTCCAAAGGGAGAAAGAAGGGTCAAGAGAAGGGCAAAATCCCAGAAAAGCATCTACAGTTCAACCAGGGTTGGGAAGGACTGTGCTTGGGTACACAGGTAGGTTACCTGTATCTCTGCCTCAAGTGGGCAGGCTAGAGGCTGCCTGGCAGTGAGCATTCCACAGTTTCATGAATCTCAAATGGAGGAAGAGGATCTAGGAAAAAACTTCATTTGATTGATTATAGACTAGGAAGACTTTTCCTGGCCCAATAATAGACCATTTTTTATATTACACTTATAAGATGACATATGCTAATGGAGCTATTCTAATTTAATAACTGGTAAAATGCCTTACAGCATAAATATTCTATGTGTCGTAAGCTCCTGGTAACCATTGTGTTGAAGGAGATAACCATGACTGAACTATTGGTCAGAGAGGAAAGTATAGCATCACTTGTTGACTGTTCCACATATCTTGGGAACTTACAAGTCATTTAATCCTTACCGCATGACATATAAAGTATGTTGTGTTATTTCTATATTAGGACTGACTAAGTAAGTCAAAGCTGAAAGAAGTAAGGTAGTCAGATAATCTCACTTGATATTTAAAAACTTATATACCTCCTTTCAGTTTTTAATGAAGGACTTAGTTCATCCCAACATGTCAGCAGCTGAGTGTTGATCTCATCTAGGACTCCTCTCCCTCTTTCAGTAGTTGGTTCAGAAATGCTAATCTGTCTTTAGTTGTTCCTTTAATGTGTTGTGTCCTTCTGCACACACACAAGCTACCTACTGTATATCCATCACATATATTTAAATGTGAATTTGATATTATCCAAAGACCAAAATCTAGTTAAGGGCAGAACCAGCATGTATAGCCAGATATGAGTTTAAAGTACATGTTCTTTGATGATGTCTGCAGAAATAGGTTTTCTTGACCCAACATTCACTCCACTGGCTACATGAATTCAAATAAGATGCCACTCTGAATATCAGTTTCTCATCTCTAAAATTGGAGTAGAAGTAAGCAGTTTCAGGTATTCTGCATGTAACTTTGAAGAGGTTGAGAATAGAAGTCTAAACCGAAAGGGGTCTAAATAAACAATTTTCCAATGAAACCAAATATTGGTCTCCTGTAAGGCAGGTCAACAGTTACATCAAGAATTCTACATATGCCTGATACCTGTCTCAAAGGTAATGTAAAGTAGTATGTAATATGCAGGTATTGTAGTTATTTTTGCAACATTATGTCAATATTCCTGACATAAGCAACACAAGGGGAAATTCTTATATTAGCCAGCTGTGCTGTATGGTATAAGAGCCATTGGCCACAAGTTTAAAGTTAAATTCATTAAAATTAAATACACAATGTTACTCAACCTATTAGTTATAGTTACTGCATCTCATGTGCATTGGTTGCCTCTGAATGTGAGAGGAAGGGTTAGAAAAATGACTCAGAAGGAAAAACCTAATTCTGCTTTCCATTTCTTTCTTCCTCCATTCTCCATTCTCCTATTGGCCTGTTTCTTACTCTTGAGAAATTTCAGGAACAAGACTCTGCAGATGGAAAAGATCAAGGCCCGTTTGAAGGCTGAGTTCGAGGCTCTGGAGTCTGAAGAGAGGCACCTGAAAGAATACAAACAGGAGATGGATCTCCTGCTACAGGAGAAGATGGCCCATGTGGAGGAACTCCGACTGATCCATGCTGATATCAATGTGGTATGTCGCTAGTTTCCTCAAGCCTATCTCTGGGCCCAGTAAGGATGAGAAAGAATCTTGCTGTTTTTCATTTCTATGTGACTATAGCCGCCCCAGAGGAGAAGGTATCAAGCTACTGTGATGTACAAAGATCTCAGGGGTTCTGAGGTCAGCTCTTGTTATGTCACTGACTAACCACAATGGACAAGTCCTTCATTTCTGAGCACCATATTTTCTCCCTGTATTATAAAATAGGCTAGTTGACCTTCAAGGCTTCGTTCAGTTCTAACATGTTCACATTCTGGAAGTCTTCAACTTAAATAGTCAAGGAAAGGACTAGATTCCTGCCTCTTCAGGATAGCTTAAAATTCTTAAAAGGGTCCAACCTGACCAAACGGATCATCCTGTATGTTTAACAAAGTGGGGCTCTCTCATCAGACTGACATTTGGAAACTATTGGAATATTTGGGAATTAATTTTCCGAGTTTGCATACATACATATACATATATACACACATACGTATACATACACATATACATATATGAGACTTGCATTATAGTTCCTGTTTAATGTGTTAGCACAAGATTCTGGTTCTCCTGTGGGGACTGTAGACTTTGCTTCAAGCTAACTGATGATATAGACCCAATAGAATAAATGATGTATTTTCAACAGAGGAGCTGAGAATATAGACCAGTACATCTCAGACTAGAGCATCAGGGTCAACTGGAGAGTCTATTAGAACACAAATTGTTGAACTATACTCCAAAGCTTCTAGTTTAAATGTTCTTAACTTAAAGAGGGCTTGAAAATTTAAAATTCTTAGTTCATAAATGCTAGTGTTGCTGCAGCAGTTGTGTGTGTGTGTGTGTGTGTGTGTGTGTGTGTGTGTGTGTGTGTTAGGGCAGGGGATGGGATAGTAGGGGTAGAAGTGTGTGGCAACCATATTTTGAAAACAATTGATCTAGGAAAAAAGTGTAACTGGCCTAAAAGACACAAGTCTTCAATTTTTGTGTTGATTTTTTCCTCAAGTATTTTCTTGAGTAAATCCTTTATTCTCTGACCTTCATTCAGGTCACTAACGTCAAAAAGCAATGATGATGTGAGCTAGATAACCTTTAAAGGCAATTCCAGCCATGGGAAATTACTAATGTGAGTAAGTTAGCTACCAGTTTATGAGCTTTTACTCTATTAGTTCCTATTTTTAGTGCTTCGTGTGAATCTGATCATTTGGTCTTTACTAAGAATACAAGGGGTGTGCACTATGAAAATTTCACTATTATAGTGATAAAGTAACTGAGACTCCAACAGTCATATAGAAAAGACATAGAGAACTTGAAAGTAGACTGGTGTCACTCTAGAGTCTGTCCTGTTACCTATTCAGTAATAAGACCTCTCGAGAAATTTGGGGTCTTTTCTGTTTCTACCCTTCTCTATTTTTCAGATGGAAAACACCATTAAACAGTCTGAAAACGACTTAAACAAGCTGCTAGAGTCAACCCGGAGGCTTCATGATGAGTATAAACCACTGAAAGAACATGTGGATGCCTTGCGCATGACATTGGGCCTGCAAAGGCTTCCTGACTTGTGTGAAGAGGAAGAGAAACTCTCCTTGGAGTAAGCTGCCTGCTTTCTGATCCCCAAACACAGTGTAGCAGAAGGGAGGATATGGTGTGGGGATGGACATGTGTGTGTGTGTGTATATATATATATATATATATATATATACACACACACACACACACATACATAAAGCCTGGCCTGAAAGTCAGAGTATGTATATAGTCCTGTTCTTAGGCCTGTTGGTGGTTAGTTAATTCCTTGTATGACCTTCTGCAAGTCTCTATGCTGACATGTTATATAAGAAGAATGATGACATGAAGATTAATAGGTGACTTTTAAAAATACGTAGTGCAATTTTTGACAAACTTTGTGCAAGTTTTACCTATGTACTGGCACAATGGCTCAGGGAGTAAAAGGGCTTTCCACCAAGCCTGGGGACCTGAGTTCTGTTACTGGGACCCGTGTGGTAGAAGGAGGGAATGAACTCCTGAAGGCTATCCTATGACTTCCACATGTACATGGTAGCATCCTGTGCTTGTGTACACATACGTGCATGTGCATGTGTGCGCGTGTACCCCCCCCCACACACACACACACAAACATAATTTTAAAAGTTAGGGTCTAGAGGACCCTAACTTTTTTTTTTTTACTCTTTCACAACAGATGTTATTGGTTGAGGAGCAGAGTACACAGACATTCCCATTCTTATTACACATACCCAAAAAGAGCCATATATTGTGTTCATGTACCCAAACTCTGAAGAGTCGCATTGTGTTCATGTATGCAAATGAAGAGCTACATACTGTTTTTCCTTGAACTTATTCCAGTGATGTTCCAGCCTCACACTTGGCAAGTTTCCCTAAGTTCCCTCTCATAACAACCAAATGCTCATAATCCTTAGCTCCACCAATCCACAATTTTATGCCACTCAGAACATACTCAAAATTTCTGTCTTTTATAGCACATTTTCACAGCTGATAGGAAAATGGACTGCCATGACCACAGACATCACAGTTCTGACAGGGCAAGGACCAGGGACTGGCTTTCTTATGAAATGGTTCTACTAGAACACAGTTACAGATAGAAGTGTAAATATTCCAGCCACAGATGCACGACTGAGACTCCAAATTGCCATCTAGTATGCTTTGTATTGTAGGATATAAAACTAGCCCGCTCTATGGAATGTTATGGTGACACCCAAGACAGTCACAGCCTCTCCTGATTCAGTATTTACCAAAACAAACAAAGAACAAATGATTTAACCTCTTAAAAAAACCATTTACACTTAAAAAATGGGATGAGGTGGGGTGCCCTCACCTTTTAAAAATGTTTCTAGAGCTACTAAAAAAACTCGCATTTACAAAATAGTTGATAAAAATATTCCTTTGGATTGTACAAGAAGGGAGGCAGGGACCACTGACAGACAGGATGGATGCTTAGTCGGACCTGGCTTCTTTCTCTTCTTCAGAGGCTGGGCTCTGGTTTTCTGTCTCTCCAATTTCTGTAGGCAGATCTGTAGTTTGCTGGTCAGCCAGTTCAACCTCCTGGCCCTTTGCTCCCCTCTTCCCTTTTATCAGCACTTTTTTGTCTGATGTTTTATCATTTCCCGTGGTCTTTTTTGGTTTTTGCATCTGCCTTGGCAGGGGTGGCCTTAGCCGACAGCCTCGAGGAGTGTGGCTTTTGGGCTCTGCCTTCGCCGCCCCATCCATGCTAACCCTCCTCTTGGACATCGTGGCAGTGCAGGGTGGGATATGCGTGCGTGCGGTGCTGGACCTGTCACAAAGCTGCACTGCCTAACCGCCACCACACGAACTGCTCACAGAAACCTTTGAAAACATGAAATGATATACTTCCATGTTCTCCTGGACCTAACCTGTCCTTTAATATCAAGACCTAGAATTAAACATTAGGCCAATTTGAGAGAGAGAGAGAGAGAGAGAGAGAGAGAGAGACAGAGAGACAGAGAGACAGAGAGACAGAGAGACAGAGAGACAGAGACAGAGAGAGACAGAGAGACAGAGAGAGAGAGACAGAGAGACAGAGAGAGAGAGACAGAGATGACAGAGAGACAGAGAGATTGAGAGAGAGAAACTTCTTATTCCTAGAAAGGTATAAATATAGGACTATGAATGCATACTAAGAGCATTGCAAATGGCTATCAAATAGAGAATAGGTCTAAATATCTTGCTGTTCCTGAGAGTTTTTAGATCATCTGCGTCAATCAGGGTTAAGAAGCAAAATGTCTACCATTTGTTCTGAAAATGTGCCCTGTGTTAAGGGGAAAGAGCCATGTGCTGTGGGGAAGGTAGTACCTTTCAAAAGAGGGCTCTTGTACAATTTTTGATCCCTTAACCTAGAGCATAAGAGGAGAAAAGCTCTTCCTGATTTTAGAATCATCCACCCAATGTGTTTTATCTCCAAAGTTACTTTGAGAAGCAAAAAGCAGAATGGCAGACGGAACCTCAAGAACCCCCCATACCTGAATCCCTTGCTGCTGCTGCAGCTGCTGCTCAACAACTCCAAGTGGCCAGGAAGCAGGACACTAGGCAGACAGCCACCTTCCGGCAGCAGCCTCCACCCATGAAGGTGAGTAACCTTGATTGGTCCGTGGAGGAAGCCAAGCATCCCGGAATGGGAGGCTGACGATACGCTGTTTGAAGTTGTGGCCTTATTTATTTTAAGGTCTTACTTAAATAATGTAAGTACTTACAATGTATTATATTATATTATATTATATTATATTATATTATATTATATTATATTATATCACACAATTTACAACATTGACTGGGGGCACAGAGGTTGGGGTGCTATGTTGAATCCATTGTTGCTGTACATTCCCAGAGAGACAAGAATACAGGGAACATGGCAGGCTCTGTCAAAATATAATTTTCTAAATGTTAGGAAGATAGCCTTTATACAAATCTATAGTGAACATAACTCATTTGTGAGGAATCCAGCAGAATCAAAAGGCAGGTTCTAAGTACATTTGTTGTACAGATGTTTGCATGGTTGGAAACAAATGCTGCAATAAATTTGGAAATTTGTATACAGAAATTATTTGTGTTTTATAGAGACATAAATGTATATAAAACCTTTATGATCACCTTTTCTTCATAATTAATTTTCTAGTAGGCAAAACCTATTTGTGGGTCATAAATGAAATACCACAGAATCAGGTCAATAGTAAATAGTCCAACAGACATTCTACTAGAGTGGTTGCGCAGTAGACCATAACCTGCAAGTAGAGTCTGACTTGCTATACGCTTTCATTGAAGACTTACTGGCACACACACATACATACCAGGTGGCTTGTGTGATATATCTTAACATAAAATAAAGTTGAATAATTGCAACAGACCACCGTGAAAAATATAATATAATTATGAGCTTTTACATGGTTCAGGATGTAAAAGCATTTACCATGTAAAACTGATAGTCTTGAGTTTGATCCCTAAATCCCATGATGGAAGGAAAGAACTGACTCCCCAAATCTGTTCTAGTAGAGAATAGAAAAGTTGGCCTCAATCACACACACACATGTTCTGTGGCATGTGCACACACATCACACCACATACACACACAAACACACACACACACACACACACACACACACAGAGAGAGAGAGAGAGAGAGAGAGAGAGATTTTTAATTAAAAATATTTTTGAAGTCTAAATATTCACTCTCTTGGTTATTATAGAAAATTCTTGCTTATTCATCCCTTCCAAGAAAATCAACAGTGCCATGGGTGAGCCTGTTGGAGATAATGTTCTGATAGAATACTGCATAGATATGTAGTTCTTATTTCATTCGCAAGTCTTACATACATTTTCTGCATTCCTGTGTGTGTTGTCTCCTTCACTCCTAAGTTCTATGGCCTTCAAGAACACAGATCTCTACTTAAATCTTACTGATAACTGTTCCAGACCAACAGAATAGTACTGTTTTCTGGTCCCATGAGTTTCGGCCATCTGAACCATTGCTTAGAAGAATCTGATTACTGACTTTATTTATCCTATCTTCCCCCACCAGGCCTGCTTGTCATGTCACCAACAGATTCATCGAAATGCACCTATATGCCCTCTTTGCAAAGCCAAGAGTCGGTCACGGAACCCCAAAAAGCCAAAACGGAAGCAAGATGAATGAAGAGAAGGTGGAGGGATAGACCTCTGTTGATCATAAACCCTCTCTTTGGTTAGAGTGATAGATGTTCTGGTTTTTTTTAATATCCCTTCCTTATCCCTACTGAGTCTTCTATTTAATTTGCTGAAAGAATAACCCCTTTCTTGTTTCTCATTTCTTTCTGCTCTTGGAAGTTGTGGTTTAAGAACAGCTGTGCTTTGGGTGCTAATCACTGGGTCTCATGACCCCTTCTCTCCCATTCACATTTCTATTACTGACCCAGTTTGGAACTGAATGAGCGGTAAAAGGCACTAGTTGATGCCTCTTTTGTTCCTGAGGACTGGAGCCTAATGAGCTGTAGGGTGTAAGGACTGGAGGAGCTCCATGCCTTGCTTTGGGAAAAGGCTTCAGTGATTTCCTTCCCTGTTTTGGCCTTAGGTTCTGAAGGGACAACTACTTTAATTTTGCTGAATTTCCCAATGGGCTGAATGCATCATGTATCTCCCCCAGTATTCAGGTCATCATTAAAATCCAGGGGTAACTTAGACAAGTGTTCCTTGTATATAAAATTGTGAGGCCCTGGTGTTATTCTATAGTTCCACTCAAGTCTTCCAGTTATACTGACGTTCTTACATACCAGACAAGGCATCTTCAGAATTGCAAGATCTGTGGATCTTTCCCCCATACTTCTATTATTTGAAAATCAGTAGACATTTCCTATAGTGAAATTAGGGACCAAGGTCCATGCTACGAGAGTCACCTAATTCACTACCTGAAATACCAGGTCTTATTGTTGTGGTATAGGAATTGTCTTGGACTGAGGAACCCTAAGCAGACTTTAACTTTGAATTTTGTTCAAAAACATTACTCTAATACCTGTTCAATGGTCTATCATTGTGAGGATAAAAGAGGATATAGTGTTCTTTGAATGCCAATCATTTTATACATGTAAGTGGGTAGGACTTTGGCTTTTCTATTCTTTCCTCCTTTTGTTGTCTATGAGGTAGCTTCAGTTAAGGGCAGTTGGCCACCCCTTTTCTATGGGTTATGTAGGTGACCTTCCTTCCCCACAGAAAAGACATTTAAGCTCTTCAGGCTCCACAGCTCATTCCTTTATCAAAGCTAAGCCTCCTAGTCATGTCTTAGATCTACAGGATGAAATCTAGGGCTGACTCATGAAAAAGAATTAGCTCCAGGTCTCTCTATCCCTGGCTGGGGAGAAGAGGGAGATATTTCTCCTATTTTTCTTTAACCTTTGGTTTTATTTTGCCATATTATATCTTCAAGACATCAATGTTTCCTCTGCCTTTTGAAAGTAAAACTGTTATGATATGATTTCATAAATCCTTTTAAATAAATGTTCATTTGTTGGAATAAATGCTAACTGGGTTCATTCTGTGTACTGGACAATGATGATGACAACCGCAACAGCAACAGCAGCAGCAACAACAACAACTTATCCCTACTGAGTAACAGTAACAATAACAACAACAGCAATGATAATAATAATAATAATAATAATAATAATAATAATAATAATAATGGAGAATGGGGAAGACTGAGTGGGTTACAGAGATGTGACCAGGAGCTGGTGGACAGTGATAGACAGGTGGCTGGAGCAGTGTAACCTGCAGTGGCATTAGTGGAAATGCAGGCCAAGAGCAGGACCCCAACACTGAGACTCACTAGGATTTTCGTAGTGTGACTAGTTAAGAATCCACTGCCTCTGGGTATATGCCCAGGAGTGGTATGGCAGGGTCCTCTGGAAGTGACATGCCCAATTTTCTGAGGAACCGCCAAACTGATTTCCAGAGTGGTTTTACCATTTTGCAATCCCACCAACAGTGGAGGAGTGAAAAAAAAAAAAAAAAAGAATCCACTGCCTAAGTGAATGATAACATAGGAGAGGAGTATGGTAAAGGCAGACCAAAGCAATTTTTAAAGGCAGGAACTGTAGAGCATTGGCAAAAAAGCAGCCAAAATCTCAGCAGGATGAGAACACTCAACAAGAAAGGTACATAAAACATGAAAGACTGACCATTCCGTACACCCCTAAGGTCCCCATAAGCTGAAAGCCAACCTTGGAAAGTTTGGTCCCCAACACACCAGAGAAGGCTGTAGCTGACAGGGAGAACATACTGGTCTAACTTGTTCGAATTACTAAAAATAGTAGCGTTCTCTACCTGTTCCTAGTGTGGGTATTTATTTTTTTTTTTGAGACAGGGTTTCTCTGTGCAGCTCTGACTGTCCTAGAACTTATTTTGTAGACCAAGCTGGCCTCGAACTCACAGAGATATTCCAGCTTCTGCCTCCCGAATGTTGGAATTTAAAAGCATGCTCCATTACCCTCTGGCGAGTGACAGGTTGTTTTATGAGTAATTTTCTGCACCAATTTTGTAATTTTTTCTGTTATATTATACCTATAACCAATCTACTTTCCCTGCCACTCATGCTTTGATCACTTGTCTTTTTTCCTCCATACCTTTTAAAACCACAGTTATTAATACCTTTGGTTCTTAAAATTTTTAAAAATAACCTACATTTCCTCAACAGAACCCTGGCACTTCTTATCTCTGGACCTCATTGGAGGATGTAATTGAAGTTTTCTTTTTAAAAACATGTTTTTAATTGAAATCATAATATCACTTCCCCTCCTTTCCTCCCTCTCAGCTTCTGTCTCTCAAACCTTTCCGGTGCCTCCCATGAGGTTTTCTGGTTTCTAGGTCATTTCATTGACCTGCAAATTCCGTGATTTCATATTTCTCGATAGCCGAGTGGTATGTTTTCTCTATGTACAACATTTTTCTTGTCCATTCATCAGTTGATGAACATTTAGGCTGTCTCAGTTTACTGAGTATTGTGAATAGAGTAGCCATGAACATGGCTGAGCAAGTCTCTGTGGAGCGTCATGTCTAGTCCTTTGATCATATGTCACGGACTGGTATAGCTGGGTCATATGGTAGATTAATTTTTAAGTTTTTGAGGATTCTTCATAGATGTCCTGAGTGGCTGTAGCAATTTGCACTCTCGGTGACTCTGAGAATTTCCTTTCAGTTGCTTTGTTAATATTAGTCATTCTGAGCGGGTGAAGAGGAAGTCTGGGTTGTTTTAATTTGCAGTTCCCTGATTGCTAAGTATGATGAACCCTTTTTGATATCTTTCTTAGCCATTTTTATTTCTTCTATTGAGAACTCCGTTTTGATCTCTAGCCTATATCTTCCTTTTAAAATAATTTATTTTAAGCTGGGCTGTGGTGGCGCACACTTTTAATCCCAGCACTTGGGAGGCGGAGGCAGGCAAATTTCTGAGTTTGAGGCCAGCCTGGTCTACAGAGTAAGTTCCAGGACAGCCAGGGCTATACAGAGAAACCCTGTCTCTAAAAAACCAAAATAATAATAAAAACCAAAATAATAATAATAATAATAATAATAATGATAATAATAATAATTTATTTTATTTTATTTTTATTTTATTTTATGTGCATTAATGATTTGATTACATGTATGTGTGTGAGGTTGTTGGATCCCCTGGGACAGGAGTTACAGACAGTTGTGAGCTGCCATGTGGGTGCTGGGATTGAACCTGGGTCCTCTGGAAGAGCAGCCAGTGATCTCAACTGCTAAGCCATCTCTTCAGCCTCATCTAGCCTATTTCTTTCTTTCTTTTTAAAAAATTATCTTTAATCATTTTTATAGTCCAGTCATTTTCCCCCTCCCAATTTGCCCTTTGACAATTCCTCATCCCATTCCTTCTCATCTCCAAGAGGATATCCCTACCCCAATACTCCACCCTGCCAGGCCTCTTCATTTCTTGGGGCCTCAAGTCTCTTGAGGATTAGGCACATCTTCTCTCACTGAGAGCAGACCTGGCAGTCCTCTGCTGTGTATGTGTAGGGACCACGGACCAGCTGATATATGCTGCCTGGTTGGTGGCTCGGTGTCTGAGAGATCTCGGGGGTCCAGGTTACTTGAGACTGCTGGTCTTCCTATGTGGTCGCCCTCCTCTTCTCCTTCTTCCACCCTTCCCCTAATTCAACCACAGGGGTCCACAGCTTCAGTCCATTGTTTGGGTGTGTCTTAGTTAGGGTTTTACTGCTATGAACAGACACCATGACCAATGCAAGTTTTAGAAAAGTCAACATTTAATTGAGGTTGGCTTACAGGCTCAGAGGTTCAGTCCATTGTCATCAAGGCAGAAACATGGCAGCATCCAGGCAGGCATGGTACAGGAGGAGCTGAGAGTTCTACATCTTCATCTGAAGGCTGCTAGTAGAAGACTGACTTCCAGCCAACTAGGGTGAAGATCTTAAGCCCACACCCACAGTGACACACCTACTCCCACAAGGCCACCCTCCTATAGTGCCACTCCCTGAGAAAAGCATATACAAATCATAACAGGGTGTAAGTATCTACTTCTGTTTCAGTCAGTTGCTTGTTGGGCCTCTCAGAGGACAGCCATGCTAGGCTCATCTGTAAGCATATCACAGCATCAGTAATAGTGTCAGGCCTTGGAGCCTCCCCTTGAGATGGGTCCCTATATCTAGCGTATTTTGAATGATTTCATTTGTTTCTTAGACTGGTTTTTTTTTTTCGGTTTTTATATATTCTGGATATTTACCCTCTGCCAAATAGATAACTGGGCAAAGATTCCTTCCCATTCTGTTGGTTCCTTTTCACTCAATTGACTGTTGCCTCAGTTGAACTGAAGCTTTTTAAAAACATTTTTCAGGTCCCACTTGCCAATCATTGGCCTCCATGTCTTGGTGAATGGAATTCTGTTCAGAAAATACTGTCCTACAATTATATCTGGCGGGGTACTCCCTACATTTTCTTTTGGCAGTTTGAGTGTTTCATGCATCAAATTGAGGTCAGTGATCTACCTGGGTCTAATTTTTGAGTAAGAAGATAAATATGGGTCTAATTTCATTCTTCTGCATGTGGACATCCAGTTTCTCCAAGACCTTGAAGATACTTTCTCAAGTGTATCTTTTTTTACCTCTTTGTCAAGTATAATGGCTATAGTTATGAGTACTCATGTTTGCATCTTACACTTCATTCCATTGGTCTAGCAGTGCCAGTATCATATTGTTTCTACCATAATAGGTCTATAAGATATTGAAGTCTAGAATAGCTACCCTTCCAGTATTCTTTTTACTCAAGATTGTCTTGGCTGTTTTGGGATTACATACAAATTTTCTGTTTCCATATATATTTTAGGGTATTCATTTTTACTTCTGTGAGGAATGTTGTAGGTATTTTGATTGGGACTGCATTGAGTGGATACATTGCTTTCAGTAGGATGATCCTTTCCATGATGTTAATTCTACCAATTCATGAATACAAGATATCTTTCTATTTTCTAGTGTCATAGTCCTTTCAGATTTGAAGTTTTCATTATAGAGGTCTTTCACCTCCTTGGTTAAGTTTATTCCAAGATACTTCATTGTCTTTAGTGCTACTGTAGTTGGAGGCCTGTCTATGATATCAGTCTCAGTGTGTTTGTATCATTTTGATGAAACTGTTGATTGTTTCTACAAATTTTGTGGTGGAATTTTGGGATTCTCTTACATATCATCTGTAAATAATAATAATGTGACTTCTTTTCTTGTTTGTATCCCTTTAATTTTCTTGAGTTACCCATTGATATGGTTAGCACTTCCAGAACCATATTGAAAAGGAGTGAGTGTGGCTAGTGGAAAGCTCTGTCTCCTTCCTGATTTTAATGGGATTGCTTTGAGTTGGCTGTGGGTTTGTCATATATAGCCTTTAGATATGTTCCCTCCTGTACTACTCTAAGACTTTTATCATGAAAACATTGAATTTTGTCAGAAGCCTTTTTTCTGCATCTATTAAGATGACCATGTGACTTTTGACTGTAAGTTCATTTATATGATTTCTTAACACTTCCTGACATATATTTTTAATCACCTTGCATTTCCAGGATTAAGCCAACTTGATTGTGGTAGATGATATTGATATATGTTTGTATCTACTTTGCTAGTATTTTATTGAGAACTTTTGCAACTATGATCAACAGGGATTTGGGGCTATAGTTTTGGGGTTTTGTTGTGTCTTTACCTGCTTTGGGTATTAGAGTAATAGTGACTTCAGAGAATGAATTTGGAAATGATCCTTCTCTTCTATTTTTTTATGCTTTTAAGGATTGGTTGTAGTTCTTTCACATCTTGGTGGAATTTTGCTGTGTTTCCATTGGAACCTGTTTTGTTGTTGTTTGTTTGTTTTAGTTGCAAGCCTTTTTACTACTATTTCAATCCCCCTTTTTGTTATGGATCTGTTTAAGATGTTGGTCCCTTATTGGTTTAACTTTCATAGTTTGGATGAATCAAGAAATTTATCCACTTCCTTTATGATTTCAAACTTAACAAAGTACAGGGATTTAAAATATTCTCTTATAACCTTCTGTATTTTTTTGGTGTCACTTATCATGTTTCCCCTGTTCATTTCTGTTAATCTGGGTCATCTTTTCCTTCTTTTTGCTTAGTTGGGCCAAAAGTCTTCATCTAATTTTAGTTTAAAGTCTATTTTGTCAGATACTAGGATGAGAACATTTGTTTAATTCTTGATCCCATTTTCTTGGAATACTTTCTCCCCCATCCTTTTATTTTTTTATCCTATTACTTTTAAGATTGTGCCTATCTTTAAATCTGAGATGTTCCTCGTAGACAAAGCATAGATGAATTTTCTTTTCTTGATCCATGAGACTAACTACTTTCTTTTGGTTGGAAAGTTGAAACCATTAATATTTAGAGGTATTATTGAAAAGTGTATGTAGATTGTAGTCATTATGATGTTTCCTTTTCTTTCTTTCCTTTTTTATTTGCTGACTGATGTTCTTGTTGTGGTTTATATTTTCATTAAAATATAGCTTCATTTGTTTTCTTTCTAGAGTCTCTTTGATGTGTATATTCTTCTCTTCAATTCAAAGTATTGCTTCCAGTATTCTATGTAGCAGTGTTTCTGTTTTATTTTGTTTTCCTTCATATGCCTGTTTTTAAGGCCATTGTATCATGGAAAGTTATTATTTCTCTTTCAACTATGGCACATGGTTTACCTGGGTACAGTAATCTAGGTTTGCACTCATGGTCTTTTAGAACTTGGAGTTCATTGTTCCAAGGTAGTCTGGTTTTCAGAGTTTCCACAAAGAAATCAGGTCTTATTCTGACGTTTTCCTTTATATGTGACTTGTGTTTATTTCTCTTTAAGATTCCAATACTTTTCCTTTGTTCCATATATTTAGTGTTTCGACTATGATATGTTATGGGGTATTTATTTTTTTGTTTTATCTAGTTAAGGTTCTATGTGCTTCTTTTGTCTGTACAGGTATGTCTTTCCTTAATTTATGGAAGTTTGCTTCTATTAACTTGATAAAGATCTGGTCTATGCCATTGGCCTGGGGCTTTTCCCCACTTCTATGCCTATAATTAAAAGATTCAATCTTTTGATATTGTCTCACGTTTCCTGTATGTTCCTATCATCTTTTGTTTTTTTTCAATTTTTTTTCTTTGCTTATTTCATTTAGATCCTCTACTTTATCCATGAATCCTG
The DNA here is from genome assembly GCA_964023405.1 of Apodemus agrarius. Taxonomy (NCBI): domain Eukaryota; kingdom Metazoa; phylum Chordata; class Mammalia; order Rodentia; family Muridae; genus Apodemus; species Apodemus agrarius. Next base: position 58,137,849 of record OZ030010.1, on the reverse strand, counting down.
ATATATGTTCTACTTAATTCATTCTGATTCTGAGGCTTTCTCCTGGGTTTTCTAATTGGGATACTGAGTTTTTCAGTTCAATCTTCATTTGAAACTTGTGTTCTCTTCAATGTTTTTATGTCTTTATTGAATTTAGTTTTCTAATCATGAATTATCTTCATTATTTTGTTCAGATATGTATATTTCCTTGGATATCACTCAAGATTTTTTTGTTAACCTCTTGGTGTTAAAGGAAGTGTATGTTCATTTATTCTTTAAATTCCTTAATTTTTTGATAAAGTTTATGGTGGTTTTTAAAAGTCTGGGTCTGGAATACATGTATTCCTCTCATTTATCTATTTCTCATTATGGAACACTTCTACAGGGCTAGAAGGTTTGAAGAGAAACATGATGTTTTGGCATTCATGCTATTTAGTTTTTGTGATTTGACCTAGACATGTAGACTGCTTTCTCTGCTTGTATTTCTGAAGTGATAATTTGGTCTTCTTTATGTAAGAGATCTTCTATATGTAGGAGGTGTATGGCCTGAGCTAAACCAGCTAAAGCTTGCAGATGAGCTGTTTAATTGGACCAGAGAAAATGGTTTAAACCATATATAGAAATAATCAAAGTAAAAGAAGCTATCAATTTGAAAGTGGGGGGAACTTTAGAGAAGTTGTATGGAGGGGACATCGAAGGGATTTGAGGAAAAGGGAAGAAGGTAAGTAGTGTAATTATATTTTAATTTAAAATTTAAAAAATAAGAAGCTTTACCTACAAAAGGTGTAGATATCAGAATAATATTAGATATATCATAAGATCCAGGAACCTGACATTGTATATTTCAAGCCTTGTATGTAAATAACTGTCAATGAAGATTGGCATATGTTTTAAGTTACTTGGGGAAACAAGAATGTCTCAAGGCAAACATATACTAAGGCAATTTAGATCTACAAAGCCACGACTGCAGAAAATACTCAAAATGATATTGTACACAAAAGAAGTAGCACAGTATCAATTACAAAACTACAGAAAAAAAAGATAAACTTTACTAGAAGAATAAACAAGGATAAGTACAGAAGAATTTGTCTTATACAACACAATAAATGAGCAAATCCCAAAAGCTAATAGGTAAAAGACATGAACAACTGTGAGTGAATTAGCAATAAAACCTAAGAAAACACTTTAGGCATTAGCATACCCATTTCAATTATATCTTTAAAATGGAAATGGTCTCAACGGTATTTATGTAAAATTACAATACAATTTATACATATAGTTTAAATGCAATGTTCTTTTGTAGGTTGACAGTGCCCCCCACCCCCCAAAAGCCATAGACTAACAGAACACCAGGCAAGAGATGCCTCCTTTCCATTTGTTTTTCAGGGAAGTCCAAGTATCTTCTAATGGTACAGGCTATTGCTGCTCCTCTTGCTTACCTCGCAGAGGTTGAAGTCCCCACTGCTGAACATACCATGCACTCTAGACAAAGGACCTGGAGGTCTGAAGAGGGAACTGACTTGACAGACTCCACTAGCTTTCATGGTACCAGGAGGTGCCATGCAAAATTCCAAGGCAGAAAAACAAGCAAACAGACTGAGAGTCCTAACACCCAGCTATGATGCCTACAAACCACAACTTTTAACTGTAACTTCCTATAAAATAAAAAAGTTTATTACATATTTCTAATATCTAACAGCACAGAGGGTACACTACCATTCCAAAAGGGAAGAATCAGTCATAGTAAGGCTATACCGTACCAAATCAAGGCTGAAACCCACCAGGGCAAACTCTAAATTCTCTAACTCCATGTTTGATGCCAAAGGACTTAGAACCTTCTGTCCTTCCAGCTTTGCTACCTGCAATTCATTTTTTTCTCTCTTTTTTCTTTTTTTATTTCAAATGTTATCCACTTTCCCGGTCTACCCCCACCTCCTGGAAACCCTCTATCCCCTCTCCCTCCCCCTGCTTCTATGAGGGTGAATTTCATGAATTCATCATTTTTAATAGCTGAGTAGTACTCCATTGTGTAAATGTACCACATTTTCTTGTATCCATTCCTCTGTTGAGGGACATCTGGGTTCTTTTCCAGCTTCTGGCTATTATAAATAAGGCTGCTATGAGCATAGTGGAGCATGTGTCCTTGTTATATGTTGGAGAATCTTTCTCTTTTCTGGTTGAACTCCTGTGTGCAGATCTCCTTGAAGTATATCCCACAATTCTCGAACCTTTAACATCCTGGGGTTTCCAACATGTTACTGGCTTAACTTTCACTTTCATGTAATGATCTCTCAAGGTTTCTTGCCCTCTCAGGGCCTTCATGCAGGTACTACTCTGCCACATGGGTCAAGCCTCAACTTCACTCCAGGATTTCTTCAATTTTGGAGCCTCTATTTCAACTGAGGTTGCACAGTTGAATTAGTTGAAACAATGAATTCTCAACTAAGGAATACTAAATGGACAAGAAGCACCTAAAGAAATGTTCAACATCCTTAGTCATCAGGGAAATGTAAATCAAAACAAACCTGAGATTTCACCTCACACCAGTCAGAATGGCTAAGATCAAAATTCAACAGTAGCCTGTCCTGACCTTTCACAGTGCCAAGTCTGAGCTGGTCTCCATGACCTGCAGTCATAATGATGATAGATGGAGATATTCCTTTGGAACAATAAGCCTTTTAAGCCTTGGAATGGCTTATAGGTCCAGAGGAATATCACCATCCATCAACATTATGACCACAGACAGGCTGGTATGGTGCTGGAGCAGCAGTTGAGAGATCGTATTTCTATCTACAAACAGGAAGCAAAGAGGAACAATGAAAATGGTGTATTTTGAAACTTCAAAGTAAAATGCATCCTTTTTAGTCAGACTTTTACATGATTTTTTTTTGTCAAACTTCAAAAACTTGAAATCTTTCTATTCCACATTATACTTCTGTTTCTATAAAACTGACAGAAAGTTATTTAAAATGGGGTACAGAGCTAAACAATGAATTCTCAACTAAGGAATACCAAATGGACGAGAAGCACCTAAAGAAATGTTCAACATCCTTAGTCATCAGGGAAATGTAAATCAAAACAAACCTGAGATTCCACCTCACACCAGTCAGAATGGCTAAGATCAAAATCTCAGGGGATGGCAGGTGCTGGCGAGGATGTGGAGAAAGAGGAACACTCCTCCACTGCTGGTGGGATTGCAAGCTGGTGCAACCACTCTGGAAATCAGTCTGGTGGTTCCTCAGAAAACTGGGCATAGTACTACCTGAGGACCCAGCTATCCCACTCCTGGGCATATACCCAGATTCTCCAACATGTAATAAGGACACATGCTCCACTATGTTCATAGCTGCCTTATTTAAAATAGCCAGAAGATGGAAAGAACCCAGATGTCCCTCAATGGAGGAATGGATAGAGAAAATGTGGTACATTTATACAATGGAGGACTACTCAGCTATTAAAAACAATGAATTCATGAAATTCTTATGCAAATAGATGGAAATAGAAAATATCTTCGTGAGTGAGGTAACCCAATCACAAAAGAACACACTTGGTATGCACTCACTGATAAGTGGATATTAGCCCAAAAGTTCAGAATACCCAATATACAATTCACAGACCACATGAAGCTCAAAAGGAAGGAAGACCAAAGTGTAGGTGCTCGGTCCTTCTTAGAAGGGGGGACAAAATATTCACAGGAGGAAATATGGAGACAAAGTGTGGAGCAGAGACTGAAGGAAAGGTCATCCAGAGATTGCCCCACCTGGGGAATCTATTCCATATACAGTCACCAAATGCAAACGCTATTGTAGATGTCAAGAAGTCCATGCTAACAGGAGCCTGATATAGCTGTCTCCTGAGAGGCTCTGCCAGAGACTGATGTATACAGAGGTGGATGCTCGCAGCCAACCATTGAACTGAGTGCGGGTCCCTAACAGAGGAGTTAGAGAAAGGAGTGAAGGAGTTGAAGGGGTTTGCAATCCCATAGGAAGAACAACAAGATCAACTAACCAGAGCTCCCAGGATCTAAACTACCAACCAAGGAGTACACATGGAAGGACCCATGGCTCCAGTCATATATGTAGCAGAGGGTAGCCTTGTAGGAGCCTTGTAGGAGGAGAGGCTCTTGGTCCTGTGAAGGCTCGATGCCCCAGTGTAGGGGAATTCAGGGATGGTGAGGCAGGAGTGGGTGGATGGGTGGGGGTACATCATAGAAGCAAGGAGGAGGGGAGATGATAGAGGGTTTCTAGGTGGGGAAATCAGGAAAGGGGATAACATTTGAAATGTAAATAAATAAAATATCCAATAAAAATAAAAATCTAAAAAAAGGCAAATTCTCAGAAAGTAGTGATAGAGTCTGAGTGCTGTGTTACATGGGAAATTCTTCTGAAAAGTAAGTTAGTCTACCACCTTCAAGGTCAGCAATGAAAATAACTGATGACATAAGGTGAATGCTTCTAAATTCATTACTACAATCTAAGGACAATATCTTCACTTACATTTTCAATAAGAGTCTTCATTTATTCCTACAAATCTCACTAGCAATAACCTTTATTACTCCTATTTCTATCAACATTTTGGATTTTTGAGCTGCTGCTTAAGTTCTCTGTTAAAGTTCATTAACATGTTCTAAATTTTTGTAGCATGTTCCTCCAAACTTTTACAAACTTTCCATGTAAATAAAGTATACATGACACATGGAAAAAAGTTCTTACTGTTGGTATTGATTATATTTACCTTTTCTTATTATAAAAGTACTGAAACAATCTACTTATAAAGAGAAGGAGGTTTTCTGTTCTTTTGGAAGTTTCAGTCATGAATAGTTGATTCCACTACATCGTGGCCTGAAATTAGACAGCAGAACACAGTGGAAACACCTAATGGAGTAAAGGTGACTCCTTGTGACTCCAGAACAAAACCAGGAAGCAGAACAAAGCAGATGCAAACATGTGGACCAAAAGATAATGGCAGAAAAAGAATCAATGAAATAGTAACAGAATATTTTTCTAATCTCTGGAAAGATATTGACATGAATGTAAAGAAGTCTTGAACAACTATTAAATTTGCTATAAGAGAGGATTTTCTCCATGACATATATTAGTCAAAAATTTTGTAAGCCTTTAAGGGCAAAACTACAGGTTACATTTAAGAGTACCCCTTTTAAATGACTGGCATATTTCTCAACAGCAACTCTGCAGGCACAGAGGGATAAAAATGAGGACTCATAAGTCATAAAGACATAAAATTGTTGTTTGAGATTTCATCTCACCAGAGTCTGTATAGCTACCATCAAGAAAACAACTGAAGCAAATGTTGGTGAGGTGTTGGTAAGATAACAAACTGGGGTGTCCACTCTGGGAATCAGTAAGGCAAATTCTAAGAAATCTAAAAATAAATCAATATGACCAAGGTATACCACTTGTTTGCATATTGCAAAAGAACTTAACATCCTACTCCATAATACTTGCTCAGTCATGCTCATTGCAGCTCTATTTATAATAACTAGAAAATTGAAACTGCTTAAATGTCTTTCATGGATTAAAAAAACATGTGGTACATGTACACAATGACATACTGCTTACCTGTAAAGAAAAATAAAATCATGAACGTTGTGGGTAAACAGACAGGACTGGATATTATACTGAGTGAAGTCATCTATCTAGAAAGACAAACACCATGTATTTTCTCCAATCTGTGGTTCCTATTTCCAAATCTTCAGACATGGGCATGTAGCCTGGAGTAACCACATAAACCAGTAAAAGGAACTAATGGTAGGAGGCTTGGAGTTAAGGGAATTTTCTGGACAGGTAATATCAGGGTACAGGTGCTGTGAAGGGAGAATTATAAAAATTGGGGAGGGATCACATTAGGGAACAAAGAAGGAGGAAAATACAGAAGGAGAAGGAAGGAAGAAGGATAAATAACATTAAGAATGCTTGAAAAACTCAAAGGTAATTATTTTATGTTTACTTAAGTTACAGATGGGTAGATAGATAGATAGATAGATAGATAGATAGATAGATAGATGATAGAAAACTCAAAGGGAGTTATTTTATGTTTACTTAAGTTACAGATGGGTGGATAGATACATGAAATTACCCCCTCTTGGGGGTGGGCGATAATACTCTTCTAAGAGCCAGAGAGTAACAAATACCTCAGTCCCAGACATCAGAAACCTTTTTTTTTTTTTTTGGCTTATTGGTCAGGGACTTCCAAAAGATACCCAAAACATAGGTTTTTGCTATTGTTTTTGGTTTCCTCTTAGATGTTGAAAGTAAATCCCTGCTACTGAGGACATGATACATTTTGGTAATAAGACTTAGAATTATAACTGGGCCTGACTTGAAAGTCTCTTCCCTGAGAACTAGCTTTCATAGTTCCAAAAGTTGATATGAAAGTGGCTAAGGGAGAAAAGCATCTATAGTCTTACCCAGCTGTTAGGTCTGTGAACCACAAGATATCCCTAAAATGCATTAGTGGCACTATCTTGATGGTAAATGTACAGATTCTATTAATTGTACTCAACACTTTCTTGAAAGAAGAGAAATCATGCCTGGGTTTTGTAAGCCTGGCCAACTACAAGTGGTTCAACATATGTATCAATCAGTGGAGGTAATTAATGACATAAATGCAGCAAAATGACTTTGACAAAATCCATCATCCATTCACTATAAATGCCTTAGAGAGGCTGTGAACAAAGGTGGCATGCTTAGCCACTATTTTGACAAAGAAAAATCTCAATGCATCCTAAGATCATCATTCTTCTGCATGTTGACCTCCAGTTGAATCAGCACCATTTGTTGAAGAGGCTATCATTTTCCCACTGGATAGTTTTAGCTCTTTTGTGTGACCATAGGTGTGTGGTTCCATTTCTGGGTCTTCAATTTTATTCTATTGATCTACCTAACTGTCACTGTACCAATACCATGCAGATTTTGGTGCTATTGCTCTGTAGTACTGCTTGAGGTCCAGGATACTGATTCCCCCAGAAGTTCTTTTAAAGTTTTGTAATTGGGGCTGGAGATGTGGTTCAATGGCAGAGTGCTTATATAGCATGTGTTGAATTTACACTCTACTTCAGGGCAAAATAAAATTTTATTTTATCCTGAAAGAATTAACAAGGCATCCCCTTTCTTTGAAGACAAAAAACCATGGTATAAAATGGTAGCTAGGAGTATGTTTTAATGAACTGTCTTGCAATTTTGCATAATGTTAGTTTGTGTGGTTTTAAAAATGATTTATTTTTATTTTATATGCCTTGTTATTTTACCTGCATGTATGACATACATGGACGGATCCCCTGGAACTGGAGTTATAGACAGTTATGAGCCGCCATGTGGGTGCTATGAATTGATCACTCCGGAATAGCAGCCAGTGCTCTTAATCACTGAGCCATCGCTCCAGTCATAGTTTGTCAGTTTTTATAAAATCAACACTCTAAATTTTGTTTCCTTTTATTTAATAAATTTTCTAAATATATCTAACTTTCTCATCAGTCTAACTAAGAAATAATGGGAGTGAGCTCTCAGCCATTAAAGTCAGATACATGAATGAATTGTACACCAACACGTTTATTAAATGTCTACTATGCATATTAAGCATTGTCTGTCATGGCAGGGATGGCTGACATTTCCTGTGCCAGGCAGTGGTAAAGTGTATGTGTTCCCTTAACTCATCCTTTGTACTAGCACACTGAGACTTGGAGAGGAGACTAATAAAAGCATATCCCTTCAAAAAAAAAAAAAGAAGAGCAAAAAAGACAGATGTAAAATATATTCAGATAGAATACTCTGAAGATCAAAGTATCTCTATTTGCAGATTACATAATTCTATGCAATATGAAACTTTAAAGACTGCATCCAAAAGCTCCAAAAAATGATCAAAACTTCAGCAATGTGGCAGGACATCAAATTAACATACAGAAATCAGTAGCCTTCCTATATATTAATATGAAATATACTGAGAAAGATGTCAGGGAAACAGTCCCATTCCCAATAGCATCCTTCATTTTATCTGACTATAATGGGGAAAGATAGATACTTACAACACTAGAAACCACATGAAGTATACAAACTCATGGAGACTACATAATATGCTAGTGATAATTAAGGAAGAAATTAAGGAGATAATTCTAGATGTGAATGAAAGCGAAAAGAAAATGTACCAAATTTATAGGCACTAATTATGGAAATCCTAGGAGTGCTTAGTGCAGACATCAAAAATTTGAGAGCTCTCAAAATAAAAACTTAATGGTGCATCTTAAGGCCTTAAGAAACATGATCAAAGTAAACTACCAGTTGCTGGGAAGATATAATTAAAATCATTGCAGATCTTAATGAAATTGAAGCAAGTAAATAACCAATACAAAAATATCCACAAAACAAAGAGCTAGTCTGAGAAACCCTTATCAAGTTAACCAAAAGAAATAGAAAAGAACATTTAATAAAATTAGAAGTGAAAACTGAAAAACTACAACAGATATTAATGAAAAATTTAAAAAAATTATTTGGACATATTTTAGAAATCTCTATTCCAACAGATTGGAAAAGCTTTCAAAAAATGGATGAACTTCCAGATGCATATAACATAACAAATTAAACCAAAATAAAATAAATAATTTAAACAGATTCACAAACAGCAATGAGATTGAAGCAGAAAAAAAAATCTCAACTATAAAAAGCCTAGAACCAGATGGACTCACTAGAGAATTCTGCCCAAACTCTAAAGAACTAACACCACCAATACTACTTAAAGGATAAATAGTAAAAGAAATAAGGTTTCAAAACACATCTTATAATGCTAGTATTTAATCATGATTCCCAAACAAACTAAAGGCATAAAACAAAAAAAAAAATGCAGACTAAATTACACGATTAATTTAGATGCAAAAGTTCTCAATAAGTTACTGGCAAATTGAATCCAGGATTATATTAAAGAGATCATTTATCATAACCAAACTGGCTTCATTCCAAGGATATAAGGATGGCTCAATATATATAACTCAACAAATGTAGTTTATCACACCAATGGAATAAAGTACATAAATCATAATGTCATCTCAACATATGAAGAAAGTTCTTTGGAAAACATGCAATGTCCTGACTTGATAAAAGTTGTGAGGAGATTAAAGATAAAGGGGCTCATACCTCAGTATGATACAGGCCCTATAGGACAATCAAATCTAACATCCTGCTACATAGGGTAAAACATCAAACTTACCATGAAGAACAGGAATGGCATTCTTTCCTGCTCTTCATTTCAAATTCCCCAGTTTCAACCCCAACCTCATAACAGACCACTTGCAGAGGCTTGTCTCCCTTTTCTGCCTTTAAAACCTGAGAACTCTAAAGATTCTTGAAGTGGGCTTAATCTTTCTCCCTCACCCCACCCCTTTGTATCAGCCATCAATACTGGAAGGTACTTTCTAGGAACACACTTGCCACACTGGCCTGGGAATCAGGAAGACGATCTTTAATCTCCTACCAGACCTCCATTTTTAATTTCCCAGCCAACTCCAAATACTGGAATCATGTTCTACCTGGCACTTCCAGTGGCTATACCTGTCAGGAACTCAGAAGTACTCCCTACCAGACATTCCGCAGCTACCACACCTTCCTAAGATCCAGAGAAGGCAATAAAAAGCAAAGAACAGGTTATTCACCCGATCAAGCTACAATCACAATTATACCAAATCAAGATATCAAGACATGAGAGTAAAAACAATTATTAACAGCCAACACAATATATCTCTACCATGACCCAGTAAACTTACTAAAGTACGCCCTGAGAAATGCAATATATCTGAAACACAAGACAAGGACTTCACAATAGCTATTATAAATATGCTCAATGACCTTTAAGACTATATGAATAGATCCACTAAGGAAGTCTGTGAAAACACAAACAAGCTGTGGAATCAAATGATGAAACCAATTCAAAACATGAAAATACAAATAAAACCACTAGAAGGCTCGATGCACCCTCATAGAGGCAGGGGAAGGAGCCGGGCAGTGGTGGCACACACCTTTAATCTCAGCACTTGGGAGACAGAGGCAGGCGGATTTCAGAGTTCAAAGCCAGCCTGGTCTACAGAGTGAGTTCCAGGACAGCCAGAGCTACACAGAGAAACCCTGTCTCGAAAAAACCAATTCCAAAAAACAAAACAAAACAAATAATAATGACGATGATGATGATGAAGAAGAAGAAGAAGAAGAAGAAGAAGAAGAAGAAGAAGAAGAAGAAGAAGAAGAAGAAGAAGCAGGGGTAGGGGCTGGGGTAGGGGGCATGCAGAGGGGAAACTGCGAAGGGGGATAATATTTGAAATGTAAATAAATAAAATAACCAATAAAAATTAAAAAGAAATAAAACCACTAAAGAAAATCCAGGCCAAGTGAAAAATTTAGGAAGTCAAACAAAAATCTGAGAGGTAAACTTTTCCCAGTACCCTACAGGAGATGGAGGAGTGAATCTCAGACATTGCAGACAAGATAGAAAAAAATAAATACCCCAGACAAACAAAAAGCTGTTAAAAGAAATTCAGGCACAAAACATCCAAGAAATCTGGGAAGCTATGAAAAGCCTAAATCAATGAATTGTAGGAATATAAGAGGGACAAGGAACCTACTTCAAAGGCACAGAAAATATTTTCAACAAAATCATAGAAGAAAAAAAAATCTACCAAAGAAGGAGGTGCTTACCAAGGAACAATAAACATATAGAACACCAAGCAGACTAGGCAAGAAAATGAATTCCACAGACACATAATAATCAAAACACTAAATTTACAGAACAAAGAAAATATTAAACACTACAATGGAATAAGAACAAGTAATATATGAAGGAGGACCCATTAGAATAAAACCTGATTTCTCAGTGAAGACTCTAAAAGACAAAAGGAAGGGCCTGGATGGATTTCCTACAAGTACAAAGAGACCACAGATGCCAGAGTCTAATATACCCAGCAAAACTACTAATCACAATACATAGAGAAGGAAAAACATTCCATGATAAAATGAAATTTAAGCATTATCTATTTATAAGTATATTTCTGCAGGAGGTATTTACTTTATTTGCAGATATGATTGTATATAGAAACTACCCTAAGATCTCACCTATCTATATGGCTGATAAACATTTTTTTCAAAGTAGTATCCTATATACAACTGACAAATGGACTGAATAAGAAATCAGAGAAACAATACCTTTTACAATAGCCTCAAAAATATATTTTGGGGTAAGTATAACCTAGCAAGTGAAGAACTTATACATTAGAATCCTTAAGACACTTAAAGGAGAAATTAAAGAAGATATCAGAAGATTACAGTAAAAATGGCCATCCTACCAAATGCAGTCTACATATCCAACAAAATCCCCATTGAACTTCCAACATAAATCTCCACAGAATTTGTAAGAACAATTTCAGCTTTGTATGTAAACACAAAAAACACAGGATAAATGAAACAATCCTAAATATTAAAAAAGCTGTTTGAGGTATTACCATCCCCAATCTTAAATTGTACTACAGAGTTATTGTAATAAAACAGCACAGTAATAGCATTAAAAAAAAAGACATATTGATCAGTGGAATAGTATTGGAAACCCAGGCAAAGTCTACCTTTTGGGCATCTTAATTTTTATAAAGAAGCCGGAAATTTAGACTTAAAAAAAGTATTTTCAACAAATGATGCTTATCAAACTAGATGACTACATATAGAAAAATACAAATAGATCCGTACTTATCCTCCTGCAAAATATCCAATTCCAAATAGACCAAATGCCTCCGCACAAGGCCAATTGCCATGAATATGATAGAAAGTGGGAAATATTATTGATCTCACTGGCACAGGTAAGAAATATGATCAGGACACGAATAGCATGGGTACTAAGAACAACAACTGGGAAACTAGAAAGCTTCTATATGGTAATAGACACCACTATTCAGACAAATTGGAAGGATAAAGAATTTTAAAAAGGTTTTTAATAGCTACACATTCAATAAAAGGCTAATGTCTAAAACACATAAAGAACTAAAAAAAACCTGGACATCAAGAAAACAAATATCCCAATAAAAAAATGGAGTACAGACTTAAAGAGTTTTCAACTGATGAAACACAAATGGCTGAGAACGTTTAAGGAAATGTTGAGCATCCTTACTGATGAGGGAAATGCAAAATCACTAATGCTTCGAGATTTCATCTTACACCAATAAGAATGGTTAACAAGCACCTGAAAGAGATGCAGATATTTGCACCCAACCAGTGGACAGAGGCTGCTGACCCTTCTGGTTGAATTAGGGAAAGGCTGGAAGAAGCTGAGGAGGAGGGCAGCTCCATGGGAAGACCAGCAGTCTCAACTGACCTAGACCCCAGAGATCTCTCAGACACTGGACCACCAACCAGGCAGCATACTCCAGCTGATATGAGGGCCCCCAACACACATGCATCAGAGGACTGCCGGGTCTGAGTTCAGTCAGAGATGATGCATCTAACCCTCAAGGGACTGGAGGCCCCAGGGAGTGGGGTGGTCTCAGGGGATGGGAGGGGTGGGAACATCCTTGTGGAGATAAGGAGGTATGGGGTTGTGGAACAGTCAGAGGGTGGACAGGGAGGGAAATAAAATCTAGAGTCTAAATAAATAAATAAGTACATACATAATACATAATACATAATACATAATACATAATACATAATACATACATACATACATACATACATACATACATACATACATAAAAGAATGGTTAAGACCACTAAAACAAATGAAAGTTCATTCTGGTGAGAATATGAGGTAATGGATATACAGTCAGAGGGTGGACAGGGAGGGAAATAAAACCTAGAGTCTAAAGAAAGAAAGAAAGAAAGAAAGAAAGGAAGAAAGGAAGGAAGGAAGGAAGGAAGGAAGGAAGGAAGGAAGGAAGGAAGGAAGGAAGAAAGAAAGAAAGAAAGAAAGAAAGAAAGAAAAGAATGGTTAAGACCAATAAAACAAATGAAAGTTCATTCTGGTGAGAATATGAGGTAATGGATATTCATCCATTGCTATGGAACTGAAAACTGGCACCACCACTCTCAAAATTAGTGTAGTACTTCCTCAGGATGCTAGGAATAGATCTACCTCAAGATCCAGCTATAGCACTTGGGTATATACACAAAGATCTCTCTACATGCTACTAGAGAGACATTTGTTCATTCATGTTCACTGCTGCTCTACTTATAATAACCAGAAATTGAAAACAACCTAGATGCCTATCAAAGGATGAATTGATAAAGAAAATATGGTATATTTACACAATGGAATATTACTTAGTGCTAAACAAAATGAGATTATGAAATATGCATGTAAATCAGTAGACCTAGGTAGGGAAAAAAATCATCCTGATTGAAGTAACACAGACCTCAAAAATCTAATATGGTATGTATTCACTTATATGTGGATGTTAACTGTTTAGTCTCTAATATGCAGGCTACAATCCCTATAACCATAGAGATTAGATACAGAGTAAGGGATTAGGTGGGAGGAAAGGATCTCCTGAGGATGGGGAAGTATAATAGTTATGAACAGATTCAGGGTGAGACATAAATGTGAGAGTTAAAGAGAAGGAAGAAAGATGGAGGAAGGGGAAGGGAAATGGAGGGGAGCAGATAAAACTAAGGACCATTTGAGGGGTCATATGGAAATTTACTACAACAGAAGTTTCTTAAAATATATACATATATGAAAGTAATCTAAATAGAATCACCAAATAACAGCAGAGAGAGAACCACAATAAATCATTTCTGGCTATCAAATGAAACCTCTTGAAGCAGAAATCTAATTGACACGTTGGCAAAAGGGGCTCCATAGAAACCCCCAGTTGTGTGTGTGTGTTTGAGAGTGTGTGTGGGTGTATGTGCATATGTGTGTGTGTGTGTATGTGTGTGTGTGTGTGTGTGTGTGTGTGTGTGTGTGTGTTCTTTGCCAGTTCACTCACCGCTGACAGAGGCCATACATGGCACCCACATGTCCTGGCTAAGCTTCCCTTCCTGCAGCCCAGGCTTGTGGGAGAAGCAGACATGGAGTGGTGCCTGGTAACACTTTTTTCCCTCCAAGTTCTTAGTACCAGTGAATCTCCCCCTATGAAGCAAGCCTTAATGCCAGTCAGAAAGTTGATTCTGTTGATACCCACGTCAGTACCACTGCACTAGCTAGTACATCTTTCATGGAAATCCCATTTTGAAATATGCAGAATTTACAGCTGTTGGCCATAATTTTCAGAATCCATAATAGCATCTTCTGGTATATTAGGAGCTAATTTGCAGGGAGGGGAAACTTCTTAGCCCAGTCCTACCTTTATCTTTCCAAGTCCTGCAATCAAACCATGAAGTCTTCAGCAAGAGAGTCCTCCTAATCAGTTCTGGAATGCAGCTAAAAACCATGGCAATCGGCCTAAAATTTATTGTTTGAAGGATATTAAGACTTCTGTGGTTTACAACTCCTAGCAGATAACCCTATCCTAGCACTGATATTCCCAATTAATCACCCTACAGCTTCTAAGAGTTTCTGTTTCTGCCTTCTGTATGTTCTTTAACATTTACTGCCACAGCCTGTTGCAGACTTTGCCCAGTCTTTTGGCAGGTATCATTTATGCTTTACACAATCATAAAGCTCCCAAGCATTCAACAGTAATACCTGGTCTTTGTGCTTTTTGTGATCTAATTTCTTATGTTTGCTTCTTTGGTGCACTTGGGTATTTCATAATGAGTCTCCAAATCCGTAAAACACTCAAAGGTTAGGATTGTACAAGAAAATATTTATATAGATGGCGAAAAGAGGTGCAAAGTCCTGTGCCACCATTCCATAGTGAATGTGTGGACAATCTCAATGAGCCCAGAGTACAGAGTATCTCCAAACCTTGGTCCATCCTCCAAACATTGGTCCATCCCCACCCCCTGTTTTACTGCATTCCCTACATTCTTTTTAGTTAGAATAAAAAAAAGCCAACAACAACAACAACAACAACAACAACAGAAACATCTGGCTTGCGTCAGCCCCACGACATTAAGATAAGAGCACTGCTTTGTTAGGGTAGCCTTGAGCCTGCACAGACATCCTGCTATCAGGCACATCCTGGGATAGGCAGTTACTCAAGTTACTCAAGGACTAAACTGGTATTAATGGACTGCTTCTTTATCATTCCCTGAACATCTGCCTATGGTTTTATGCTTTAAAAGGTACCCGCTCCCTCTCCTGTGTCCATGGTGAGCTCCAGAGTCTGTCCATGACCCTAGATGGCTAGAAGTGCTTCCCACGGTGAATAAAGTTGCTTTAGGTTTAATTTTTGTTTCATTGGCTTGTCTACATTATTTGTACATCCATGACCCCAACACCCACAGGTATCAAAAGCAAATCATTAGCAAGGTCTAGTCCAACTATTCCTATCAGTTATCTGGCTGCTTCATTCTGGGTTCATCATGGGTCCCTGTACATTTCCTCATTTTACTGAACTCAGTGAGGCTACTTGAAGTTGTAAGACCAGTTGAAATGTAAAGTGGCACTGTGCTACCAACCTGACTTCAAAGATAATGCCCACCAGCTGATTAAGTCTTTGGCTGCCTTCCAGTCAAGGCTGCCCAGGAGACTGAATGTCTCAGAAGTCACAATCTGGTGCTAGAGTCCAGGATGATACCTAGCTAGCTGTTTGTCTTTAGTTTATATTGGAATCCCAAAGAAGTAGCCCAGTGCTCAGTGAAGGAATGCCTCAGCAGCAAGCTAAATGACCTTGCTAGCTAGAGTAAGGGTAGGCAGGCAGAGTGTAAAGCTTTCCTTCTTCCATGTCTTTTTATGAGTGTCGCCACCAGAAGGTATAGCTCAGATTTAGGGTGGTTCTCCCCACTTCAAATGATCAAATTAAGAAATTTCCACACAAACGAGTGCTCTGCTGCATAGATGTTAGTTGATTCCAGATGTAGTCAAGTTGACAACCAAGATTAGCCCTCACAGTACTCAACACGTGCACAAGACTAAGAGAGTTAAAATTTCTAGCATGTTATGTGTGGAGAGGGAAGCTCTGTTGTACTTCATGTCCCTCCAAACTTAAGCATTCCCTTTAATTTAAAACATTTACTTCAAGCACAGCATAGCATAGCATCAATATACCCGGCTGTGATGGTTTGTATATGATTGGCCCAGGAAGTGACCTATTAGGAAGTGTGGCCTTGTTGGAGTAGGTGTGTCACTGTGGGTGTGGGCTTAAGATCCTCCCCCTGGCTGCCTGGAAGTCAGTCTTCCACTAGCTGCCTTCAGATGAAGAGAGAGAACTCCCAGCTCCTCCTGCACCAAGCCTGCCTGGATGCTGCCATGTTTCTGCCTTGATGACAATGGACTGAACCTCTGAGCCTGTAAGCCAGCCCCAATTAAATGTTGTCTTTTATAAAACTTGCATTGGTCATGGTGTCTGTTCACAGCAGTAAAACCCTAACTAAGACACCGGCACATATATAGCAGGGGGCTACCATGTCGGCATTCAGTGGGAGAGGATGTGCCTCATCCTGTAGACTTGATGCCCCGGGTTAGAACACTATGGGGGGTACCCTCTCAGAGGCAAAGGGGAGAACTGTACAAGGGAGGTCCAGGAGAGGGGAAACAGTTGGAGTGAGAGTAAAAAAAAAATTAATTACAAAGCCATTTCCTTCAAGAGGGAAGGTTAGGCTCAGAAGGTAAACAAGGTAACAAAGGGTCAAAGATTGAGAGGAACAAAAGCCTGAAAGATCCTTGAGTGTCCCTACCCAACAGCAAAAAAAAAAAAAAGAAAGAAAAAAAAGAAAAAAAAAGAAAGAAAGAAAAAAAAGAAAGAAAGAAAAGAGTAGACAGTTGTTAGGGGTTGAGATGCTGTGATATGGACATAAAGATATTTGGATTGTCCAGTTGCATACAAGATCTGTAGAGCTACAGGTTTCAGGTTTGTAGGAGTCTTCACTCAGGTTGGGGAAGACTTTCTGGTGATACAGTTGCTTTTGGGTTATCTCTGCTCCTTGTAAATAGCCCCATCTCCCCCAAACTCCTATTAATCATTCTAATAAAAAAGTCACTGGTTCACCAAATTGGATATTAGTATAATCTTTATTTACTTTGGTCTGTCTTGGGCTCCTATTTGGGGATGAATAGATGTGTGTGTGTGTGTGTGTGTGTGTGTGTGTGTGTGTGTGTTACATCTTCCCAGGAAAAATCTGTGACACAGCAGAGAGTCCTGAGACATTACTACTAGATAGGATCTATTAGGAATTTTAAAATTAAAATTAAAAACAATACCTAAAAAGGAAAAAATGCAAAAGTGTCTACTGAACACTTTAATAACTATTGGGCAATTTTAACCATCAAGGAATGCATAATAAAACTGCTTCAAGACTCTACATGCCCATACACAGAATAGCCATTATCAAGACATTTAAACAAATGATGGCAGGGATGTGGGGACAGGTGAACTAGTATACAGTGTTGGTGTGAACATAAACCCATTTATCCACTATACAAATAAGTCTAGGTGTTTCTGAACAAAGAACATTTAACTACAACTGGTTCAACTACACCACCTAAAGGTGTCTGTATCCTACCACCAAGATATTTGCTCAGAGCTTCCCATCCAGCAGGTAGCAGGTCAGCCAGACCTAGCCAGCTTGCCAGGTGCTCAGACCCTGCCGGCGGAACCAGGTACCAGAGACAGCCCGAGTTTAAGACCTCCGGGGACTCAGGTCTGGAGCAGGAACTGCGCGCAGACTAGCGGTTTGGAGTACAGCGGCCGTGCCTGCGCTCTGCGCTCGCAGGCCAGACCCCGAACCACCTACAGGCAGCGCCATCTTGTCTGCAGCTTCCCATCCAGCCGGTAGCAGGTCAGCCATACGTAGCCAGCTCGCCAGGTGCTCAGACCCTGCTGGCAGAACTAGGATAAGCAACAATTCTTGTTTATTAAGAAGAGTGAGGACCAGCGATAGCAGCAGGCCTCCATATTGCAACCAGGACACAGCTGGAAAGGTACAGGTAGAGACTCTGTCTGGGGCTAGAGCAGGGAGAGCTGCTAAGCTCTCGCCCACAGGCGGGCCCAGGCGCCTAGGCTCTGCAGCACGTCCCTGCGAGCTTAGGCCTTGCACCTAGGCAGCCGAAACCACCCAGCTCCCCAGGACCCCGGACCAGCGATAGCGGCAGGCCTCCATATTGCAACCAGAACACAGCTGGAAAGGTGCAGGTAGAGACTCCGTCTGGGGCTAGAGCAGGGAGAGCTGCTAAGCTCTCGCCCACAGGCGGGCCCAGGCGCCTAGGTTCTGCAGCACGTCCCTGCGAGCTTAGGCCGTGCACCGAGGCAACCAGAACCACCCAGGTCCCCAGGACCCCGGACCAGCGATAGCGGCAGGCCTCCATATTGCAACCAGAACACAGCTGGAAAGGCACAGGTAGACAGACTCCATCAGGGGCTACCACGTGGGGGAATCTGCTAGGCTCTCGCTACTAGGCAGGCCCAGCAGCACCTGCCGAGGCTCTGCTGCACTCCCCCACACTTCCCGGAGACCTCAGGCCGTGCACAAAGTCAGCGGGTGGCAGCCAGCTCGTGATCCCGTTGAGCAGCAATCACGCATAACCACCAGCAGAGAAACAACAGGTAAGTCCAGCCTCACAGGAGATTCAAACACCAGCCAGTGACAACAAGGTCAACTAACACCAGAAATAACCAGATGGCAAAAGGTAAACGAAGGAATGTCACTAACAGAAAACAAGGCAACATGACAGCATCTGAACCCAGTTCGCCAACAACAGGAAGCCCTGGATACCCCAAAACACCAGAAAAACAAGACTTGGATATAAAATCACTGGTCAGGATGCTGGTAGCTGAACACATAGAAAAATCTCGTAAAGAAATAGAAGAGAAAATGGATCAAAAGTTAGAAGCCTTTACAAGGCAAATACAAAAATCACTTCAAGAAATGCAGGAGAAGATGGATCAAAAAGAAGAAGACAATAAGGAGGAAAGACAAAAATCACTTAAAGAAATGCAGAAGAACGTGGGCCAACAAGTAGAAGCTATGAAAGAGGAAACACAAAAATCTATTAAAGAAATACATGAAAACACAATCAAGCAAGCGAAAGATCTGAGCACATCCATCCAGGTACTAAAAACAGAAGTAGAAACAACTAAGAAATCGCAGAGGGAGACAACATTGGAGATAGAAAACCTTGGGAAGAAATCAGGAGCCATAGATGCAAATATCAACAATAGAATACAAGAGATAGAAGACAGAATATCAGAAGCCGAAGATACCATAGGAACCATTGATTCAACAGTCAAAGAAAATACTAAATGCAAAAAGGCTGTAACCCAAAACATCCAGGAAATCCAGGACACAATGAGAAGACCAAACCTAAGGATTATAGGTATAGACGAGAATGAAGATGTACAAGTTAAAGGGCCAGCAAATATCTTCTACAAAATTATGAAAGAAAACTTCCCCAACCTAAAGAGAGAGATGCCCATGAATATACAAGAAGCATACAGAACCCCAAACAGACTGGATCAGAACAGAAATACATCCCGTCACATAATAATCAAAACTCCAAATGTACTAAACAAAGAAAGAATATTAAAGGCAGCAAGAGAAAAAGGCCAAGTAACTTATAAAGGAAGACCTATCAGAATAACACCAGACTTCTCACCTGAGACCATGAAAGCTAGAAGATCCTGGGCAGATATAATGCAAACTCTAAGAGAACACAAACTTCAGCCAAAACTACTTTACCCAGCAAAGCTCTCAATCGCCATAGATGGAGACATCAAGGTATTCCATGACAAAACCAAATTTGCACGATATCTTTCCACAAATCCAGCCCTACAAAGGATAATAGGGGGAAAACACCAAGACAAGGACGGAAACTACACCCGGGAAGAAGCAAGATAGAAACCTCCTCTCATCAAACCCAAAAGAAGGTAACCTCTCGAATATAAAAAATAAATAAAATAAATAAATATAAGTTCAAAAATGTCTGGAGGAAATAATTACTATTCCTTAATATCTCTTAACATCAATGGACTCAATTATCCAATAAAAAGACATAGATTAACAGACTGGATACGGAAACAGGACCCTACATTTTGCTGCATACAGGAAACACATCTCAGTGTCAAAGACAAACACTGCCTTAGAGTAAAAGGCTAGAAGACAATTTTACAAGCAAATGGTCTCAGGAAACAAGCTGGAGTAGCCATTCTAATATCAGATAAAATTGACTTCCAACCTAAAATCATCAAAAGAGACTCAGAAGGTCACTTCTTGCTGGCCAAAGGGAAAATCCACCAAGAAGAGCTCTCAATACTGAACATCTATGCTCCAAATGCAAGGGCACCCTCATTCGTAAAAGAAACCTTACTAAAGCTTAAAGCACACATTACACCTAACACAATAATTGTGGGTGACTTCAACACTCCACTCTCCTCAATGGACCGATCAGGAAAGCAGAAACTAAACAGGGACACAGTGAAACTAATTGAAACTCTGGACCAATTGGATTTAACAGATATATATAGAACATTTCATCCTAAAGCTAAAGAATATACCTTTTTCTCAGCTCCACATGGTACCTTCTCCAAAATAGACCATATAATTGGTCACAAGACAGATGTCAACAAATACAAGAAGATTGAGCTAATCCCATGCCTCCTATCAGATCACCATGGAGTAAGATTGGTCTTCAATAACAACAAAAACAACAGAAAGCCCACATACACATGGAAACTGAACAATACTCTACTCAATGACACCTTGGTCAAGGAAGAAATAAAAAAAGAAATCAAAGACTTTTTAGAATTCAATGAAAATGAAGGTACAACCTACCCAAATCTATGGGACACAATGAAAGCAGTGCTAAGAGGAAAACTCATAGCTCTAAGTGCATCCAAAAAGAAACTGGAGAGAGCATATACTAGCAGCTTAATGGCACACCTTAAAGCCCTGGAAGAAAAACAAGTTAATTCACCCAGGAGGAGTAGAAGACAAGAAATCATCAAACTCAGGGCTGAAATCAATCAAATAGAAACAAAGAGAACCATACAAAGAATCAACAAGACCAGGAGCTGGTTCTTTGAGAAAATCAACAAGATAGATAAACCCTTAGCCAGACTAACCAAAGGACACAGAGACAGTATACAAATTAACAAAATTAGAAATGAAAAGGGAGACATAACAACAGAAACTGAGGAAATTCAAAAGATCATCAGATCCTACTACAAAGGTCTATACTCAAAACAACTGGAGAATCTGGAGGAAATGGACAATTTCCTAGACAGATATCAAATACCAAAATTAAATCAGCATCAAGTAGATCAGCTAAATAGTCCCATAACCCCTAAAGAAATAGAAGGGGTTATAGAAAGCCTCCCAACCAAAAAAAGTACGGGACCAGAAGGTTTTAGTGCAGAATTCTACCAGACCTTCAAAGAAGACTTAACACCAATACTTTTCAAACTATTCCACAAAATAGAGACAGAAGGGACACTGCCCAACTCATTCTTCGAAGCCACAATTACGCTAATACCTAAACCACAAAAAGATCCAACAAAGAAAGAGAACTACAGGCCAATTTCTCTTATGAATATAGATGCAAAAATACTAAATAAAATTCTTGCTAACCGAATCCAAGAGCACATCAAAACGATCATCCTCCATGATCAAGTAGGCTTCATCCCAGGGATGCAGGGATGGTTCAATATATGGAAATCCATCAATGTAATCCACTACATAAACAAACTGAAAGAAAAAAACCACATGGTCATCTCATTAGATGCTGAAAAAGCATTCGACAAAATTCAGCATCCTTTCATGCTAAAAGTCTTGGAAAGAGCAGGAATTCAAGGCCCATACCTAAACATAGTAAAAGCAATCTACAGCAAACCAGTAGCCAACATCAAAATAAATGGAGAGAAACTTGAAACATTCCCACTAAAATCAGGGACTAGACAAGGCTGCCCTCTCTCTCCATATCTTTTCAATATAGTACTTGAAGTTCTAGCAAGAGCAATTAGACAACATAAGGAAGTCAAAGGGATACAAATTGGAAAGGAAGAAGTGAAACTATCATTATTTGCAGACGATATGATAGTTTACCTAAGCGACCCAAAAAACTCCACCAGAGAACTTCTACAGCTGATAAACAACTTCAGCAAAGTGGCAGGTTATAAAATTAACTCAAGCAAGTCAGTGGCCTTCTTGTACTCAAAGGACAAGCAGGCAGAGAAAGAAATTAGGGAAATAACACCCTTCACAATAGCCACAAACAACATAAAGTATCTTGGCGTAACTCTAACCAAACAAGCGAAAGATCTATACAACAGGAACTTCAAGTCCTTGAAGAAAGAAATCGAAGAAGACCTCAGAAGATGGAAAAATATTTCTTGCTCCTGGATTGGCAGGATCAATATAGTAAAAAATGGCCATCTTGCCAAAAGCTACAGATTTAATGCAATCCCCATCAAAATCCCAACTCAATTCTTCATAGGTCTAGAAAGAGCAATTCTCAAATTCATCTGGAGCAACAAAAAACCCAGGATAGCTAAAACTATTCTCAACAATAAAAGGACTTCTGGGGGAATCAATATCCCTGACCTCAAGCAGTACTACAGAGCAATTGTGTTAAAAACTGCATGGTATTGGTATAGCAACAGGCAAGCAGATCAATGGAACAGGATTGAAGACCCAGAAATTAACCCACAGACTTATGGTCACTTGATCTTTGATAAAGGAGCCACAACCATCTGGTGGAATAAAGATAGCCTTTTCAACAAATGGTGCTGGTTCAACTGGAAGTCAACATGCAGAAGAATGCGAATTGACCCACTCTTATCTCTTTGCACTAAGATCAACTCCAAGTGGATCAAGGACCTCCACATAAAACCAGACACACTGAAACTATTAGAAAAGAAACTTGGGAAGACCCTGGAGGACTTGGGCACAGGGGAAAAGTTCCTGAACAGAACACCAATAGCTTATGCTCTAAGATCAAGAATCGACAAATGGGACCTCATAAAATTACAAAGTTTCTGCAAAGCAAAGGACACTGTCAGGACAAAACAGCAACCAACAAAGTGGGAAAAGATCTTCACCAACTCCACATCCGACAGAGGGCTAATATCCAATATATACAAAGAACTCAAGAAGTTAGACCGCAAAGAACCAAATAACCCTATCAAAAAATGGGGCACAGAGCTAAACAAAGAATTTTCACCAGAAGAAATTCAGATGGCCGAGAAACACCTTAAAAGATGTTCAACATCATTAGTCATCAGGGAAATGCAAATCAAAACAACCCTGAGATTCCACCTCACACCAGTCAGAATGGCTAAGATTAAAAACTCAAGAGACAACAAGTGCTGGCGAGGATGTGGAGAAAGAGGAACACTCCTCCACTGTTGGTGGGATTGCAAAATGGTAAAACCGCTCTGGAAATCAGTGTGGCGGTTCCTCAGAAAATTGGGCATGTCACTTCCAGAGGACCCTGGCATACCACTCCTGGGCATATACCCAGAGGATTCCCCTGCATGCAATAAGGACACATGCTCCACTATGTTTATAGCAGCCTTGTTTATAATAGCCAGAAATTGGAAGGAGCCCAAATATCCCTCAAAGGAGGAATGGATACAGAAAATATGGTATATTTATACAATGGAATACTACTCAGCAATTAAAAATAATGAATTCATGCAATTTGTAGGTAAATGGTTAGACCTGGAAAATATCATCCTGAGTGAATTAACCCAATCACAAAAGAATGCACATGAAATGCAATCACTGATAAGTGGATATTAATGAGCCCAGAAGCCCTAAATACTCAAGACACAATTAGCAAGTCAAATGATTCCCATGAAGAAGAAAGGAGAGGACCCTGGGCCTGTAAAGATTGCATCCATTTTAGTAAAGAAACCGAGGGGGGAGGGGGAATGATTGGGGAACAGTTGGGGGGGGAGAGGAACTATGGGAACTATGGTGTGTGGGAACTGGGAAAGGGGAAAGCCTTTGGAATGTAAACATAGAATATAGAAAATAAAAAAAAATTTAAAAAAAAGATATTTGCTCAACATTTATTGATGAATTATTTACATTAGCTAACAAGTACAATCTTTCTAGGTGTTCATCGGCTGGTTGAAGAGTTAATGTAATACTTGCACGTGGAATTTTGTTTCACTGGACAGAAAATTAATTTATGAAATTTGTTAAAATATAGAACTAGATGATATTATATTGAGTGTTGTCACTCTGGCTTAGTAATACAAATGCTGTGATTTCCCTCATATTTGCTTCAAAGCTACAGATTGTTAGATTTGTGTTTAACATGAGAAAGCTAAAAAGATGACAACCTATTTTCATTTTTTTCCCGAAGAAATCCTTTGCAGTGAATGACTGTCTTTTGACTCTGGAGTCTGTGAGATTTGGCCAATAGGTCTTCAAGACCCACGGCAATAATTTAGGACCCTTCTTTTCTACTTTTTTCTTTTTTGTTAGCCATTCTCTGATCTTAGTTGCTAAACAGTGGGAAGAAAATACACATCTGAACCTGAAATCTATGAGGTGCCTTCTGTAGATTCTGAAGCTTTCTATGGATATCAGAGGCTAAATGGCTAATAATGCTGACCTAAAGGGGCTTTTCTTTCAAGGTGTGGGGTGCTCTGCTCTGGGAGGAAATCCAGGCGAAGCTTTTGAAATCCTCTGTTACCCTGTTGAGAAATAAAGCAGAACATTCTTCTCTTTCGTGAGTGACCTCGTTGGTCTCCTCATAGTTAACTTATTTCTTGATGCAAATTTTAGTTCCTGTCATTATCTGCATCCTGCTGAATGTCATAATAATTCCAACAAGGGTGTTCTTGGTTTCAGATGAACTGTGCACTGGGATCACAGACATTAGCATTTTGACTAAACAATATGTCTAGGTACCTTTTAGCTTTCTCAGATTATCTGGGTTTCTTTTTTAACACCCTCAGGAGTACAGCAGATAGTCAAGACTAAGTACTAGTCTTTTCATGTACATTCATAAACTAAAGTTAAGGTCTGTTAAGTCTTTGGTAAATCTGAATGGACCCTCAGAGAACTTCCAAGATTATTATTATTATTATTATTATTATTATTATTATTATTATTATTATTTGGACCAGGCACTTCCCTTAAGGGAAAGCCCATAGACATAGGAGAGCAGAGTCAATAGGAAGCTCTAGTTATAACATGCCCTATAGTTCTGGGTCCCTTTATTCTGGTAATTTGAAGCAAATAGGAGAATGTGATTAAAGGGCTCTATCAGGCCCAGGGGGGCAAACACAGATCAGAGCATGGCAAACATGGCACCGGCAGGTTTCGCCCTGTACCCCTTGCTAAACCATTAAATTACATTCCTAAAGCTAGCCACCAAGTTCTATTCCCTTATTTGGCTGCTCTGTTCTGCCTAATTCCTGAGGTTGATCACCAAGATTCAACTGTCAAAGCATCAAGGTCCAGCAATCAAAATTCATTATTTTGATTAGCCTAATTAAAATACCAATTCAGAACTTAATAACTCACCCTAGCTCATTTTAACACAGACCTCCCCCTTTCTAACACAGACCTCCCCCTTTTCCCTCTTAAAATTAACACTTAACAAAACTATTTGCTGCTGTTTCTGCCCGACTCAGATTCAGCCACATTGTCACCTTGCCTTGGATCTCTTTGTGTTTGGTTTGTGCTTAGAAATTGGGATTTGGGCGTGGTTTTAGCCTAATCCAGGGTCCAGAGGGAAGTACCCTGTAGTAGGAAGTACCCAATACTAAGGTCCCTTCAGTGGTGGAAAAGTGAGCCTCACTGCATGACATTTGTTGTTTGAAATGTACAGTTTGTAAGTAGACAGGAATCATATAAAATATCCCAGGTTTCTCTTTTGCCTAGTAGATAGCCACAAACCTTGAACATAAGGCACTTTAGATCATTTCCCCTGATTCCTACACAATAAGATACAGCTATAATGTGGAACTATAATTTAAGCTTTCATTCCCTGAGCAAAATTTACCATTAATCAGCTTAAGTTGAAGCCAGACAATATTTTGAAGAAATAGTAGCTTCTTTTTTTTTAGGCTCTCAGGACAAACTTATCCCAACTCTCAAAGATACATCATAGTAGGAGCCTAAGGAAACTTAAAGCAGACTTCCCATGATGATTCAAATAAGAGAGACAAAGTACTAGAGCCCCTGGCCTACGAAAGGCCCTTCCCATCTTCATATTCTACCCTCAAAATACTTGGAAGTGCTCCACAGCTACAAAAGGATTAGAAACACTGGCTTGTGTGCTCTAGATGCTCTCGAAGTTTACTATTCTTCCAGCCAGGGTTTAAAGATCTGCCATCCAGGACTCTCCACCAGTTAAACCTTGAAACACTGCACAAAAGTTCAAGTACTTCTACAAACATCTTTGTAATGATTCCTTGTCTCGCTCCTAAGAAGCTAAATCGGAGAAGAAAAGATCATAGATAGGTAGATAGATAGATAGATAGATAGATAGATAGATAGAAGGATAGATAGATAGAAAAACAAAAACAAACATACAAAAAACCCCAAACCCATCATAATGCTTAAATCAGTTAGATTTTTGGACAAGAAACTATTTGCTTATATGGATGTTTGCTTATATGACCTGTTTTTTTCTTTTTAATTTATTTTAATTTTATGTGCATTGGTATTTTGCTCTGACATAAGTCTCTGTGAGGATGTCAGATCTTGGAGTTATAGTTGTGAGTTGACATGTGAATGCTTGGAATTGAACCCTGGTCCTCTGGACAAGCATTGAATGCTCTTAACTGCTGATAAATCTCTGCAGCCCCTGGGCTTTTTGTTTCAAATCACTATTAATATGAAAAATACAAGTGGATGGTTTTTACTCCTTTGGACTTAATGAACAAGGAAAACGTCTTATTACTTGTAGAATTATCTCCCTACCCATGGGAATAGAATTGTCTACAGTAAATGAACAGCAAGAAATTGAGAGCAATTTGGATATAATAGAGCAGAAATAAGTAGGCAGGATAAGTACTTAGTATATTTGAAAAGAAAAGGAAAACCTATTGCTTTTACCTGACTTAAATCTCAGGGAGGGAAGTTTAGCCTTCAGACAGTGGAGCAGGAAAGCACTGGATTTTGTCATCTCAGACTGTGCCTCTGTAGTGTCTTACTCTTTATTTAGCCTTAGGGTCCTGTGTGCTTGGGCTACAAAATTCAAATTCTTGTCCCCATTAAGGAATGTCCCCATGGAGAAAAGAAATGTAAACTAGGGGCACTGGAAGACATCAGCATTTAAAGACTTGTGCAGTAAGATTCTGAAGGGATTTGATAACTTTGCTGATGCCAAGAAGTGCTTTCTGACAGGCGCCTAGTCTGAGTGGCTCTGCCAGAGCCTGACCAATACAGATGCAGATGCATGCAGCCAAACACTAACACTAAGTGTAGTGACCTCAATGGAGGAATTAAGGCAAAGACTGATGGAGCCGAAGGGATTTGCAACTCCATAGGAAGAACAATATGAAGCAACCAGAACCCCCAGAGCTCCCAGGGACTAAAACATCAACCAAAGAGTACCCATGGAGTTCCCCATGGCTCTAACAAGATATGTAGCAGATGGCCTTATCTGTTATCAATGGGAAGAGAGGCCCTTGTTCCTGTGGAAGCTCCATGACTCAGCATAGTGGAATGCTAGGGTACTGAGGGTGGGTGGGAGGGTCTTCATAGAGGCAGGGGGAGGGGGAAGGGATGGGGGTTTGTGGAGCAGGAACTGGGAAAGGGGATAATATTTGAAATGTAAATAAATAAATTACCAACTAAAAAGAAAGAAAGATAAAGATTCTGGAGGGAATCTAGTCAAGACTTTCTTTAACCCTCCACCCCCAATCTCTGAAACATTCAAGCAGGGACAGGCTTCTCTTGACCTTCTCAGGTTGAGAGTAGGAACATGTGGTAAATACATCATTATAAAACTCCCTCTAACATTATAAGAGCCTGGAACTTTTGCCGGACCTCACAATAATCATACACCTTGAAGTCAGTTAAAATTTAAACTGATATCCTACTGTGTACTTAGCCTGTCTGTTTAACCTGCTTTTAAGAGAATAATCATTTGCTTCATTTGAGTTATTTTTTTAAATCTTACTAGTCTTTTGATTTTATATTAGTTTCTGATTTTGTGTTTTTCTGGATTTTGTTTGTGTGTATGTGTTTCCAGTGTTTTTCTCTATGTTTGGAGTTTTTTGTTTGTTTGTTTGTTTTAATTATGCTTTCTTTGCTTTTGTATTTGCCTGCTTGTTTTCTAAAGAGAGAGAGAAAAGGTATAGAGTGAGTTGTATGGTATGGGAGGTGGAGATGACATGAGATGGGGGAGGGGAAACTGATTAGAATATATTATATGGATTTGCAATAAAGAGAGATAATGTATAGAGCAGCAGCAAACATGCCAAGCAAGCATTAAAAATCTGGAGAACAATAACAACTAAACTTGTTTGCCTTAGATTTCCCATGTAAGTAACTTTTACAACTTGAGCTAACACAGAGTTTTTATTTTAAGATGTGTATTTCTGATCCTGACTCAAAGGGTAATATATGTGTCTCTGTTTGTCTGTTAGGATAATCATTTACTGCGAACACTAAATGGGATAAAAAAAATATTCACTACAAATGCTGAAAGTAACACTGCTTGATAGCATTTGTTTTTTTATCTGGATATGTTGGGGTCAGTTAGAGTCCCTGACTTAACCCCTTTAAAACTGTTAAAGTTTTCTGTAAAGTATCCTTTATTTCTTCCTCATCTGGTACTTTTTGTTCTGTTCAACAAACAAGAAGCTAAATCCCTTTGGGAGGGATGGACACAGGGACAGGAACAGACACAGACAGCATTCTGGTAGACATAGGGACATATATTGGGGCCCATACAACAGACAGGAAACAGGTGGAAAACACATGGAGAAAAGTGGAGAATTAAAACTATAACTTTCTCTTGGTTAAACTACCCCAAGGGTGAGTGCTATGACTCCTTTCCTTAATGTGATACTGATGCACACTGGGGACTCTGTTTTTCACTAACGTGTTTAGCAGAAGAAGGAATGAACTGCTATAATGTTTGTGTTAGAGTCCCATGTGGGTTTCCTGCTTCTGTCATTCTAAGAGGTGTCCAGGAAAGTGAAAGGGCAAAATGAGAGAGAGGTTTAGAGAATGGTATACGGTATACGGTGGTGTGTGGGGGGGGGAAGGGGGTGTCTAGGGGGACCCATGCCCAGGCACCCTTTCCCCTTGTGTGTGCCCGGACACACACAGACATGGTATAGAATAGAGTTTATTCAGGGCAGAGGATGGGAGTTAATGGGAAGTGGAGGCAGAGAGAGGCAGAGAGAAAGAGAGAGAGAGAGAGAGAGAGAGAGAGAGAGAGAGAGAGAGAGAGAAGTAGAGGAGGGCCAAGCAGCCCCTTTTATAGTGGGCCAAGACTATGGAGAGGGGAAAACCTGCAGGTAATTGTGGGGTGGAGCTTAGACAGAAAACTAACAAAAAAGAACTGGGAGAAAAGAATTGATATGTGCTAATGAGTAGAGTCATTTACATATTACCTGACTATCCCAAGTTTATATAATGCAAGATTAACTGGGAATTTTGTTTGTAGCATGCTCCCTTGGTTGAATAAGCACAAGTAGGTCTAAAGTGGCAGTTTTATTCTAATGGTGCCTCTCCTTTGTTAATCACTGGCATCTCCTCCACTTCCCTAATTGCTATTCTCCTGTCTCTGGGTGATATCAAACCAGAAGTCAATCAGAAAGGACTTCGCAGACTCCTGTGGGCAAGATGTTATTTCACCAAATGTGCATAAGTAGCTAGTTTTTGGTGGTTCTGTCAGAAAATGAGGGGCTGGAAAAGAGAACATTGAATGCATTATTTGACACAGACAAGGACAAGTAACTGTACAGACAGAGCCAGTGTGCCGAAGAATAAAAGACACATAGTCCAAAATACCAAATACCTCAATCAGAATCTAGGCTTTGGCATTACTGGTTAGGCCTCAGGAAAAGTAGTTAGTCTCTGTGTACTTCTTGAACTATCTTGTCATACGGAGGTTGTGCTCTCATTAGGTTTTCTCAATTTAACACAAACTAGAGTCACCTGGGAAGATGGAGCCTAAAATGAGGAAGTGTCTCTATTGGATTGGACTGTGAGCATGTCTGGAGGGGCATTTTCTTAATTAATATTAGATCTGGGAGGTTCCAGCATCTCTCTCTGAAACAATTCCCTTATCCAGACCCTCTAGAGGAAGAAGAGATATTTTGGGATTTCTCTTTTTCACACACACACACACACACACACACACACACACACACCACAGAGAAAGTAGAACTTGAACTTCAAAAGGAATGAGTCATCTCCACGGGCCACAAAGAAATAAAAATTATTTACAAATCCAATGTCCAAAGCATTATTGTTCAATGCCTCTAGAAATTATATTTGTAAGAAAATAGTGAGAAGATTTGAACCGTTACGACACGTCAGGTGATGTGAAATATTTTACTCAGAAAGGGTTGGACAATCTTAAATAAATGCAGATTTTGACCTAATTTTCAAAATATGGAACTATGACAAAGAGAAATGTTTGAAGGTTCTGGCTATTTAGAACTTATAAGGAAGGCTTAACTATTAGTTATGGTTCGCCAATAACCCTCATAAAGTCTCTAGTTGAGGTAATTGAATTTAAAGCTGAATATGGTCTTGCCATTCTATATTTTTTTTTCCTCAGGATTGACCACTATATGTTACTCTCGCCCGGACGCTAGACAGATCTAACAGACAGTGCCAGGTACACAGACATAGACGAGTCTAACCTCTCTTGGGAATCACCCTGTCAGGCTTTTGCTTGCACCCCGGGCTGGGGCAGCACTGCGGGCCGTCTGTGTGCCAGCCCTGTCAGGGGTCGTTTGCCCTGCAGACTGACTGGCACTTGGAGGGGCTCTCTGCCATCTTGGCTCCCTGACACCTGATAGAGTTGCCAGGCAGAGCCAGATAGGCAGACATAGCCCAAGTCTAACATCGCTTGGGTCTCAGCCTGTCAGGCATCTGCCTGCACCCAGGGCCTGGGCAGCTCTGTGGGCCATCTGTGTGCCAGCCCTGTTGGGGAACATTTGCCCTGCAGACTGACCGGCACTTGGAGGGTCTCTCCACCATCTTTGCTACTGGACACCTGATAGAGCTGCCAGGCAGAGCCAGATAAGCAGACATAGCCCGAGTCTAACATCTCTTGGGTCTCAGTCTGTCAGGCATCTGCCTGCACCCAGAGCCTGGGCAGCCCTGCGGGCCATCTATGTGCCAGCCCTGTCAGGGGTCATTTGCCCTGCAGAGAACTAGAGCTGACAAACAACTTCAACAAAGTGGCCGGATATAAAATCAACTCAAGCAAATCAGTAGCCTTCCTATACTCAAAGGATGAGCAGGCTGAGAAAGAAATTAGGGAAATGACACCCTTCACAATAGCCACAAACAATATAAAGTATCTTGGGGTGACTCTAATCAAACAAGTGAAAGATCTATATGACAAGAACTTCAGGTCTCTGAAGAAGGAAATGGAAGAAGACCTTAGAAAATGGAAAAAATCTTCCATGCTTGTGGATTGGCAGGATTAATATAGTTAAAATGACCATCTTGCCAAAAGCAATATACAGATTCAATGCAATCCCCATCAAAATCCCAACTCAGTTCTTCATAGAGTTAGAAAGAGCAATTCTCAAATTCAACTGGAATAACAAAAAACCCAGGATAGCTAAAACTATTCTCAACAGTAAAAGAACTTCTGGTGAAATCAGTGTCCCAGACCTCAAGCAATACTACAGAGCAATAGTGTTAAAAACTGCATGGTATTGGTACAGTGGCAGGGAGGTAGATCAATGGAATAGGACTGAAGACCCAGAAATGAACCCACACACCTATGGTCACTTGATCTTCGACAAAGGAGCTGAAAACATCCAGTGGAAAAAAGAGAGCCTTTTCAATAAATGGTGCTGGCTCAACTGGAGGTCAGAATGCAGAATGCGAATTGATCCACTCTTATCGCCTTTTACTAAGCTCAACTCCAAGTGGATCAAAGACCTCCACATAAAACCAGACACACTGAAACTAATAGAAATGAAACTGGGGAAAATCCTTGAGGACATGGGCACAGGGGGAAAGTTCTTGAACAGAACACCAATAGCTTATGCTCTAAGATCAAGAATTGACAAATGGGACCTCTTAAAATTACAACGTTTCTGTAAGGCAAAGGACACTGTCAGAAGGACAAAACAGCAACCAACAAAGTGGGAAAAGATCTTCACCAACCCCACATCCGACAGAGGGCTAATATCCAATATATACAAAGAACTCAAGAAGTTAGACCCCAAAGAACCAAATAACCCTATCAAAAATGGGGTACAGAGCTAAACAAAGAATTTTCACCAGAAGAAATTCGGATGGCCGAGAAACACCTTAAGAGATGTTCAACATCATTAGTCATCAGGAAAATGCAAATCAAAACAACCCTGAGATTCCACCTCACACCAGTCAGAATGGCTAAGATTAAAAACTCAAGAGACAACAGGTGCTGGCGAGGATGTGGAGAAAGAGGAACACTCCTCCACTGTTGGTGGGATTGCAAGTTGGTACGACCGCTCTGGAAATCAGTGTGGCGGTTCCTCAGAAAATTGGGCATGTCACCTCCAGAGGACCCTGGCATACCACTCCTGGGCATATACCCAGAGGATTCCCCTGCATACATAAAAGACACATGCTCCACTATGTTCATAGCAGCCTTGTTTATAATAGCCAGAAGTTGGAAGGAGCCCAGATATCCCTCAAAGGAGGAATGGATATATATATATATATATATATATATATATATATATATATATGTATATATATATATGTGTGTGTGTGTGTGTGTGTGTGTGTGTGTGTGTGTGTATACATATATATATATTCATTCAATGGAATACTACTCAGCAATTAAAAATAATGAATTCATGCAATTTGTAGGCAAATGGTTAGATCTGGAAAATATCATCCTAAGTGAGTTAACCTAATCACAAAAGAATACACATGAAATGCAATCACTGATAAGTGGATATTAATGAGTCCAGAAACCCCACTCAAGGCACAATTAGCAAGTCAAATGATTCCCAAGAAGAAGAAAGGAGAGGACCTTGGGCCTGAAAAGATTGGATCCAGTTTTGTAGGAGAGTACCAGAACAGAGAAATGGTAGGGGCTTGATTGGGGAATAGTTGGGGGAGGAGAGGACTTATGGGACGTATGGTGGGAGGGGACTGGGAAAGGGGAAAGCCTTTGGAATGTAAACAAAGAATATAGAATAAAAAAAGGAAAAAAGAATTGACAAATGGGACCTCATAGAATTACAAAGTTTCTGTAAGGCAAGGGACACAGTCAATTGGATAAAATGGCAACCAACAAATTGGGAAAGGATCTTCACCAACCCTCCATCCGACAGAGGGCTAATATCCAATATATACAAAGAACTCAAGAAGTTAGACCCCAGAAAACCAAATAACCCTTTTTAAAAATGGGGAACAGAGCTAAACAAAGAATTTTCACCTGAAGAACTTCATATGACTTAGAAGCACCTTAAGAAATGTTCAACATCATTAGTCATTAGGGAAATGCAAATCAAAACAACCCTGAGATTTCACCTCACACCAGTCAGAATGGCTAAGATTAAAAACTCAGGAGACAGCAGGTGTTGGCGAGGATGTGGAGAAACAGGAACACTCCTCCACTGTTGGTGGGATTGCAAGCTGGTACAAACACTGTGGAAATCAGTCTGGCGGGTTCTCAGAAAACTGGGCAGGACACTTCCAGAGGACCCTGCTATACCCAGAGGATTCCCCAGCATGCAATAAGGACACACGCTTCACTATGTTCATAGCAGCCTTATTTATAATAACCAGAAGCTGGAAAGAACCCAGATGTTCCTTAGTGGAGGAATGGATATAGAAAATGTGGTATATTTACACAATGGAATACTACTCAGCTATGATAAACAATGAATTCATGAAATTTGTAGCAAACATTTGTAACTGGAAAATATCCTAAGTGAGGTAACTCATTCACAAAAGAACACACATGGAATGCAGTCACTGATAAGTGGATATTACCCCAGAAGCTCAGAATACCCAAAACACAACCCACATATCAAATAATTCCCAAGAAGAAGGAAGGAGAGGGCCCTGGTCCTGGAAAGGCTTGATGCAGCATTGTAGGGTATTGCCAGGACAGAGGAGTGGGAGGGGGTTGATTGGGGAACTGGTGGAGGGAAGAGGGCTTATGGGACTTAGGGGGAGGGGAGAACTGGGAATGGGAAAATCATTTGGAATGTAAACAAAGAATATAGAAAATTAAAAAAAGAGAGAGAAAAAAATAAGTTGCCCTCACCAATTAATACAAGCTATGTTAGAGTTGCCAACATGCTGTCTTGGTTTAAAATCTTCTCTGCATAGCACCAAATTTAATGATTTTCTGAAAATGATAGTCATAAAATATCCTAAAATCATTACTTAAACTAGCTGGTTAATGTATTAGTCTAATATATTATGTTTTCTTAATACCTGTTCTGTAAAATAATCAATTTATATAAAGAACACTAGAAATTTTGTTGAATATACAGATTCCCAATAACATTTCTTCAAAAGTTCTGCTTTAGTACATAATTCCAAATAGTCTGTACCCCATACTTGAAAATCCTTTAATGGATTGGGTAAGTTCTTTCCTTGGTGCAAGATTTTTGAAAGGTCTAACTGGAAATTGTCACGTACAACCAGGTACTGATTGTGCCACAACAACAAGCCAAATGTCATCAAGGTAAAGATCAGATTATTGGTTGCAATAACTGTGACAAATAGTTCTACTCCTGATTGAAAGATCCACTATTACATGTCTATTTTTATTTCTTTCCTAATAATTTACTATGGACTTTTGGGAAACAGGTAGGAGAACTATCATTTGAGTCTGGCCTAAACTATGTAAAAACAAACAAACAAACAAACAAACAAACAATATAAACACAAAGCTGGGCGTAGTAGCACATGTTCATAATTACAGCACTCCAAAAGCAACGGCAGGAGGATTTCCATGAGTTCAAGACAAATCAAGGATACTTAGTGAGTACTAGGCCAGCCTGGGCTACAGAAGGAGTTCTTTGTCTCAAAAAACTAAACAAACAAGCAAACAAACAAAACCCTCACAATTACTGTGCTATTTGGTATAAAATTTACATTAAGATGCTGAACTAAAAAGAGATTACAAAATATGCAGGATGCAATAAAAGGCTTTCTTCCTTTTTACCTGATTAATATGTAACTACTTGGAGCCATAGCGAACTGGGTCCCTGGAAGAGAACCTGGGAATGGGGGGGGTGGGGGGGGAAGAAATAAGGGGGGGTGTTTGCGGCTGATGGAGGCCCCAAGTTTAATGGAGGTCTCAAAATATATATAGGCAGGGCAAGACCCTTGCCCAAATTCCAGGAGGTGTTCCGTTCCGGGGAACTGGTCTGGCTGTTCATTAGGTGTTGGCTCCACTGCTCAGACAGCTGGGCGGGTCACCCGCTTAATTCAGGAATTCGTAGACCTGGAGGAACAAGGAACTTCATCTTCACTCTGGGCACTCCACCCTAGGTGGAGCAGGGTCTTGGCTAGCACAGGAATCCCCGCTCAGCACAGGCTGGGAGAGAAACTTCACCTTGGTCAATGTCAAGTTCCTACCAGGGGGCATGACACTCCAATATGGGTCTGTAATTATATATATATATTAGAAGTTAGACTCCAGAGAACAAAATAACCCTATTAAAAATGGGTTACAGAGCTAAACAAAGAATTTTTACCTGAGGAATATCGAATTGCTGAGAAGCACCTAAAGAAAAGTTCAACATCCTTAGTCATCAGGGAAGTGCAAATCGAAACAACCCTGAGATTC
This sequence comes from Apodemus agrarius, assembly GCA_964023405.1. Lineage (NCBI taxonomy): Eukaryota > Metazoa > Chordata > Mammalia > Rodentia > Muridae > Apodemus > Apodemus agrarius. The sequence continues at coordinate 58,101,879 of OZ030010.1, read as the reverse complement.
CACCTCACACCAGTCAGAATGGCTAAGATCAAAAACTCAGAAGACAGCAGGTGCTAGTGAGGATGTGGAGAAAGAGGAACACTCCTCCTCTGCTGGTGGGGTTGCAAGCTGGTACAACCGCTCTGGAAATCAGTTTGGCAGTTCCTCAGAAAACTGGACCTCTCTTCTGTTTCTCCCCTTACCTGATCTTGCCTGACCATTTCCCTCCCCACATCTTCTCCCACCAAGTTCCCTCTGCCCTCTGTCTCCTGCGAATATTTTATTTTCCCTTCTAAGTGTGACTCAAGCACCCTTGTTTGGTCCTTCCTTCTTGCTTAACTTCCTTGGGTCTGTAGGGTGTATCATGGTTATTCTGAACTTTATGGCTAATATCCACTTATTACTGAGTACCTTCTGGGTGTGGTTTACCTTACTTGGAATGATATTTTCTAGTTCTATCCATTTGTCCCCAAAATTCATAATGCCCTTGTTTTTAATAGCTGCATAGTATTCCACTGTGTAGATTAGCCACATTTTCAGCACCTAGGTTACAAGACTCACAGCCATTTGTAACTATCCTTCCAAAGAATTGAACACTCTCTTCTGAAGTCTGCAGGCACTCTTGCTCATGTGCACATACACATATGCATTGTATATGTGTAGACACACATATATACATGTTCAAAAAATGAAATACCTTAGAAAATAAAGATGATTTATAGGAAGTATTAAGAATTAAAACCTAGGGATGTCCTCATGCTAGGCAAGATTGCTGTCAATGAGCTTTATCCCTAGCCCACTTAAAAGTGAATTTTAATTAGGAGACAATACTTCACTAAGTTCCTAGGCTGCTCTTGAAGCCCAGGAAGCCCTTGAACTTGTGATTCTCCTGCATCAGCTTCCCAGCTAGCTATGATTACAGGTTTGCATTACTAGGTCTGGCTTCAACAATACTTCTGTTTCTGGTTTGCAATCTCTTAGGACCATGGTCTTTTTTTTTTCCGAGACAGGGTTTCTCTGTGTAGTCCTGACTGTCCTGGAACTCACTCTGTAGACCAGGCTGGCCTCGAACTCAGAAATCCACCTGCCTCTGCCTCCCAAGTGCTGGGATTACAGGCGTGCGCCACCACGCCTGGCTAGGACCATGGTCTTAACAGAGTAGCTAACGAGGACTAACATGATAAATTGTCACATTAATTATTACAAATGGGTTAAAATACTTTATAATATTATTTTCTTTTTCTTGATACAGATTTCCTTTATTTACTCTTTTTTTCAGAGTTTTTAAAATATATTTATTCTTTTATCTTTTTTTATGGTCCAGACTTTATTCCCCTCCTTGTCTACCCTCAGACCATTCTACATCCACACCTCCCCGCTTCTTCCACCATCTCCAAGAGGATGTCCCCAACCCCACCCCTACCCCATCAGACTTCTTCACTCCCTGGGGCCCCATGTCTCTCAAAGGTTATCATTTTCTTCATCACTATAAATATTTGTTGACTGAATAAAGTCAAAAGTAATTTGTAAACAATTAAACACTCTAAACTGTGGTTCATTTTTATGAAATAGTTATGCTGTTTCCCCTTAGGTCAGATGGGTGGAGTTGTTTATGGCTGCTCCTAATGCCCACAGTATGGTACGTTTTCCAATGCATTTTGTGCACTTCATCTTTTTTGTGTGATGTCCATATCAATCTTTCAGATATTAACATTTCTACATTTTAAGTAAAAATACAGAAATCCATAGTGGTGAAATGACTATGGCTTCTGAGAGCAGCATTATCCCATGATGCAGGGCACCTGTTTGGGTTTGGTTAGCCCTGTGTCATGGGAATAATCTATAAAATTAGCAGTGTAGGAGTTTAATACAAAAACTGCTTTTGAGTGTTACCATAGCATTTTTAGTCTTTGCTAATTAAGACCCTGTCACTTGGCCATGATAGTGGACAAGTTATTCCCTCCCCTGGAAATTTGAGGCAGGATTGCTACAACTTTGAGGTCAGACTGGGCTACATGGTGAGACTCTGTCTCTAAAAAGAAAGACAACTTAAAAGTTTCTGTACAGACCAGGAAGCTAGAAAGGGATCATGAGATAGCAGAGAGATAGATATTAAGGAGTGGAGTGTAGTGTACATTCAATACAAAAATACAGGGTGGGGTTGTGTGGAAACATTTAAGAAGGAATAGGGATAGGAGGACTGAATAGACAAGGGAGTTGGGAAGGGCACCTCTGCTTTATCTCTAATCATTATCTATAATCAATATCTATAATCTATAACTATATCTAATCCATATGTAATCTGTATCTATATATCTATATATCTAATCTATATATCTATATATATAATTATCCATCTATCTACCCATATGTGTGTATGTGTGTATGTATCTATATATCTATATATCTATATACATCTATATATCTATATATCTATATATACCCATATATCTATATACCTATATACACCTATATACCTATATACATCTATATATCTATATACATCTATATATCTATATACATCTATACATCTATAAATCTATACATCTATATATCTATCCCTATCCCATCTCTCTCAATCTCATTCTCACTCTCACTCTCACTCTCACTCTCACTCTCAATCTCAATCTCAATCTCAATCTCAATCTCAATCTCTATCTCTATCTCTGTCCCTATCTCTATCTCTATCTCTATTTCTATATTCAAACAATCTTCACTTCCAGCAACTGTCAACATTCGTGGAGCCCCATGCCCTGCTGGCTCTGTTCCAGGGGCAGGAAAGCATGTCACACCATCCTTTCCACATGGTCAGGCAGGATGTGGTATAGTAGCAAAATTGCAGTCATGAAGTAGCTACAAAAACAATCTTTTGGTTGGGGGAGTGGTCACCAAAGCATGAGGAATTGCATTAAAAAGTTGTAGCATTAGGAAGGTTGAAAATTACTTGTCTAAAGAAACAACTGTTTTCCAAGCTACACCCCTCCCTCCATCCACAAAGGGTGGATGCATATGCATATATGGCTTCAAATCAGGTCTGAAGTCTTATCCTTCAAGAATAAGCTAGTTTAGCAGGTGAAACATAAAACTGAACTCAGATCGTAGGTCCAGCATCAGGTCTTTTTATTTACTTAACAATGGGCCATTTTTTGAAGAATGGCCTCTCTCATGTAGCCTGCTATCTCAAAAGCTTTGAGGTTGAGAGGTCCTCCTTCTGTCCCCTTCTTTCCCATCACCACAAGATACACAGACTCCATCTGAACTACAGTCACTGCCTGGCTACCTCGACTTTGTCCTTTGGTACGGAGGTCCATACTGTTGTTGCCGTGGGTGAACAAGTTGTCTCGGATCAACAGGCATTTGATTCCAGCAAGGGTGACACCCTGGAGAAACAGCTTTTCTCTACCGTCTCTTGCCAGTAAGGTCTGAACCTCTTCCTGGGTCATCTGAATAAAGTTTCCTTCAGTAGAAGAAGCTAATAACCAGGGTGGACAGTTGGTGATAACTGCTGCATCACTGCACATCTCAGATTGTAGGAACAATTTGACACAGTCTTGCCAGATATCTTGGCTGACATCCTCTATGCACTGCATAGGTGAGGTAGTCTGTCTCTGTAAGGTAAATATAAAGTTCCTAGAAGGTTGGTCTTCACAGAAAGTTTGTTAATAGCTGGCTCAAGAAGTTTGATCAGATAAGACTGGCAGAAACTTTAAAAAAAAAAAAGCTCAGTCTGGTTCTTGAGGCTTCTCTGAGTGGCAAGTTAGTGGAGTCTTGGGTGAAGTTGTGCCCCAAGCTGACTGCTAGTAATTTTGAAGCAGGAGTTATTTCACTGTGGCTTTATGACTTGAATGATAGTCATAATTCATTACATCATCAGAACCCTCTGGCAGTGACATTCTGGGGCTGTCTCTATGGTCAGTAAGACAAGGGAATGGAGTAAATCTACTTCCCCAATTACTATGGGAAGAACACCAGCTTCCAATAGGTAAGTAGAGAATAAACATGTAATAACTGAGTCGTAAGCTTGAGTGTAAACCAAGACAGGTGAAACTTGCTATAGTAAATAGTATTTAACAAGTGATATCATCGTTTAGACGCCTGAGCACTAGGTAGAAAGCAAATGGTTTACTTACTGGTTCGCATCTTCTTAATGGGATGACATCAGCCTTTTAGGTATTTGTTTTTCTAGCCTTTATTTTACCCTCTAGTCTACATTGACTTTAAATTTAGAGTGATTTACTATCATCACTTGTTTAGCAGGGTAGAGCATTTAGTATGTGCCAAGTACTGGAGTAGTGAGTTAAATAAACAAACCTCAGGAATAATGTAACTGACTTTCCAAATAACAGAGAAGATATTATCATTTACTGAAAATATTTTAGGAAACTAACATTGTTTTCTAAGTTTTCTCATACTTTTCCTGGATTTCCTATTCTTGTGAAAGTCCCGTTGTGAATTTTAACACTCCTATATTCCTTGTTAAGACAGTCTACTCTAATACATCTTAAAGAGAACTACTATAAGGAACCACTAATACTAATAGTGTCAAAAATCTGTGGTAGTTCTGACTATTCATTTATTCATTCATTCAATAAGTACTTACTAATTACTGCATACTAACTACTGTAAGCTAGGCTTGTCTCAGAATTTAGATTCTGTCTTCATGAAAATGACTTAACAGAAAGAAAAGTAAGTAACAGATGATAGATACATTTATATTTTATCAAATGACCTTGAAAATTGGCAAAAATGGGGGAAGTAGAGAAAGATAGAGCAGCAGCAGCAGTGACTTTATTTATTATAAGGTACTTAGATAAGGATTCTCTGATACAGAGACATTTGGTCAACAATCTTACATAAATAAGTGAATAAATTTGTACATTTCAGAGGAAGAAAACAACCTAGTCAGGAAGAAAATAGCAAATGCAAAAGCCTTCGGAGAAATGGCAGGGAACCTAATATGACTGAGCAAAGAAAGAGAAAAGAGTAATGGAAGATATTTCTCAGAGATACTGGATTGAACTCTTATTAATATCTTCATGGATTATGATTAAGCATTTAGCTTGGTTTTAGAGATGAGGAGCCATTATAAGGTTTTATTCAAAATACTAACATCATTTTAGACTACAGAGTCTACATGATCCTATGTAGGAAATAGATTCTATGGGGACTAGGGCCAAAACATAAAGACCAACTAACATGCTGTGACAATAACCCAGCCAAAAAGTCCTGAGGCCTAGGGCAGGATGCAAGTTAAAAAATGATTAGATTGTATAAATATACCACATTTTCTGTATCCATTCCTCCTTTGAGGGATATTTGGGCTCCTTCAAATTTCTGGCTATTATAATCAAGGCTGCTATAAACATAGTGGAGCATGTGTCTTTATTGCATGCAGGGGAATCCTCTGGGTATATGCCCAGGAGTGGTATGCCAGGGTCCTCTGGAAGTGACATGCCCAATTTTCTGAGGAACCGCCACACTGATTTCCAGAGCGGTTTTACCATTTTGCAATCCCACCAACAGTGGAGGAGTGTTCCTCTTTCTCCACATCCTCGCCAGCACTTGTTGTCTCTTGAGTTTTTAATCTTAGCCATTCTGACTGGTGTGAGGTGGAATCTCAGGGTTGTTTTGATTTGCATTTCCCTGATGACTAATGATGTTGAACATCTCTTAAGGTGTTTCTCGGCCATTTGAATTTCTTCAGGTGAAAATTCTTTGTTTAGCTCTGTACCCCATTTTTGATAGGGTTATTTGGTTCTTTGTGGTCTAACTTCTTGAGTTCTTTGTATATATTGGATATTAGCCCTCTGTCGGATGTGGGGTTGGTGAAGATCTTTTCCCACTTTGTTGGTTGCTGTTTTGTCCTTCTGACAGTGTCCTTTGCCTTACAGAAACTTTGTAATTTTATGAGGTCCCATTTGTCGATTCTTGATCTTAGAGCATAAGCTATTGGTGTTCTGTTCAGGAACTTTTCCTCTGTGCCCAAGTCCTCCAGGGTCTTCCCAAGTTTCTTTTCTAATAGTTTCAGTGTGTCTGGTATACTACTCAGCAATTAAAAATAATGAATTCATGCAATTTGTAGGTAAATGGTTAGACCTGGAAAATATCATCCTGAGTGAGCTAACCCAATCACAAAAGAATGCACATGAAATGCAATCACTGATTAGTGGATATTAATGAGCCCAGAAGCACTAAATACTCAAGACACAAATAGCAAGTCAAATGATTCCCAAGAAGAAGAAAGGAGAGGACCCTGGGCATGTAAAGATTGCATCCAGTTTAGTAAAGAAACCGAGGGGGGGGAATGATTGGGGAATAGTTGGGGGGGAGAAGAACTATGGGAACTATGGTGGGTGGGAACTGGGAAAGGGGAAAGCCTTTGGAATGTAAACATAGAATATAGAAAATAAAAAAAATAATAAAAAAAAGAAAGCGATGTCATAAATATTATATTGCTATAAAAGTGTTCTAAAAATTAAAAAAAATGATTAGATTTGGAGTCTATTTCAAAGGAAGTGTTCATTAAATTATCTGTGCTACATATGAAACGAGAAAGATAATACCTCCAAGGACGTGGGTCTGAACAATTGTGATCCGGTATAAATATGTGTGTTCCTTCTGAAAGTATGCTGAACCTTTATCTCCAATTTGAAAATATTGAAGATTAATGCAATATTGCATGCTTATAATACCAGTACTTGGGAGGCAGGAAAATAGAGCATTTCAGACCCAAATAAATATATAGTTTGATCCTGAGTAAAACAAAGAATATCAATTACAAAGCTATTCAGAAACAAAGCCTTTAAGGAGTGAAAGGACTCAGCTAATAGGCCCTCTTTCTTCCTGTCCTCTTCTTCTACAGGGCACCTACACATTCAGTATGATCTGACTCACATGAGACCCTGTCTCAAAAACAAAAAGCAAAAAGCAAACAAAAACATCAAAAAGAACATGGGGAGGTACCCACATACAAAGAATCCAGAGATAGTTCTGTTCAATTGTAATCCCAGTTCTGAGGGACAGAAACAAACCGTGGTGTGTTCCTCTGCTTACCTAAAATAATAACATGGGTGACATCTGAGGTTATCTTTTGACCTCCACACATGTGTGCCCATTCACACATGAACACACACACACACACACACACACACACACAAGGCTGTCTTGAAAACAGAGAAAGCAGCCTTCACACCCTTTTCACTGTCTCAAACAACTGCAAGGTAATGTTTTCCTTGAGACGCTAGAAATTGGATGGTTGGAAAAAGTTAAACTTGAGGAACAAAAGATGGCACAGGTAGGAGAATGAAGAAATCAAATGGGAGGTGTGAAGGGAAACCCATGTTTGGTGAGAGCTCCCCTTTAATGTGCTACCAAGAATGAAACTCTTAGTATGAGTTCATGTGGTTTGAGATATAATTGCAGAAACCCCTATTAAAGGATAAGAGTTGAATTTGTAAAAGAACTGGCCAGCCAAAGGGACCAATTGGAGCATAGGAAAACAAAGAATGTTGAATGAGAATGTCACACAACCATGTCAAATATTGCCAAAGAAAATAAATACTGAGGAAAAAGTATATTAAGCAACTAGTGTTCTAGTGTTGAATGGGTATAAAAGACCAAGTGATGAACATGATCAGGATGGTAAAGTCCTGGGGTAAAGATGGTAAGCAGATTTTTTTCTTTTGATGTTTGAACAATGCAGAGTGGGCCTCTTCTTTCATAAGACAATCTGCAGTTCAGGTTTTAACTAGGGAGATGGCAGTAGACATACGAGGGTAGGGAATAGAGAACACAGCTTCAAGAATTATTCAGTGTTGACTAGCCCAAGGTCTCATCACAGAAGAGCTCTTCAGAAGGCCAGGTCCTAGCATCAGGTGGCCTATCATCTTCTATCATGCCCTTATAATTAATATCAGCAGTAATGCAAAAGGAGCTGCACTATTCAAATCCTTGGTCGATTTTTTTGTTCTTGTTTGAAACATGGTCACAAACCTGCTATGTAGTCAAGAATGACATGAACTGTTGGTTTCCTGCTTTTACCTCCGAAGAGTTGCGATGCCAGGCATTCACCACCACGACTGGTTTTTATGCAGTATGGAGATGGAAACCAGGAAAACCAGGGCCTTGTGTATGCGGCATACTTTGCAGCCTCTATAATAAATGAGGTATATCTCGAGAATTAGAATCTGGAGCTTTAAGAGCTGTGCCAAATCTTCATCCAGAGCCAGAACAATTAGGAGCAGAATAAAAAAGGTACCTGCCAGAAAGTAAGATGCCAGTATAACTATCACAATAAGATCCTTTGTCAGTATCGGAAGATGAGACTTTGATCAGGGGCAAGACTGAGAAGCCTTAGATCAGAGAAGGCACAGCATGCTATTGTTCTCAGCATCTGTAATCATGAACCATTCCATGGCGCCTGAGGTAAGTTAAAGGATTAACTTGGACTGGGAGTCAAGGGCTTCCTGCCAGTGTTCAGCTTTGAGCTCAGGCCCACTCCCCTATGCTTCTCAGAGTGGTCTTTGACCCTGCTGTATAGCACCAGCGTCTGTGTTTGCTTTCTGAAACTACAGTCCCTTTTAACCAAACTTCTCCGCTCTTCAGGCATCATTTGGAAGCAGAAGCAGTGGAACAGAAAAAGGTGGTTTGAATCCTTGTCTGTTACGTACTCGGTGAGTGCTTTGTGCTTTCCTACTGGTACCGTGTGATGCCTTCCACACTCTAAGCTGGTACCTCTCATCATCTTTACCTTAGCTTCTCAGGTTGGACTGCCTTTAGTAAATATGCCTGTCCTAGGGTTTTTCATTGCTGTGAAAAGACACATGAGCAAGGTAACTCTTATTGCAGATTAGGCCCAGGCTAACTGAAGTTCACATTTTAATGAGAATAGTATGAGGTTTTGAAGTTAGGAGACTTGAATTAGGTGTTGTTTCCCACAACTTTGTTTTTTTTTTTTTATCATCTGTAAACTGTTAGGCCTAGTTATTATTCTCACATTTACAGGAATAAGCACAATAATGTTATACTGACAACAATGCTTTTATTTTTTTTAATTAATTTATTTTTTACTGAATATCATCTTCATTTACATTGCCAATGGTAAAACCTTTCCCGATATCCCTTTGTTGGGGCCTCTGTTGAGCCTTTACCTGACCAAGGACCACTCCTCCCACTGATGCCCAACAAGGCTTTCCCCTGCCACATTTTTGGCTGGAACCATGTGTGCCCCTTGGTTGATGGTTCAGTCCCTGGGAGTATTGGGGCATCTGGGTGTCCGAAATCATTGTTCTTCCCATGGGGCTGTAAACCCCTTCAGCTCCTCTGGACCATCCTCCAGCTCCTCCATTGGGGACCCCATGCCCAGTCCAATGGTTGGTTGTTAGCATCTGCTCCAGAATATTTGTTTTCCCCCAACTTTTAAACTATACTTTCCAGTTTTTAAAACTAATAATATTGTGCTCACTTGTTGGCCTGAGACTTTGCCTGATGCAGTGGGTAAAGCAAGAATTCCGCTCTTCAAGCCTCTCTTTTTCTAGCTTCTAGTTTCCTAGGGACTCGTCTCTATAAATAACCAGCATTAACTTTTTCTTGATGCCCTCATTTCCAATTCATATTGTTTATACTAGGTTTCCTGGCATGGCATAAGGGATAGTGGCAGCCTAAAATAGCAAAGGCCCTTCAGGTCTGCTGTAGCCACACTTCTCCCAGTCTATGTATACTTGAGCCACTGTATGTGCCCAGCTCAAACTCAGCTTGCTTGAATACACATTTTACTTGTCCTTATTTTGTCCAGACAAAGAGAAGTCAGTGGAACTGCCCTGTTTTTGAATGTTAAAATATTAATATTCTCTTTGTGCATAGGTGGAGGTGGATTAAAGCTATAAACTGACTGGTAACTACAAGAAAGAAATGGCCCAGAAAAATAATAATACCAATTGAGACATACTGAGTGTTTAACTATGTGGCAGGCCCAGTCCTCAGTAGTTTTCATGAATTTGGTCCTCACTCTTTTAAAAACTCCATGAAATTTACTATTATTATTATTATTATTATTATTATTATCATTATTATCATTATTATTATTACTCTAAGAAGATAAGCAAGCAGAGGCCCATAGTGATAAAATATCTTGCTTAATATAGGAGTACTCAGTTTTAGAGTTATGTAAAGATAAAGATATTTCTTCTTCTAATCAACCTCCATCCCATGGATAAAACCCTATCCAAATATCTAGTAATATGTCAGTTTTGCTCACCCACACCTTATGTTTTTCAAAGACAGGGTTTCTCTGTATAGCCCTGGCTGTCCAGGAACTTGCTTTGTAGACCAGACCGGCCTTGACATCAGAAATCCTCTTGCCCCTGCTTCCTAAGTGATGGGATTAAAGGCATGTGCCACCATGTCTGGCCTTTTAAGGACATCAGAATGGATTTGTATAGCATATACTCTATTGTTTGAAAGATTTGTCCTTTTCTTCCTTGTAGTTATAGATAATATTCATTGTTCTATGCTATTTGGTTTTGTTAGCATGCCACTGTTGATGAGGAAGTTTTAGATTTTAGAATTACCAATATAATTTACTTGTGACAAATATGTTTACATTTTGGAGTAATATGTATACAAATAGAGATTTTGGATAATAGACATTTGTTCAGCTAGATAGTATTAATCTACATACAATCCTATCACCTATGTGTAAGAAAAGACCTGCTCTTGAAGTTAAAATTTAGGGTTCAATGACTATTTCTGTAGTATTTCATGCCTGCCATAAATTTTATTGACTCTCTTGTTTGAATCAGCTTGCTCTTTATGTTTTCTCTATTGTCATTACTTCAATGTCATTTAGTACTGTTATTAATTACCAATATTGGAATGTAACCTTATTAAGAAAGATTTATTTTGTTACCAGTTATTGACTTCAAAGAAAATTTACTGAGATTAACTGTGCATACTTTGACACCTGACTGGATTTATATCTCACCTCTGACTCTTTGTGATCTTGGGGCATATTTAACTTCTCTGTGCTGCAGTTTTGTTCTTTTTTTAAAAAATTGATTGTTGTCATAGTTCCTATCTTGTAAAGTTATTTTAAGCATTAAATGAATTAGTATTTTTAAAAATGCTAAAATGGTTGCTTAGTTTAGCCATCACTATGATTTGTTATTGTTTATGGAAACATGCTTATTGAAGAGTGCAAAGCTAGTTTAGTCAGAGCGTCTGACCTCTCAATTGTCTTAATTAAAAGATAAGAGATACAAACATTCAGTCGAAGAAGGAAGTCAAAATGGAAATGAGACTAGCAATCAAGACACGTTTAGAGTTTAAAAGCAAAGAGCATCTTGTTCCAGATGAGTATGAGGAGTGTAAAATGAAGAAAGCTTTATGGAAAGAACCTTGGTCTCCTCTATTTATTTTCCCTCCACAGTGTGGTTTTCTCCTTTTCAGTAAAGAACTTCAAGCTGTTCTACCAATGCTCCAGCTTACCATGCTTGGCCTGATGCTTAGGATCATTCTGTGCCTGGCTATTCCTGGGGTGGGGGGTGTGCTAAAAAACTCCTTGAGGATTTCTAGTCTCCTTTTGGGTGTAAGTTTCAGGACACATAAGACAGCAGATCCCCCTCAGAAGAAGGAAGAGGAAGGAGGAGAGGGAGAGAGAGAGAGAGAGAGAGAGAGAGAGAGAGAGAGAGAGAGAGAGAGAAGACGAAGAAGAAGAAGAAGAGGAAGAAGACGAGAAGAAGGAAAAGAAAACTTGGATTCCATGTCTAATATGATTGCAACTTAATAGGCCATGTTTGGTTAATATCCATGGGAGGCCTGCCTTTTCTGAATGGAAACAGAGGAAGAGTATATGGGGAGAGAGGGGAGGTTCTTAGGAAGGGACTGATAGGAGAAAAGGAAGGTGAAACTGTGGTTGGATATAATATATGAAAGGATAAAAAATACAAACAAATGAAATGAATGTGGATCCACACATGAGAGAAAACATGTTAACATATTTTTCTGAGTTTTGAGGAGCCTTCATCCTGATGTTCTTAGTTTCTGAACTTTGTTTATGTACATATCAGCAGTGAATATGGATTCCTCCTCTTTCACATATTGATTAGCATTTGTTGTTTATTTTCTTGATATTAGCAAGTTTAACTCTAGTGAGATATGATCTCAAAGCAGTTTGAATATGCACTCTCTTGATGACTAAGAACATTTCTTTGCACTCTTTTGCATAATTTATTGGCCATTGTCTTTCTTGTTTGAGAAGTGTTCATTTCATTAGTTCATTTATTGACTGGAAAATTATTTTTTGTTGCTTAATTTTTTAATATACATATTATCCTAAACATTTTATATATATTATATACAATATATATTATCCTAATATATATATAAATATATTATAAATATATATAAATATATTATAAATATAATATAATATATAAATAAATGTATATATTATATTATATACAATATATATTATCCTAATATATATATATATATATATATATATATATATAAATATATAAATATATTATCCTAAACATTAACTTACTGTAAGAAGTATAGCTGGCAAATATTTGCTTCCATTTTGTAGGCTGTCTCTTCAATCTTTACTGCTTCTAGTGTTGTAAAGAACCATTTCAATGTTATGTAATGCCTTTTTAATAATTCTTGTGATTATTTTCTATTCTATTGGAGTCTTTTTAAGAGAGATCTTTTAAAAACTTTTTAAGATTCTTCTGTTTTATTTTATCTGCAAATGTTTTGCCCACATGTATGTATGGCACTACATTCATGATTGGGCCTCACAGGGGTCCTTCCAAAGAGGGTGTTGGATACCCTGGAACTGGAGTAACAGATGGTTGTAAACCACTATGTGAATGAATGCTGGGAATTGAACTCATGTTCTTTTCAAGAGCAACAAGTGTTCTTAACCGTTGAGCCATCTCTCTAGTGTAAAAGTAACTTTTAAAAAATATCTATCTATCTATCTATCTATCTATCTATCCATCCATCTATCTATCTATCTATCTATCTATCTATCTATCTATCTATCTATCTATCTATTTATAGGTAAGTATACTGTAGCTGTCTTCAGATACTCTAGACAACCCTCTGTCAGATCTCATTACAGATGGTTGTGAGCCACCATGTGGTTGCTGGGATTTGAACTCAGAACCTTTGAGCAGTCAGTGCTCAAAGCCATTGAGCCATCTCTCCAGCCCCACACCCTACTTCTACTTTTTATTTTTATTGGGTATTTTATTTATGTATATTTAAAATATTATCCCCTTTCCTGGTTTCCCCCCCAAAAGCACCCTATCCCATCTCCCCTCCCCCTACTCACCAACCCACCCACTCCCTATACCCTGTCTGGGCATCCCCCATACTGGGGCTGCTCAGGACCAAGGACCTCTCCTTCCTTTGATGACCAACAAGGCCATCCTCTGCTTGAACTTCATTTGGTCTGTGAATTTTATTTTGGGTATTCCAAGCTTCTGGACTAATATTCACTTATCAATGAGTGCATATACCTAGAAGATTCTCCAGCATGTAATAAAGACACATGTTCTACTATGTTCATATCAACCTTATTTATAATAGCCAGAAGCTGGAAACAACCCAGATGCCCCTCAACAGAGGAATGGATACAGAAAATGTGGTATATCTACCCAATAGTACTCAGCAATTAAAAATAATGAATTTATGAAATTCTTAGGGAAATGGACAGAGCTGGAAAATATCATCTTGAGTGAGGTAACCCGATCACAAAAGAACACACATTGTAAACCTAAGTTTTATTCACCAGTAATTGTTGTCTTCAAGGCTTACTGCTGAATAAGCTCACTCTTTTTTAGCTTTTTTTTTTTTTCTAACCTCTGGCTGGCTGGTTCAACTCATTTGTTTTTGCTCAAATCTCCTCTCCAAGCTGACTGATTCAAATTGGCTTCTCTCAGCTTCTCACTGAATTACTCTACTTGGCCTCAAACTAACTCTGACAATCTATTCTTATCCTTTGGCTCCTCATTCTCTGGATCCTTCTGTCTTAACATACAAAACTGTCTCTGTAAAACTGTCCCAGTAAAACTGCCTTTCTTCACCCCCCTCTCTCTAATAGTCTCTGGCTTCAACTGCCTCTGCTCAGGACCTCCAAGGAACTCATCTGCACTCAGCTGACTGAACTCAACTGGGTTCTCTCTCTCTCTGCACTGCCCTTACATAGATTCTTTCCTGTTCTGGGAGTTGGGGATATCTTATCTTTGACTCATTCTGTCAAATTTTTCTCTGTCTCACCACTTTGTCTGTCCCTCAATTAGACATCACTTTTAAGTATTGCTGCTTCCTTCTACAAATTAACCTTACCTACATTGTTTGACATTAGAGACGTGGAAGAAGGGTTTGTCTATATGCCAGTAAGAGAGATTAAACGGGTGTAGTTCACTTGATAGAGTGCTTATTTAGCCTTCACAAAGCTGTAAGTTTGATCCAGTACTAACATAAAAACAGATGTGGTGGCACATGGCTATAATCTAAGCACATGAGAGATGGAGAAAGAAGGACCAGTAATTCAAGACTAAGCTAATTATAAAATATAAGTTTAAAGAATTCATTTCAAGCTATAGATTTTTTTTTCCGAGACAGGGTTTCTCTGTGTAGCCCTGGCTGTCCTGGAACTCACTCTGTAGACCAGGCTGGCCTTGAACTCAGAAATCCGTCTGCCTCTGCCTCCCAAGTGCTGGGGTTAAAGGCGTGCACCACCACCGCCCGGCTAAGCTATAGATTTTTAAATGAAAATATCAGTATCAGGCATGGGCTACTTCTGTGTGAGTTATTATTGGCCAAGAAAGACACAAGGAAATCAAGCTCTGAGATAGATGCCTCATCCCTATTTGTTAGTATTCTTATCGCCAGAAAACCCATCAACAATTCTATCCAGCTGTGAACCACACTGGTATTCTTACTGATGTAATAGTGACATGAACGCTTTGGAGTTAACCAGTGGCTTTCAGATTAGATTTGCAGCTTTGCTCCATGGGAGGGAGTATATGTCTGGTATAGTAAACCTGGTTTAAAAAAATCTATGGCTAGGAGTTCAGAGGCTTTAGGATAGAATCTGTTACCGCTTTTTAAACAAAGGGACATGTATCCAGAATACCTTCTAAGTATTTGAGTTTATAATCCAAATGAGTGCTTCTCTTAGCCTAGGTCAGAGATGCTTATTTTGCAGTGGACACTGAATAATGCTGATAATGAGCTCATGACTGATCAAAATGATGAAAGTAAGTACCTATTGTGTATTCAGGCTGAAAGAGGACATCAATGTCAGTTCTCTCAAGGCCCAGGGAATATTGTGGAAGAGGAAAAGAAAAGATCGTAGAAGGCAAAGAGTAGGAAAATCACTGTGAATAGTTGTGTATTGAATATTTTATGATTTTTGTAGTCATTAATACACAGTATCTGTGGTTACCTGCAGACAACTGGTTCTAAAGGTAAAAATGAAGAAGGAGGGGAACTAGTTGGGGAGAAGTGGGCCAGGGGGATTAAAAACCATTAATAGGGGTGAATGTGGTCACAATACATTGTATACATGCATGAAATTATATATATATACATATATATGTATATATGTGTGTATATGTATATATGTATATATACATATGTATATGTATATATGTATATATATGCATATACATACACACACATATATACATATACATATACATATATATATATATATATATATACACATTTCCATTATGTAAAACCAGGCTAGCCTGGGATTGAGATATCTGTCTGCCTCTGCCTCCCAGTTGTTGCCATTAAAAGTATAAGCTATCATGCCTGGCCCTACACTTTCTTTTTAAATTAGAAAACAATTTTTTATTGTATGCAGGGAAATCCTCTGGGTATATGCCCAGGAGTGGTATGCCAGGGTCCTCTGGAAGTGACATGCCCAATTTTCTGAGGAACTGCCACACTGATTTCCAGAGCGGTTTTACCATTTTGCAATCCCACCAACAGTGGAGGAGTGTTCCTCTTTCTCTACATCCTCGCCAGCACTTGTTGTCTCTTGAGTTTTTAATCTTAGCCATTCTGACTGGTGTGAGGTGGAATCTCAGGGTTGTTTTGATTTGCATTTCCCTGATGACTAATGATGTTGAACATCTCTTAAGGTGTTTCTCGGCCATCCGAATTTCTTCTGGTGAAAATTCTTTGTTTAGCTCTGTACCCCATTTTTTGATAGGGTTATTTTGGTTCTTTGGCGTCTAACTTCTTGAGTTTTTTTTCTTGACAATAGATAATGTGATATCAGTTCTGGGAAACTATATCGTTTATGGACAATGTAAAACTCACATGAAATTATTTTCAATTCAAAAAAAAGAAAACAATTGTTTATTGATTATGAGTTTCGTTGGTCTGGTTTGAGGTTTCTGGCTTCTGGATCTTCACAGGGTCGGCTCTCATTTGGGCAGTTGTTGCCTTGTGTCACATCCTGAAGCTTTAGATCTGCAGGACTGGCCCTTTCTCATACATCAGCAGTTCATAGATGAGATATATTTTGGGGTGGGCCAACTTAAAGCCCTTGATCTGGTCCATTTCTCCAGCTTTCATACCCTTGGGGCTAGCTTACCAGCACCTTCTCCATCAGACTCCTTAGTTTCTTATAAACTTCTTTCCTTCTTTTTTTATTTATTCACTTTACATCCTGATCACTATCCTCAGATGTCGAACTTTATCAAAGGCCCTTTTAATCTGTCTGTCTATCTATCTATCTCTCTCTCTCTCACTCTCTATCTATCTATCTATCTATCTATCTATCTATCTAAATTTTTATTAATTTTTCAAACAATATACTAACAACAGAGGGCACTTCATCCTTAGGAGACCATGCCTGCTAACTGAGTTGCAGCTTGTTCCTTTTGTTCAGTATTATTTACAATCATTTTATTTTTGCCTATACTTTCCCATTGGATAGATATATGTATTAGATAGATAGATAGATAGATAGATAGATAGATAGAAAGATAGATAGAGATACATATTCTACTTAACCAGAAATTAACTGTTTTATGTATACATACATACATACATACATACATACATATTACTGTTAAGTTCACTTGAGGCTCTTTAATTTTCCACTACTGGTTGTGCCATCTGCTGGGACTTCTCAGATTCTTATTGACCAATTGGCTTATCTTGGAACCATTGAAAATAATTTCTCTTTGTTTACTCTGCTCTTTGTAGAATATACACTGGTTATAATCCATACTCTGGTGTCTTCACTGGCTCTAAGATCAACAGGACAGGCAATTTATTGGAACTATAGGACTGCTTTAGAGAACTGTTGTTCCATCTACGGCCATACCACCCTGAACGTGCCCAATCTCATCTGATCTCAGAAGCTAAGCAGGGTCGGGCCTGGTTAGTACTTGGATGGGAGAACTGTTGTTCCATGGAGCCAAGTTGATCTGGGGACAAGGGCCAAAATATTAGTTGTCTTTCTATGCCCTGTGTCCTTTCTGGCTTTGGCCTCCAAGTATAGTTACTGGACACATAGAATTCAGTTTCATTAGAATTGAAGAAAAAGGTGTGGTCAAAACTTTAAGTGTTGTGTAATACTTAGATAAAGCTTATTAAGGAAAGGTTTTGAAATAAACCTAAGCTCTATTAAGACTTAGGTTCCCAGTTATTAAGCAAGCCAAAACTATTAGCAATTACTTTAATAAAACATAAAATTATTACTTCAACAAGTCAAGCTTAGCCTGTTGGGCTTTTGTAGGTTGAGCTCCATACCTTAAATTCCAGTTCCACAATTAATTAAAAGGAACACATCCTAATTTAACTTTAATTTATGTGGACACGTATAATCTAACTTATTACTATGTAAACAGTATATAAACATAAGAACATGTAGACAACATATATACATGAAGATAATATTTGAAAATTAAAATACAAATTTTGTGTCATTTATCAGTTTTAAGTCACACTGTTGGTTGGGTAATATTTTTTGATCTTTAATCCAAATTTATAATTTGCAAGATGTGTCTCAAGATAAATTAAGTTAAACTGTTGATTTTAGAGACACATAGGTTAGTCATATCATTGATGAGGCTTTAAGTAAGATGAACAGGCACCCAAAACTTGTCTGTTTAGACTTATTTATGTTTATTTTATATATATCAGTGTTTTGTCTGTGTGTATGTATGCATACCATGTGTGTGCCTGGTGTGCACTGGGACTAGAAGAAGGTGATGGATCTCCTGAACTGAAATTGTATAACTGAATTGTATAACTGAATAGTTGCGAGTTGTCATGTGTGTTCTGGGAATGGAACTCAGGTTTTCTGCCTAACTAAGCCACCTGTTTGGTCCCAACAGCTTGTTTTCAAAATGACCTCCTTTTTGAAAATTTAAATTGAACAGGATAAAAATTGAGAATTCTTTACCCCTAATTTTTTTCTGAAAGAGGAGGGGTCAGGTTTAGTAGTGCAGTGTCACAATTATGAATTAAAATTTCTCTTAAAGCTATAAAATATTAGTCATTATTAAGTGGCTATTAGCAACATCATCATTTCTATGACATGCAGTATAAGTTTATCTAGATTTTGAGTATTACTGCTTATTGAGATTATACATGCTATAATTTTATCATGAAAAGAAAATTAACATAAAGATTTTTGGCAAACATATGTGTTAGTTTGTATGTATCACCACCTTAATAAAAATCTTAAACTCATCATTTGTATATAAGAATATCACTGAAAGAGAAATGCATAACAATTAGTCTAATAAAACTTTTAAAAAATTTTATTGAATATAATCTTCATTACATTTCAAATGGTAAAACTTTTCCTGATTTCCCCCCTCTTCGAAAACCCCCAACCCCTCCTCCCACCCCCTGCCTCCAAGTATATGCCCCTCCACCCCACCCACTCCCACCTCCCCCCTCAATTTCCCTTTGTTTGGGGCCTTTACCTGACCAAGGACCATTCCTCCCACTGATGCCCAACAAGGCCTTCCTTTGCCACATTTTTGGCTGGAACCATGTGTACCCCTTGGTTGATGGTTGAGTCCCTGGGAGTCTTGGGGCGTCTGGGTGGCCAAAATCATTGTTCTTCCCATGGGGCTGTAAACCCCTTCAGCTCCTCTGGACCACCTTCCAGGTACTCCATTGGGGACCCTGCATTCAGTCTAATGGTTGGCTGCTAGCATCTGCCTCTGTATCTGTAAGGCTCTAGCAGGGCCCCTCTGGAGACAACCATAACCGGATCCTTTCGGTATGCACTTCTTGTCATCCATAGTAGTGTCGGGGTTTGGTGACTGTTTATAGGATGAATCCCCAGGTAGGACAGTCTCTGGGTGGTCTTTACTTCAGTCTGTGCTCTATACTTTGTCACCATAAGACTTTTTTTTATATATTACTTGAGATATTTTGATTAATGCAAAATATTTTATTATTTTTTAATTTTGGTTTTAGTTTTTTGAGACATGGTTTCTCTACATAGTCCTGATTGTCCTCAAGCTTATTTTGTATACCAGCCTTTTCTTGAATGCACAGAAATCTGCCTGCCTCTACCTCACAAGTGTTGGGTTTAAGGTCACATGCTAGTATACCCCGGTTATATTTTTAGTTTATGAATATTGTATACATTATATACATATACACACATATGTATATAATGTGTGTATATATATATATTTATGTACTTTGTGATATGTGTTAATAACAGTAATTAAGTCTAGGATAAAAGAACCTGCAATTCACCCACCCACATATGTGTGTGAGTTAAATAACACTAATAAAAGTATTATTTATTTATATGCCTATAAACTTTTCTTTACATGCATATTATACATCCATATATCACTATTATATATCATTATATTTGATATGTAAGATGATATGTATAGATATGTGTATCATTTAATATAATGATAAATAATATATATCATTATTTAACACACAGACACACACACATACACACACACACACACACACACATATATATATTTAAAGAGGCTGCAGCAGAGTTCAAGAGGGTTTAGAAGTGGACTGGGAGAGCCTATATTGATAAGATAGTCAACCACACCTGTGCTGGGACAGAGCTGCTACTGGAGACGTTAGTCTAGATTGAAAGTGAAACTATGGAATTTAGCTGGTAGGTGAAAGGTTGAGCCAGTCTAAAGCAAGACAGACAAATAGATAAGTGAACAGGCAGCCAAGAAGGCTGCATCAACATGAGAGTAGCCCGTAGATCCAAAGCTTCAGGAAGAGTTGGGGAGTCCTTAGTCCTTAACATACACTGAAGGTATCAGATGGTAGGCTAATGTTGGACCATGCTATAACAGTGTTATCTCCATTATTTAATGGATTCTGTGTAGGAAGTTGTACTACTTCCTTGATCTATCAAGCTTGCTAAGTTCTTTCACCAGGTTTCTTTTATGATTTTAATATACCCATGTGCTCTTACAGTCTCAATTCACCTCAATGAATGTAAAGGCTGGGTTCCATTTGTATATCCACATATAGGTCATTTATTAGTCTGTATTGGATTAGTGATGGTGCCATTTCTGGGTCTGCTTAGGGGCTACAGTCATCTTCCTCTTCCTTTAAATAGGAGTCACAAGCTGCTTGTAAAATAGAATCTTGCAGCAATGCAAATCCTGAAAAACATTGTTTTCTACAATATGGAGTAAAGGATGGCCTCATCCCAACAAGACTTTTATTCAATACGTAGGTATTGTGAAGAGGAATTTAAAAGGGCTTTAGTTTTCTTGAGTCCTTCATCAGGGGGTTTGCAGAGAAGCTTCGAATTTAAATAGAAAGTAAGAAGTATGCATAATTATGCAGTCCTGATCAAGGTCTGGTCCTTCAAGGTGTCCCAAGGTAGTCTATATTGGTTCATGGGATAGATGATTACCTCTGTTTTAGTTTATGGCCTTCTCATCACGATGATTGCCTTCATCTGGGGGACAGAGTCTAAGAGTCTGTGGAGAGATTCTGCTATGCTGGGAATCTAGAGTGACTGGAAAAGATGTTAAGGACAATCTTTGTGCCTTCAGACAAAATTACACCAAACATAGATCTAATTGACTTTCATTAGCATGTAATGAATAGATGAGTCTCCATTAAACAAAACAGAATGAGAGCTTCCAGGCAACAAGAGGACAGAGGGCTTTGTATGATGAGAACAAAAGAAATGGCACCGAGGGGGGATAAAAGAAAGAAGGAGGAGGAAAGAAAAGCTATTGTGACTCGAGTTGACTTGAATTTTGTATTTTCAGGGAAAAAACATTTGTTTTGCACGGGTCTCTATGCATCCTTAAAGTTTTTCTCTAACTGATATGTGGCATGAAGAACTCCATTGTGGTTTGATCCTGTGAGTCGTGCTAGCCACTGAATAGACATGCACATTCAGGGGCATTGCACTTTCAAAGAGTCTTTATTTTCAGGCAAATTTTTTTATGGTGCAAGCTGAGCATGCTCAGAGGCATTGTTGTCTGTTTAATTTGTATATGTTTTTTTACCTTTTTAAATGTATTCACTTACTTCGTATGTGATGGGGCACTCATGTGCTACAATGTGCACAGAGGGAGAGGGCTACTTGGAGGCATTGGCAATTCTGTCCTACTATTTGGTTCCAGGGTTCACATTCAGATCCTCAGGCTTTTAGACAAATGCTTTTACTCTCTGAGCCATCTTAGCAGCCCTTGTTAAATCTTCAAAATATTTGCTCCACAACCTTACCTGAACATGCTCAAGGAATGGGCCAACTTCTATTTGAGCTTGTTGTAGACTCTGAATAAAATTCTGATGTTTGCTAGATGTAATAAAGTGATGTATTATGAAGAATTTGCCAATAGGCTTGCTTAGAAAATATGAAGTTACACGAAGGTAAAAGCTTTAGACAAAGTGATTCTCTGCCTTTGTCAAGCAGTTTAGACAACCCTGACTGACAGCCACTAAGCAATCAAGGCCTGTGTACCTTATCAGGAAGAGTATAATTCTGCTACATAGGCAGGATGACTCTCGCTACAAGCTGCCCTGGGAAAGCAATCCTCCTTTAGCTCAAGATAACTATGGTAACATTTTTACATTTTAAACCTCCCCATTTGTTCAACAACGAAACCTTGACTTTTTGACCTCTTAAAATATGTTTAATTGCTCAAAGCATAACTTGGGGCTGTGGCTCTATAGAAGTTGTGTGTGTGGGGGGGTCTGTTCAGGGCTTGCTCCCCTTTGTGCTTCAGCCAGAACGGTTGCCTGTTATTATTAAAGCATTTTTCTTTTATTAGTCTGTAACTGCTTGGAGTGAGTTCTCACTGGGAAGGCATAAAAATACTGTGACATCCTTTGTTCATGGGGGCACTGCTTTCTGACTTGCTGCGGGGTAATACATTTTTCTCCATTTGATATCTTCACTGTGTTTATTTCATTAGCCAAGATGTGAACCCATTATGGTTTGTTATAAATTGGCCTTTCTGAGATGGGACCTTCCTCTTGTTGGCTTATGAGGTATTGTTTTTCAACTTCCAGCAGGTAATGCAAAAAAAAAAAAAAAAAAAAAAAACCACACACACACACACACACACACACACACACACACAAAACACAAAACCAACCAAACAAAAATACCTGTCTTTAGCCTTCCTATATTATTGGAGACAAGTCCCAAGTTATTATAAGGAATATCTCCTTGGATCCACCATTGACCTAAGACAACCAGGACCATTTTAAATCTTTGTTCAGCGATTGCCACAGACTGGTGAGGAGAATAGGACTTTTTTGCCACCAAATAGACATTTTACAACAGAATGACAACTGGGTAGATTAAGGAATTACACAAAGGGTCAGCTATAAACCTAGATGGGTCTGGAAAACTGAGGGTTTATTACCATCCATGCTGACACAAAGGTTTGAGAGATGAAAAGGAGTCTCAGTCTGGATGGGGGAAGGATCAGAGTCTTGAGAGACAGGGAAAACTCTAGTTGTGAGCAGTTTAAAGTTTGGTAAATCAGTGATCATTTTCCAGCCTGCAAGCCTGCATAGAGGTTAAGAAGGTCCAATGGGAAATACAGCATCACTTTTGTTTATTTTGGTTTTGTTTTTTGTATTTCAGAACCCTTAGATATGTAGTTTGTACAGTTTCAATGGAGCAAATCACCAAAATGTAGGTTTTATCCGGGGGAAAAATATAAACAAATGAACAAAATGGTATATCAACTAGTCATTCTCTTTAGCCTTCTCTTTGATCTCCTGGGCCCTTGACAGAGATGGAAGAAAACAGTGACCTTCTGAGGATCTTTCTGCAACTTTTCAGAATCAGAATCTGGGATTGTTACTATATATATTCAGACATCATGTTTAGACATCCTGTCTTAGCCATGATATTTCCTTTTGTCTAAGAATTTTATTTTTTATTGTTTCTTTTTTTTGCACTTTAGAAAGCCAGTCCTCATAGTCCATGGCTATTCATTTTAACCTCATTGTGATACAACCACAGAAACAAGGGCTAGGCATGAGGAGAAGGAAATGGGGTGGTTCTACCACTTGACCTATCCTTGAATTAGGTTTGCTGGTCCCTTCAACTTTGATAACAGGAAAGTTCATTTAGGGGATGAGAGATAACAAAGCAGTCTGCCCTTCTGGCATTCCTGGCCCCAGGAAAGATAGAACATTTCCTGTTTCTAGTCAAGGACAAGATTCAGCTTGGTTCTTTTTGAGGTCAAACTGCCCGACTAGTTTTTCTGTCTCTTATTTTCATCACCACTCATGGGGAAAATCATTCTGTCTAATGTGAAAAGTTCATAAAATAGTATTTCAAATTGTAAATTTACAAAAGGACTCATAGAAAGAGGAAAAGGAAGTATTAAATAATGGAGAGAAAGAGCTTAAATATAAGAATATATTTTTAATTAAAACATTAAAAACAAACTGGAACCCAAAGAAGTCAGACAGGACCCCCAGTGGAGAGGTGGGGACACCAGCCTACCTACAAATCTTCCAACCCAAAATTGTTTCTGTCTAAAAGAAATGCAGAGAGAAAAATGGAGCAGAGACTGAAGGAATGGACAACCAGTGACTGGTCCAACCTGGGATCCATCCCATTACCAGACACAAATCCCTGACACTATTACTGATGCCACATTGTGCTTGTAGACAGGAGCCTAGCATAGCTGGGTCTACCAGCAGCTGACTGAGACAGATGCAGATACTTACAGCCAAGCATTGGACTGAGGTCAGGGACCCCAATGGAAGAGTTAGGGGAAGGACTGAAGGAGCTGAAGGAGAGGGCCACCCCAGAGGAAGAACAACAATATCAACTACTCCAGACTCCTGGAAGCTCCCAGAGACTGAGATACCAATCGGGCAGCATACACAGGCTTGGGGGTGGTGGTGGTGGTATGATGGGAAGAACTCAGGGAGGGGATAACAGGCGAGGCAACATTTGCATTGTAAATAAATAAAATAATTAATAAAAATAGTTATGTGTGTTTAATATAGATGTGTTATTGTTCAAAGAGGTGAAAACAAGTGACTGTGTGTGGTTAGCTAAGTAGATGAGATATGGACATTAACCACTGCCTCCCTAGGCATAGGGAATATTGTAAAAAAGAAGCAGAAAAGAAGAAGAAGATGAGGAGTTACACAAAATGCTGTCCTATGAGTATGACATGGCTGTTGTACACACATGAACTCCTGGCATGTGTTGACCTACACAAAGATCTGCACAAGATCAAGCTAGTTAAAAACACCAGTGGGGATCAGAAATGGGTTCCTAAGGCCCCATCTCTGGCCGAGAAGCTATTTTGGTCAGTTTTGGCTCTCAAGCAAAGGAGAGTCACCTTTCTTTAGGAATATGAACACTGGTAGTTTCTTTATGAGCCAGTGGATGACCGCAGGCACCTGCAAATGCACATATAGACAGCACTATGGGTTAAAAATAAACAAGGAGGTCATGGAGTTGCAGAGAAGGTATGATGGAGGTCATTGGTGGGTTGAAGGAATGTGGGGTTTATATGATCAATATATTGTATACATGTAGGACATGTTTAAGGAATAAGTAAAAAATTGAAAAGTAGAATAATAAATAGTAAGAAATTATTAAATGTTTTAAACTTAAAATACTACAGATAAGTGTATTTATTTTCAATTTGATTGACACAATTTCTGGACCTTTTATAGAGTATAGCAGGATATATACATACATAAAATACATATATATGTATGCAAAATGTATACATATGTAAATTATACAGATCAGAACATAATTTACTTTTCATTAACAAATTCCTCCATTGATTGCTATTTTGAGAAAAAAATGAGAGCCATTTTACCATTTTATGTTATTATATAGTTCTCTTTTTAAATTACTTTTATTTATTTTTATTTAAAAATTTTCTTTTATCTTTTGAAATTTTAATATAATTATATCATTTCCCCTTCCCTTTTATCCCTCCAGACCCTCCCATATATCTCCTTATTTTCAAATTCATGACCTCTTTTTCACTGTTACTACATATGTGTTTGTGTGTGTCTTTGTGTGTCTCTGTGTGTGCATTCTTAAATACATAAATACAGTCTGTTCTTTCTGTATAATGTTACTTATATGCATATGCTTTTAGGTCTGACTATTTGGTATTGCATAACTATTTATGTGCTCTTCCCTGGGGAAGACTATTTCTTCTGCTCTCAGCATTCCTTAGTTGTCTGAAGGTATTTGTGTAGGATTGAGGCTTCCTGAGGTTTCTCCTGCTGGCATTTACATGTCTATTGGTGTCCTCCTTGTTCAGGTTATGTTTAGGCAGTCACATTTAGGTACTCATGCTGGTGAGATTTTATGGCTGTAGTTTCTGACATTGTCAGAAGTGGAGAAATCTCAGAGTGAACTGCTTGATCCTCTGATTCTAACAATGTTTCTTCTCTCTTTTCTGCACTGTTCTCTGAACCTTAAGTGAAGGAGTTTTATTGTAGATGTATGTGCTCTACAACTCTTTCTTGATCAGTTGTAGTTTTCTGTTGTGGTCTCCATCTATTGCAAAGATGAGTTTCTTTGATGAGAGGTGAAGACTATAATCATCTATTGAGATGAGGGAAAATGTTTATGGATTGTTAGAGATTGTGCTGTTTTAGTAGACTAGTGGTTGTAAATTCGTCTCCAATAGTAGTTAGTTACTTAAGTTTCCAGACCCTTCTTGTTGAACAGGTCTTAAGTCCAATTAGGGAGCTGTTGGTTACTACCAAGTTAAGCATGCCACTATTGTACTCTTAGGATTACAATGCTAAGCTGGTCATGTATGTGGTTATTAGGTGTCACAGCTACATAAGTTGGTTGCATCCATCCTTTGGAAGCTTGGTTGGCACCTTCTAGTACCAGGAAAGCTAGGCCTCAGGAAGAAAACATTCAGGTTAGATCCAACTCAGGGACATCTGGGCCAGTTTCTAAAGTGCCTAGTGTCTTCAGAAATAGGGACTTTCCTTTCACCTCTGGAAGACAACCAAGGAAAATAACAATAGCCTTCCTTTACTGACTTGGGGGAAGTCTTTGGACAACCCTGACCAATAACTCAAAGACTTCTATCAGATAGATGTTAAGGGTTTTGACTTGTATGTTGAACCATCCTTACATTTCAGGGATAAACCAAACTTAGTCATTGTCAATAATATTTTGATGTATGACTGTATTCTGATAGTAAGTATTTTATTGACCACTTTTGAATCTGTGTTTTCGAGTTTTGGAGTACTCCTTCTGTGTCAGTAAAATATACTTTTAAAAGGATTGTCTTTAGATATTTTTATATATGATAGATTTCCTCTGTGAATCCACCTGGACATGAGCTTTTTTGAAAGTTATTTATTACTATTTCAATTTTTTCATTTGTTATGTGCCTACTTGGATTATTGATTTCTTGGTTTAAGTTTGGTGATTTGGCTGAAACTAGAAATGTATCCATTTCCTTTGGTACAGATTTCTAACGCACTGTGTCCTCGGTGTCCATTGCACTCTTCCCGTGCTCAGTCCTGATCTGTTCATTTCACCTCTCTCTTTTGGTTAGTTGGAACAAGAGTCTGTCATGATTCTTAGATTCACCGATTCTTTGTGCTGCTTTTTTTGTTTCTGTTTCATTAATTTCTGTTCTGATTTTTATTATTTCTTGCCATGAACTATATTTTGATTTGGCTTCCTTTTGTTTTTCCACTTTTTAATTTGAATTAAGTCATTTCTTCATGCTTTATTATTATTATTATTATTATTATTATTATTATTATTATTATTCACTTTACATTCTATTCACTGCCCCACTTCTGGTCACCCCTCCCACAATTTTCCCAATCTCCCCTCTCTTTCTCCTCTGAGTGAGTGGGGACCCCCTGGGTAGCCCTCTACACGAGCATACCCATTCTTTACAAGGCTAGGAGCATCCTCTCCCACTGCCTGACAAGGCAGCCCAGATATAAGACTATATGCCATGGACAAGCAAAAGCTTTTGGGATAGCTTCTTTGGTTTATGGTTGGTTTAGTCCCTGAGATTCCCAAGGGTCCAGGTTAGTTGACTCTGTTGGTCTTCCTGTGATGTTCCTATCCCCTTTAGGGCCCACAATCCTTCCTCCTATTCTTCGAGAAGAGTCCCCAAACTCCAACCACTGTTTGGCTGGGGGGTATCTATCTATCTGAGTCAGTTGCTGGGTGGAGCCTGTCAGATAGACACATGCCTTCAAGCATGACAGTATTATCAGTAGTGTCTAGGGATTGGTGCTTGTGCAAGGAATGGGTCTCAAGTTGGGCTGGTTTTTGGTTGCCTATTCCCTCAGTCTCTGCTCTAACCTTTGTCTCTACATTTCTTGTAGACCGGATAAATTTTGGGTTGAAAGTTTTGTGGGTGGGTTGGTGTCCCTATCTCTTCAGTGGGAGGTCATGTCTGGCTACAGGAGGCCCTCTTGTTTTTAATGTAGGCCCTTTTTTTCATAAGGCTGCTTTCAGTATGTCCCAGAGGTTTGTAGTGTTGTGTTTTTATTTTCACTTAGCTCTGTAATTGTTTTTATTTCATTCCTGATTTTGTTTTTGACCCATTCTTCATTCAGTAATGAGTTATTGAATCTTCATGAGTTCGAATATTTACTAGAGATTTGTTTTGTTTTCAATTTTAAGGCTTTATTTTGCATTGTAGCCATAGGATACACAGGTTTGTCTTTTTAAAAGATTTTTTTATCTATGTTTTTTATTTTCATATATTTTAAAATAATAATTCAAGAAAAAGTCATAGAGTATATTTGGTTCCATTTGAACCTACAGTGTTCCCTGGACCCACCTCCAGAAATGTCAGAAAAGCTATTCTATTCTTCTGCCTCTAGTCACAGGGCTTTAGGTAGAGTAACTGCTAGAAAGGATGCGGTTTTTTTTGTTTTGTTTTGGTTTGGTTTTTTTTTTTTTTTTTGAGACAGGGCTTCTCTGTATAGCCCTGGCTGTCCTGGAACTCACTCTGTAGACCAGGCTGGCCTCGAACTCAGAAATCCACTTCCCTCTGCCTCCCAAGTGTTGGCATGTGCCACCACTGTCTGGCCTAAAATGTATGTTTTTTAATTAATATTTTGTTAGTACTATTTATACATTCTATAGTTAGTTGATTCCTCTTATTTCTTATTTATTTATTTATTTATTTATTTATTTATTTATTTATTTATTTTACTCATTCACTTTACATCCCCCAGCTCCTTCTCATCTGAGTGGATGGCAACCCCACCTTGGTATGCCCCTACCCTGGCACTTTAAGTCTGAGAGGATAGGTGCATTCTACCCCACTGAGGCCAGTAAATGCAGCCCATAGAGAAGGCCATATCCCATGGACAGGCAACAGCTTTTGGGATCGTCCCTGCTCCAGTTGTTCAGGACCCACATGAAGACCAAGCTGCACATCTGTTACTTATGTGAGGGAAGCTTAGGTCCATCCCATGTATGTTCTTTGGCTGGTGCTTCAGACTCTGAGAGCTCCAAGGGTCCAGGTTAGTTGACTCTGTTGGTCTTCCTGTGGAGTTCCTATCCCCTTTGGAACCCTCAATCCTTCCTCCTGTTCTTTCATATTTCAGTCATTTTGAATTCATAATGATTTATTTTGTATCCTAGGATGTGGTCAGCTGTAGAGAAGCTTCCATGTGCTGCTGAGGAAAACATGTATTCTTTGGTGTTTGGATGGAATATTCTGTAGCTATCTGGTAAGCTTTTGATGTACGATGTTAGTTGATTCTATTGTTTCTCTACTATTTGTTCAGATGACCTGCTCATTAGGAAAAGTGGGGTACTAAAATCCATACTATTATTGTGTTGGTGTTGATCTTTATCTTTAAATCTAGTACTATTATTTTTTATGAAATGGAGTATACTGACATTTGGTACATATCTGTTTAGGATAGTGATATCTTCTTGATTAATTGTTCCATTGACTAAAATGAAGTGTCCCTCTTTATCTCTTCTGGTGAGTTTGAATTTGAAGTCTATTTTTGTCAGATAGTAGGATCCTGATGCCCAGCTTTCTGTTTCCTTGTCCCATTTGAATTTTTGTCCATCATTTTGCTGTAAGGTGGTGCCCATCTTTAAAGCTGTTTTCCTTTCAGGCAACAGATAGATGGGTTTTGTTTCTTAATCAATTCACCCTGCCTGTTTCTTTGAATGTATAAATGAGGCCATTAATATTTGAAGTTATAGTTGAAATATGTGTGACACCTGTGGTCGGTCATCATGTTGATTTTTTTGCTGGTGTGTGTGGTCTCATTGCTACTTTGGGTTTTAGTAACTATGGCTTCACATTTCTTTTCACAGTCTCTTGGCTGTACTTATTTCTCTCTTCAGCTCACAATATTGTTACTCTATAAGACTTGGTACTTATGAAGAATGTAGAATCTCAGGTCTAAGGTTTTGAATTTCTAAAAAGCAGAAAGAAGTTACTGTTGAGGCCTTTGGGATACATCTTAGGCAAAACATTTAAATTGTCTCTCTGTCATAAAATGGCATTTTTTTATCTCTAAGTATGACAATGGATGTACTTGCATTGTGTGTTTTATTTCTTTAAATAATTTTTTAAAGTATTTTAGAATTCTTTATATTACATTATGCCTTTCCTGTCCTAAAGTAGTATTATAATTCAATCTTTTTAGAACTCTAAGATATATAAACTATTTAATGTAAGATTAAACATTCCTATGTAAAGATAGTGTTAGCTTATTGTACAAGATGTGATGTGGAATGATTTAATCTTAACTCAATCATTAGCCAAAGTTGTGCAGAGACTTCATTTATAATAAGTAATACATAGTTCACATGTATGGCATAGTATAATGATCAACATCCCCAAATTTAGGGCTATTTTACTAATTTGAATATTTACTAATTTTTAAACCTCATAAGTTATTTAACTTCTTGGTTTAACTTGTATCCCACTTAAAATAATGACAATAATACCTTCAATTATTATGAGGTTAATTCATATAAAATACTTTAAACACATGTAACCAATATAATTGTGAAATAAATTGAATATGCATAAGAAAAAAAAAGAAGAAAGAAGTATCTTGCCGGGTGGTGGTGGCGCACGCCTGTAATCCCAGCACTTGGGAGGCAGAGGCAGGCTGATTTCTGAGTTCGAGGCCAGCCTGGTCTACAGAGTGAGTTCCAGGACAGCCAGGGCTACACATAGAAACCCTGTCTCGAAAAAAAAGAAAGAAAGAAAGAAAGAAAGAAAGAAAGAAAGAAAGGAAGGAAGGAAGGAAGGAAGGAAGGAAGGAAGGAAGGAAGGAAGAAGTATCTTAACACCTTTGTTTGACCTTATCCTTCATTGGCTGTGATGAATTGCATTCTAAAAGAGGAATCTGGAGAGGTGTTTCTAGCTGACCCTGATGTTAATTGTCTGTCTATGTGACTGCACAAATGATTCTTCTCTCTGAGGCTGTTTCCTCATCTATAAAATGGAGTGATTGGATGCTGATAAAATTAGCAAGTACTCTTTTACTTCTAGCATTTCAGAAACTAATTCTTTAGTACTATGCTTTGAGCCTATTTCCTATATGCTTTCATTTATAGACTATTTTCATGTCCCCAGAGTTGTTGCTGCCAGGCATTTGTTTTTCAAAGTCCAGGCACTGATTCTGGAAGGAAGAACTTGACTTACCTATTTTGTTATGTTAAAGGAGACATATTCACCTAATTCATAAGATTGATGAAGTTCTTCCTGGCCTTCTTCCATCATTTCTACGTTTCTTTGAAGTTTGTCACAGTTGCTTGCTTGGTCCTTGATCTTGATGATTATTGGTTTATTACACACACTCACATAGCTCATGTTGACTGGTAGAGTTTTGGTTCTCTTGATATTTGAGATATTGTTTCTTATATTAGCAAGAGGTTTTATTAACCACAGCCAGTAGATAGGCATGGCCCCTGGTCAAGGGAAGGGGACACCTACCCACCTCAAAGTTTTTTAATCCAGAAATGTTCCTGTCCAAAGGAAGAACAAGGACAAAAAAATGGAACAGAGACTGAAGGAAGGGCCTACCGGAGAACGGCCCCACCTGGGGATCCTGCAGACACCAAACACAACACTGTTGCCATTGCCAAGAGGTGATTGTTAACAGAAACCAAGTGTGGCAGTTTTGGGGGAGGTCGGGCCAGCAACTGACCAGTGCACATGTAGATATTTGGAGCCAACCATCAGACTGAGCTCAGGGAACCTGGTGGAGGAGCTGACAGAAGGACTAGAGGAGTGGAGGGGGATTGCAGTCCCATTGGAAGAACAGCATAGACTGGCCCACCCACCCAGTTTTCCCAGAGACTAGACTAAGGAGTGTACCTAGAGGGATCTATGGCTCCAGATACATGTGGAGCATATGTATCTCCAGATATGTATCATATGTAGCATATGTAACTCCAGATATGTATTATATGTAGCATATGTATCTCCAGATACATATGTTGCCTGACAGCAATGGGAGGGGAGGCCCTTGATCCTGGGGAGGTTTGATGCCCTAGAGTAGGGGGATGCTGGAGTTGTGGGGCAGGAGAGTGTGAGTAGGTGGGGGAGCACACTCATCCAGTCAAAAGGGAGGGGGAGGGCAGATAGATGTGAGATCAGGGAGGGCAGACATGGGATGGGGGGTTGGTGAAGGGATAACCAGGAGTTGGGATAACATGGAATGGGAGGTTGGTGGCAATGTAAACAAATGGAATGATTAATAATAATAATAACGGAAAAAAGTATGTTTTATTAAGTTTCTATCTCTGAAAATTATATATTCATATAAACATATATATATATATATATATATATATATATATATATGAATGATATGTTCTGATCACTGTCTTCTCCCGTCCCCTCTTATCTCTTTTCCATTCCTGTCATGCCCTCCTCCTCTTTAGCCGTTCCTCTCCAAGATCTATGACCTTTGGCTCTATTTTATGATCCATTAAGTTTAATCAGGGCCATCTATGGAACAATTGGATTGATAGTACCTATTGCAATCTAGTAGGATCAACAAACAGTAGGTAGTAGTAGTAATAGTAGTAATAGTAATAGTAGTAGTAGTAGTAGTAGTAGTAGCAGCAGCAGCAGCAGCAGTAGTAGTAGTAGTTCAAGGCACTGACTCACTTTCTCCATGAATCTACCAGTAGAAAACAGTTCAGCAGTGGTAAGTAGAACCAATGGGAGTTTTCATTTATTTGCTTTGCCTTTCCAAAACCTCTTAGGGGAAGAAGTTTTTGACAAAGCACTTAATCTAAAAAATTTCTTCTTGGTGTCACAAAGATGGGCTAGCAGGTAAAGGTACTTGCTCCAAACCCTGATGATCTGAGTTTCATCCTTGAGACTCACATGGCCTAAGCAGAGAATGAACTCTGCAATTGTCCTTTGTGCCATGGCTGATCTAGGGAGGGGGGAAAGGTCTAGTAAGGAGAAGTGGGGGTTGATATGGATGGGAGGAAAATGAGAAAGAGTGGGAGGAGAGAGTAATCACACACACATTCACACACATAATAAAAGAAGGAAAGTATTTCTTAGTATTGGGTAGAATAATCCACATGTGTCATCTTACCACTTAGGAGGCTGAGAGAGAAGGCTTATGATTTCCAGTACAGGCTGAAAACAATGCCTCAAAAAAGAAAAGGAAAATATTTCTTCTTGAAATATATGTGTGATACCAGCATCTGCCTGGCTTTTGTAAATACAATAGAAAATTTCATAGAAGACATCTCCAAATGAATGGAGAACTTAGAATTCACAAGGAGTGAAAAGAAATGGCTGTTGACTAGAAAACCATTTTGGGCATAGAGCAGGACATCTGAAGAATTGAAAATACACATCCAGGCTCCATTGTTGTAGGAGACACAGCAAAATGAATAAGAGGATAATTTCAAAGTCTAACCCCCACAAAACCAGTGTTCTAAGTACATTTTCTTTTACCACTTTAATTTCCATGCCTCTCTCTCTCATTCTCAGTCTGACTCTCTCTCTCTCTCTCTCTCTCTCTCTCTCTCTCTCTCTCTCTCTCTCTCTTGTTCTGTCTCTCAGCTTTGACATGAAGAATAATCTTCCTATTGCCTTATTATATCACCAGAGGATATTTTCCCATTTCTATTTTAATCCTAAGTCTAGATTTCAATAGTTTCTGGTGAGAAGTCTGGTGTACTTCTGATAGGTCTACTTTTATATGTTACTTGACCTTTTTCCCTTACTGCTTTTAATATTCTTTCCTTAGTTTAGTTTAGTTTAGTGCATTTAGTGTTTTGATTATTATGTGATGGGAGGTATTTCTGCTCTGGTCTAGTCTATTTGGAGTTCTGTAGGCTTCTTGTATGTTCATGGGCATCCCTTTCTTTAGTTTGAAGAAGTTTTCTTCTATAATTTTGTTGAAGATATTTACTGTCCATTTAAGTTGGGAATCTTCACTCTCTTCTATACCGATTATCCTTAGGTTTGTTCTTTTCACTGTATCCTGGATTTCTTGGCTGTTTTGTTTTAGGAGCTTTTTGTATTTTGAATTTTTTGACTTATGTCAATGTTTTCTATGGTATCTTCTGCCTCTGGGAATCTCTCTTCTATCTCTTGTATTCTGTTGGTGATGCTTGCATCTATGACTCCTGATCTCTTTCCTAGGTTTTCTATCTCCAGGGTTGTCTGCCTTTGTGATTTCTTTATAGTTTCTCTTTCCATTTTTAGATCCTGGATGGTTTTGTTCAATTCCTTCACCTGTTTGGGTGTGTTCTCCTGTAATTCTTTAAGGGATTTTTATATTTCCTCTTTAAAGGCTTCTACCTGTTGACCCATGTTCTCCTGTATTTCTTTAAGGGAGTTCTTTATGTCCTTCTTGAAGTCCTCTACCATCATCATGAGATGTGATTTTAAATCCGAATCTTGATTTTCCAGTGTGTTGCAGTATCCAGGGCTCACTGGCGTGGGAGAACTGGGTTCTGATGTTGCCAAGTAACTTTCGTTTCTGTTGTTTAGGTTCTTGTACTCGCCTCTTGACATCTGGTTATCTCTGGTGTTAGTTGGTTTTGTTGTCTCTAACTAGAGCTTGTCCCTCCTGTGGGCCCATGGGCCCGTGAGCCTGTGATTTTAGGGGTATCAGCACTCCTGGGGAGACCAGCTCTCTTCTGGGCAGGGTTTGGATACAGAGGGCTGTGGGACAGTCTTAGCTCCAGGATACAGATGGAGACCAGAAGGATCCTGTCCCCTGCTGCTCCATGGTTCCTGTGCCCTGTGTGCTCCAGGCTAATCCCTCTTTGGACCGTTATTGGAACGATAGTTGTGGTCTTACCTGTGGGCCTAGGAATGAGAGTATGCCTGGAGACCAGCCATCTCAGGGTGGGATTTGAATATGGAGGGCTGTGTGACAGCCTTAGCTCAGGGGTGCAGGTGGATACTGGAAATGAAAAGTAGTTTTTAATGAAGAAACATTCAAGATGAGATCTGTGCTGGGGGCAGGAATTTGTTTTGACATACAAAGAAGACCATTCCAATGTGGAATTGCCTGGCTATGTCTTTGCTTTAGATGGTATCTTGAGGTAGTTCATCTTTTCCTGTACTCACTAAACCTGGAGTCAAAGAGTTTTGCATATCTGATTAATTATCAGCTTACAGACATTCCTTATAATCTGCCATTTGCCACTGTGGCCAACCTCTGTTTGGAATCCATACTTATACAAATAAGCTCCTGCCAGACAAACTCTAGGAGCCAATTTATGTATGCTATAGACACTAGGCCAAAGGTATTTGCTGATAACTTCTTTGATATTCATTTATACCTTGTGCAGTTTCCCCTCCCACATATTGACACTTCTGGTGTTATTGAGAAAGTTAGATTTGTATATGTAAGTTTATTATAACATAAATTGTATAAGATTATTTTATCAGGCCCTTTTTGTACTTTTTATAACCCTGTAGCTGTCCAACAAAGCTGTAAGAAACTTTTCTGAACAATCTATATTTGTTACTTCAGTGGAATATCATGAGTTTCATTGATATAGTTCTGTTGGACAACAACTGGTTTGGGTATTTCATTTCTTTTTTTGGGGGGGTATTTCATTTCTAATGTGTGATTGCTAGTATCATGATTTAGAGCTATGCCTAAGTGTGGTAGTTATACCTTTAGACAACTTTCCATCTCATTTTTGTGATATCTTACTGGGTGTTCTCTAGCACTCTTTGGACTGACTAGTCCCAAGGGAGAAAATAATTTTCCTTTCTAATAAGTCATAATCTTTTATTTGTTTAAAAATGCTGTGTCTTTTTCCCAGCCATAACTGTGTCTGGTGTTCTGATATGAGAGTTTAATAATGTCTGTTTCTTTCATAAAGGTTAAATAACATTAAAATGGTAAGGAGGAAAAAGGTTCTTTTTGTAGCAGAGAAAATTAAAGAAAGCCACACTAATTAAATTGTAGAGAACAACAAGTGTGGGCTGCTCAGTCCCCATTAATATATCTGTACACAATCCACAAACTTTTTTCTTTTCTTTTCTTTTTCCTTCTCTTCTCTTCTCTTCTCTTCTCTTCTCTTCTCTTCTCTTCTCTTCTCTTCTCTTTTCTTTTCTTTTCTTTTCTTTTCTTGTGTATTTTCTTTATTTACATTTCAAATGATATCCCCTTTCCTGGTCCCCTCTCCCAGAAATGCCCTATCCCTTCTGTATTAGTCTGGGTTCTCTAGAGTCACAGATCGTATGGGCAGTCTCTATGTAGTTAGGGAATTTGTCGATGACTTACAGTCTGTAGTCCAACTCCCCAACAGTAGTCAGCAGCAGCTGTGGATGGAAGTCCAAGGATCTTGCAGTTGCTCAGTCCCACGAAGCAAGCCGGCAAGGAAGAATGAGTCTTCCTTCTTTCAATGTCCTTATATATGTCTCCAGTAGAAGGTGTAGCCCAGATTAAAGGTGTGTGTATCCATGCCTTTAATCCCAGGTGATCTTGAACTAGAATCCATAGCCATAATCTGGGATTAAAGGTGTATGTCTCCATACCTTTAATCCCAGATGACCTTGAACTGGAATCCATGCTTCAAGATCTCCATGCTAAGTCCAGGTCAGAAACTTATATCTCTGAGCCTCCAGATTAGGATCATAGGTGAGCCTTCCAATTCTAGATTGTAGTTCATTCCACATATAGTCAAGTTGACAACCAGGAATAGCCACTACACCATCCTCCCTCCCCCTGCTTCTATGAGGGTGCTCACACTCCCACCCACCCACTCCTGCCTCCCTGCCCTGGCATTCCCCTATACTGGGGCATTGAGCCTTTGCAGGACCAAGAGACCCTCTTCCCATTGAAGCTCAGCAAGGCTATCCTCTGCTACATGTGCAGCTGGAGCCATGGGTCCCTCCATGTGTACTCTTTGGCTGGTGGTTTAGTCCCTGGAAGCTCTGGGGAGTCTTGTCATTTGATATTGTTGTTCTTCCTGTGGGGTTGCAAGCCCCTTCAGCTCCCTCAATTTTTTCTCTAACTCCCACATTGGGAATCCCATACTCAGTCAATGGTTGGCTGTGAGCATCCGCCTCTGTATTTGTCAGGCTCTGGCAGAGCCCCTCAGGAGACAGCTATGTCAGGCTCCTTTCAACAAGTACTTCTTGGCATCCACAGTGGTTTGGTGTCTGTATGTGGGATGTATCCCCAGGTGGGAAAGTCTCTGGATGGCCTTTCCTTCAGTCTCTTTTTCACCTTTTGTCTCCATATTCCCTCCTGTGAGTATTTTGTTCACCCTTCTAAGAAGGACTGAAGCATCCACACTTTGGTCTTTCTTTTTTCTTGAGTTTCATGTGGTCTGTGAATTTTATCTTGGGTATTCTGAGCTTAACTGGCTTTTTCTTTCTGTCTGTTCTCTTGAGAGTTGGGTATATCCTATATTTGACTCATTCTGTCAAATCATTTTCTGATTGGCCACTTTGTCTGCCCCTCAATTAGATCTCACTTTCAAACATAGCTGCTTTC
This sequence comes from Apodemus agrarius, assembly GCA_964023405.1. Taxonomy (NCBI): domain Eukaryota; kingdom Metazoa; phylum Chordata; class Mammalia; order Rodentia; family Muridae; genus Apodemus; species Apodemus agrarius. Next base: position 58,064,439 of record OZ030010.1, on the reverse strand, counting down.
TTCTACAAACTAACCTTACCTTCATTTTTAGGTATTAAAGGGTGTTTCTGCATTCTATTCAGATTATACTGTAATCTAGGGCATGTCTGCATTCCATCCCTGTAACATAGACCTAGAAGTTCTATGTGGATATGATCCTTTGCCAGAGAAGTCATGTTGCTGGATTAAAATTCCTCTACATGCCTCTAAATAAGTTTTGGTTTGAGGTTTTTGTGTTCCTTTCCATTAATATAAAAACTACACCTTGTCTACATAATACTCTTCTTGCCTTCTGAGGTGTACAACACTGGGAGAGGAGAACTGGCTCAGACAACAGAAAATCATTTATCGAGATGGTCGTCATCATGGATAGTATCTTGGTTGCTTTGTGCTAATTGTATTAATATTTCCTTTCTGTAGATTATTTTATTTTATTTATTTACTACCTGTGTCATTGTTTTTGTGACCTAGGATGCTGTGGTCACCACAACTTTAATACTATGATTAAGCAGCTCTTGCAAGTTTCATTTAAAGAAAAAATTGAATCAGTATCTCTTCTGGACTTGAACTCACTATAGCTGAACCTGGCCTTAAATTCCTGATCCAGATCCTTATATATGAAAGGTATTTCATGTTGAGTAGGCCAGGGGTTATGGTTTTCTCTTATTATGTAAGCAAAGTGCATGCCTGATATAGGATGGAACATAAGAGCAAGCAGATGAGCAGAGTCCATAACAGTATAACTGTGAGCCTTGCTGACATAGTACTTGAATTATATCAGTGTTTGTCTGGCAAGTCGATTAAAGCACTTGGTTTCTTGAAGTATATCTGAGTCAAATCATGGAAATAAATTCTCTCCACAGAATTACAGGGATTAGTGTTCAGGGTTGGATAGATTAACGTACATGTATGAAATATAGTTGTTTTTCTAAAACCACTCTCTAGGATTTCTTAATGTTGTACGCTCACTGAGAAAAAGAGGGAAACCTGTCTTATTATAATGCACTCTAACTCTCTGTTGCTCCTTCTTTTCTTCACCTTTGTCTTCCAGGACCTCTCCTGTATATATAATCCATATTAGAGCATTTGTCTTTACTATAAATCTCTTTTAGGTTATTGTGTCTTTTGCTTTGGTTTCCTCCTGATTTCTTTTTAGCTTCAAAATAGTCTATGAAGGAAGATTACTAGTTTTAGACATTTTTTTCTGTCAAAATATTGCTCTTTGCTGGATAATCAGGACAAAGAACATTATACTTAGTGTGAATGTTTTGAACATGTTAAGACAGCACAGGGCTCCAGGAAGTGGACTGAGGTGAGTCTAGATGTACACCCTGAAGAAGTTGCATCAGTGGGTGGGATCGAGAATCAAATGTCTTTTCTACTTAGAGCACTTTTGAGTTGTTTTTCCAGGGGCTAACTGAATCCTTCAGCTTTTTTCTTGAGAAATTTTTGAGATCCTTGCAGGAAGATCCAGTAGTCTTAAGTCCCACTTACCATAAGTTATTTCATTATTTTATACTGCAGCATACCCATTTATCCAAAATGGGAGCCACTTTTTTTTTTCTGTATCTTGATGGACAGACAGGGGTGATTGTCAGTTTCAATCTTGGATTCCTTTCTACCTTACTTTGTGAATTGAAAAATTCAAGGAATGAGTTTCTTAGCAGCCTATCGAGTTCAGGCAAGTTTAGGAAAATAAGCACAAGGGTAATAAGGCAGAGTTTAAGAATTTGCCTGATTTTAATTATAGCCAGCAATGGTGGAAAGAACATGAAAAGGGAAGGTTTTGGATTCAGCTTTGCTAGTATTTCACTGTGTATTCTGGATAAGTCTATTTCTTATTTTCTTAGTTTTTCCATCTCTAAAGGAAAGTGGTTGACTAGAATGAAGGATACATATAACTCTTTGAGAATATGATAAGCCCTCCCCTCCTCCAAAATGCATATATAAAACGGATCTCAGTTGTCAGGAGATCCACAGATCTCCCGAGATTAAACAGTCTTAGGGTGATTTCTGGTGGCCCTTCAAACTCAACTACTCTCTGATGTTTCTGTGTGTGTGCATGTGTATCTACGGAAGACATTTAGAATGTGCATTTTCTCATTTTGTAGTTTTGTTTTTGATATTTCTATATGACAACCCCACTCTTATAATACAGGAGAAAACTTTTAAGAGATTTCTTTCAATCATAATAGAAAGCAATTGTAAATGTGTGTGTGTGTTTGTGTGTGTGTGTGTGTGTGTGTGTGTGTGTGTCTGTGTCTGTGTCTGTGTGTGTATGTGTGTGTGTAGAAACATATTTCTGGCATGATAATTTTCAAGCACAGACTATGGAGGTGGTTAAATGGTTAAAAGCACCATTTGCTTGGGGTAGATTCCCAGCAACGAAACAGGAGACTTACATGTGCCTGTACTATAAATCCAGTTAAAGGACATCTGGCAGCCTCTTATGAATTCACACACACACACACACACACACACACACACACACACACAGAGAGAGAGAGAGAGAGAGAGAGAGAGAGAGAGAGAGAGAGATTAATAGATTATTTCTAAAATGTAATAATAAAAGAAGTATGTATAATTAACTATTTTAAATAATCCTGCTGTAAACTTTTTACTTTCTTAGTCTTGTTGTGTGCTGTTTTCATTGTAATATTAATACTAGTTACATCATGACTCTGTTGGTTGTTTTAAGCCCTGTGTTCTAATCATTCTACTTATTGTTAATTCTTCACATATGCTATACTTAAATATCAGAATACTCTTTATGAACACACATATACTAACTAGACCCTTGGTAGTAAAACCCATTAATGTTGGTTGAGTTTTTCTGACAGAGAGAGTGGGGCCATTTCTGATGCTTTTGCCTGCTTTGGGGACCATTGTCCTCTTAGTGGGTTACCTTGTCCAGCCTTAATATGAAGAGAGGTGCCTAATATTATTGCAATTTGATAAGCTATGTTTGTTTGATAAGCCTGGGAGACCTGTCCTTTTCTGAAACAAAACAGAGGAGGAGTCATGGAGGGAGGAGGGAAGGGGTGGAGGAACAGAAGGGAAACTCGTCAGTATGAGAGGATAAAGTCATAGAAAAATATTGGTTGAGCTAAAATTAGTAGACCAGACAAGCAAGGTAACAGACCAGCCTGACAACCTGAGTTTGTTCCAAGAACCCATAGGTGGAAAAAGAAAGCTGAAAACTGCACATTGTTTTCTGATCCTCACATGTGTACATCCAATATCAATATGGTGTTTAAACCCTTGTCTAACCCCCGTTATCGTGTACATAATCCCCACACCTGACAGCTACACTAGATCAATGAATGTAAAAAGCAAAATTAGGGTACCAAAAATATAGGTTTGGACTCTCAGAGTTCTGTTTGCCTATTTCCTTACCACCCACTCTGTCACAAGTTAGCTCTCTATTCTTTCTCTTCCTTTGTTTTATATGACAGTTGGCAAGTCCAATTGGTTCTACTTTATAAAAATAAGATACTGACCTTTGATTGCTTTATTTAAAGGATCTCACTAGCCTTGTCTAGCCTGGAGCTCATCACATAGATCAAGTGACCTTGAACTCAGGGAGATCTGTTTCTGCCTCTGGAGTGCTGTGATTGAAGTTGTATACCACCATTTGCAACTTGTGATTGCCGTTTTCACACTGCATCATAACTATTTTTCAGGTCAGCTTAGTTAGTGTAATTTTATTACTTTATCTTTCCTTAACAATTAATCTATTGTTATGTAAAAATATACAAAGGCAAATCTACCCACACAGAGAGCTTCAGATTTCCTGGGACTGGAGTTACAGATGGTTGTAAAACATGATGTTGGTATTGGACTTAAACCCAGGTTCTCTAGAGTATCAGCCAGTCCTCTTAACTGCTGAACCATTTCTCAGCTCATATGTAAGGTGCTGTAGCGCCTTGTAGTGTGCATAGTGTGGAGAAAAGGGGAGTGGGAGAAAAATCACGTCTTGCCAGAGCTTGCTGGCTCTGGGAGGGCAGATGTGGGAAACTGCTGCATGACCCCATGGGTTGCCGGGTGGGTATCTGGCTGTGGAAAGACACCAGGACTCCAATCCTCGGGGGTGGGGAGGGAGCAGTCTCATGGCCCCTTGGCCTCATGGAGGCCAGGGGTGACAGGTTCTCTAGCTCTTGGGCATCGCAGGGTGCTGCGGGATACCATGGAAGAGCTGAGAAGGGGGGGGGCAGGGGCAGCTCAGTCAACCCCCAGACTGAAGGGGAAAGGGGCAGCAAGGGAAGGCATGTTGGTCCGGTTTGGTGGCAGTAAATGGCTGTAAATGCTAGGAGACAATCTATTGATTTTAGTGCTTTATTGTAGAGAAATAGAGCGACAGAGGGAGGGTAGAGAGATAGAAGCCAGCCATGGAGATATGGAGGGGGGGAAGGAAATGGGGAGAGAGGGGAGCAAGAGACAGAGAACAATAGAGAGGGAAAGTAAGAGAGAGAGAGATGAGGGGCCAAGCATATAGTGGGCCGGCTACCTGGCTGTTGCCAGGTAACTGTGGGGTGGGGCATACCTGGTTGTAACCAGGTAACTGTGGAGGTGGAATCCAACCAGAATACTAGGGGCCTGGAGCATGGCCCTATGTGACTGAAGGCCACGGGATTATGGAGTTGAGGGCATGGTGTCAGGAGCCTAGTGTCTGGGAGCGTGGGCAAACAGCTTTCTGCCCCTCATGGATTAAATCCACTGGGTCACTGGGGTTTAAACCCAGCTCAGTCAGAACACAGACTGCCTTTCATGGTCCAACACTCATACTTCATTATTTTTGCATTTAAATTTTTATTAACACACACATACACACAGACAGACATATTCACATTGATTTCCACATATAGAAAAGTATGTATTTATCATATACAAGTACCACATAGGCAAAAGTGCTTTAGTCACAGGAGCATTGTCCATCCTTGTTCCCCTTAGACACCACCTTAGCCTCTAATAATCACTATTCAACTTTTTGGTTACCCTTGTTTTTGTAAGATTCCACATATGAGAGAGAAGATCCCATGCCCGTTTGTGTTTGGCTTCTTTCATTGAACACGATATCCTTTAGTTCATTCTATTGCACTAAAAGTGTAGGATTTCATTCCCTTTTATGGCTGAGTAATACTTCATATACCAGACTTTTCTTTATGCATTTATCTATTGATGGACATATAAACTGATTATATAGCTTTGTCTAAATAATCTTTTCAACACGTTTTTTCCTTTCATATCTCCTCCTAGACCCTCCCTATCACCCCACTCATAAAATTTCATGCCCTTTCTCTCTTTAGATGTCAAATGGGAAAAAAAAACAACTAAATCAGAGTTTTAAAAATGAAATAAAAGCACATGAAACATACACACATATAAAAACAAAACCCATAAAACCCACAAAAATTGAAAACCATTATATTTGAGCAGCAATCAGTAGGTTAAAAAAATGCCTAAACACTAAAGCAATATGAGAAAAAAATTACAAAAATATCATTTGGCTTTTATTGTTGTCCATCTACTACTGGGTATGGGGCCTGTGATTTATATATCCATGATACTCCATTGGAAAAAACTAGCATTTTCTTTGCAAGAGGTTGTCAATTGAAGTTAGCTTCTGGGTTAGGAATTGGAGCTTGTGTCCACTTCCTGTCTCAGAGCTGGGATCTCTTCTGGCCTGAACCTGCAGGCACTATGCATGTTGCCACACTTTCTATGGGGTCATTTGTACACCAGCCTTGTTTTACTTGGAAGACACTTTGTTTTTGGTGTCATCCATCCCCATTAGCTCTTACACTCTGATTGTCTGCCTTCCTCAGCGTTTTGCCCTAAGGAGAGGGATTTGATGGAGGCATATTATTTAGATCTCTGTGTTCCAAGGCCATCTGTACATTGTACCATTTTAGTCTCTGTATCTATTCTAATCTACTACAAGACATCATTTCTCTGATTATGGCTGAGTCAGAAACTAACCTATGAATATAGTAGTCATTTATAGCAGTCATTTTATTGTTATGTTCCTTTAGCACAACATTTCTCAGCCTGTGGGTTTTGAAACATTTGGGGTTAAATAACCCTTTCACAAGGGTCACCTAAGACCATCAAAAACGAGAGATATTTATGTTATGATTCATAACAGTAGCAATATTACAGCTATGAAGTAGCAATGAAAACAGATTTATGGTTGAGGGTGACCACAATATGATGAACTATATTAAAGGGTCATATGACAGCATTAGGAAGGTTGAGAATCACTGCTTTAGCAGAACAATAGTATTTGGGTTTCCCCTTGAACCATAGTCTATCTAGTCTCAGGTTCTTGACCACTTGAATAGTATCAGACATGAATTTTATCTCATAAGTGGGCCTCAAATCCATTCATATAGTGATTGTTCACTCACACAGGGTTTGTGCCACTATTTCAATGGCATAACTGGTTATCATAGTAGCTTTCAGGGTCTGTTACTGGGTTAATGTTTTTCTTTCTCCACTAGTAGCATGAAAAGTACTGTCTAGTACCATGAACATTCACAGTAGGAATGAATGTTCTAGTTAAGCACTAGCCCAACTTATCCATCTTTGGTGAATTATTTAAGTGTTGTCTTCAGCAATATGGACTATCAGATTATGGGATGCAATCAATAATGCTGGCAATAGCCTGGATTGTTAGGTTTCCATGGGGCCTCTTTGGCCAACAACTCAGTTTCGATGTAACCTACTCCTGGCACTGGACATTTCTATTAGCAGAAAATGATGTCTAGTTGGGGCATTGTCTCCCCTAGTTATTTGATGAGATCATTTATATTTCTTTCTTGTTTGAATATATTTTAAGAATCTTTTCGAGTAGAAAGGTTGCATATGACCCTCCAAATGGCCCTTTGTGTTACTTATCTCTCCTTGTATTCCTTCTCTAATCTCCCTCTTCTCTCCCTTCTTGATTTAGTCATCTGTTTCAGTCTCCTTTCTGTCTATAACTATATATTCTATTTATCCTAACTTTGGAGATCTCCCCTCCCCCGGTCACTTATTCCATACCCAACCTCTGTGATTATATAGATTGCAGCATGCAAAACGAAGGCTTATAAAAAGCTAACCTCAACATATAAGTGAGTACATACTATATTTATCTTTCAGGATCTGGTTTACTTCACACAGGATGATTTTTTCCTCCATCCATTTACCTTAAAATTCCATGATTTCATATTTAAATAGAAAGAAATGTGGATATGCAAATATCTCTGACTTGACTACTGTTTCCTTTCTCCAGTTACTAATGGACATTCATGATACTAGATGTTCCTTCACTTGTTCTCCTCTATCAAAACTAATTTCCTCTCTGTCTGTTGCCCTTACCTGTTATCAAATGGAAGGCATGTCAGCAGGCAGGCATGGTGACAGGAGTAGGAAGTGAGAGATCATATCACAAACCACAAGCTGAAAGCAGAAAGAGCAAATTGGAAGCAGAACAAGGTTTTCAACTCTCAAATTCCATACTTTCTCCAGTAAGGCTGCACCACTTAAACTTCCCCAAAGAGTGCGAGCAACAGAGGACCAAGTGTTCAAATGCCTGAGCCTATATAGGATATCTTTTTTTTAAACCATCATAGGTAGGAAAGGCTAAAAAAAAAAGAGTGTAAAGTTGGATGGATAACATATACATAGGCTGGCTTCTGGGCTCATCTGTCTGAATATTAGACTTATTGTTTTCTGGTTCAAATTACAAGACTTCCTTTTAGTCTTTCTAAGAAACAGAACCCACAATACTGGTTTATCTTCACTAGAATTGTCTTTCTAATGTTCTCCATACTAATTCAAATACTGCTTTGTGTTTCTGTTGTCAGAGATTGACTTTCACATTATGCTTGTCAGAATTGTATTTAGTAATTATTTCATAGTGTGTCATGCATTGACACATAATAATTTATTATAAAATCATAAGACGTTTAAAAGGCATCCTATACATGCCTACAATTGGAATCAAAGAAAATTAATTTATCATTTGGAAAATGAACCTCATTAATAATTCAACCATTTCACCTAAATATACTGATACTCCTTTGGGGGGTGGTAATTGATTTTTATGATATTTTTAAACCTAAACACTTCCTTTTGTAGAAAAAAATGAAGACCATAATTTCACTTAGATAAGGTTTATCAAAATCCAAGTATGTTTTTGTATACAACAAAACAGGAATTTAAATATGATGTTAAAGTGTTTAATTAAGGAACAGTTCTTCTATGGCTAATTGATGAAACACTTGCCCAGCATGCACACTGCTCTGGGTTCAAATGTTGTTTGAACCCAAAGAAAACAGTGAAGCCACAGAGATATTTGCATATCCAAAATAACAAATAATGGGATAAAAAAATTCATGAAGCTGAGCCTGATGGTACAGGCCCATTTTCTCAGCATTCAGAAGTAGCATTAGGAGAATCACACACGTTCAAGGCTTAATTAGCTAAATATATCCAAAAAGTAAACAAATAAAAAAGAAGAGAGTAAATAAACATTCAAGGACACTATGATATAATGTTTGCATTGGAGGGGTGCAGATAACTATATCAAATTGTTAAATAAAAATCATCATGATCCACAGACATAAAAGGTCTTGACTTTGGTGACTGGAGATGTCTGTTCAGATAACGGAAGGGGAAAGAATAGCCTCAGGGAGTACAAGCAGAATCAAAGATTAATGCCGATCTGTGAAACTTTTAATAGTTAAATAGGTCACTGCTTCGTTAAATAATCCTCCCAAGTTGATCATCTACTGGTCAGAGGAATTGGTGAGGGGTTTTCAAACTATACTGGTTTAAAAAAAACAAAAACAAAAAAACAAAAAACCTAAACCTCAGGTGTTCCCTTCTAAGTAACAATCAGTCTTTCCCTTCCTGTCTGGGTAGAACTGGTGAAATATGGTCACCATAAGGCCCAATGTGTGCTTCACATTTTGGAGTACTCTCTTAAATGGATAATGTCTTCCTTTAGAGTCCTGAGAAGGAGTATACGCATGGCTTTATTCACCAACAACAGTGCAACTCAATGTTCCACGTTTATCTAAATATTTACATTTATCAATTTTGCCAAGTCCCAAATGTTCTCATGAGAGTGTGGTGCTGCTATATCATTCCTTCAACTTGAAGAACTCCCTTAGCATTTTCTACAAGGTAGGTCTGGTAGCACTTTAACTTTTGAAAGACAATTTCACCTCCTATTGAATTCTTGATTGGCAAGTTTTTCTCCCCGTTTTCAGTAGTTTGGATGTATCATTCCAATAGAATGACCTGCTTCTGGCATATTAGAGATTTTGTTGAATGAAAATTTCCTTCTCATATAACCTAGCTTTGACTCCAGCTTTCACCATTTCCTTTTGTCATTAACTTCTGATTAACTTGACTATTATGTACCTCAGTGTGGACTTCTTTTAATTCACTCTGTGTGTGTGTGTGTGTGTGTGTGTGTGTGTGTGTGTGTGTGTGTGTTCACTTTCTAAACCTGGATATCTTATTTATTTTCTTGTATTTTCAGAATTTTCAGGGTCTCACTATGTAGTCAACTAGCTTGGAAATCTCTATGTAGACCAGATTTACCTGGAACTCACAGAGATCTGCCTCCTTTGTACTGGGGTTAAAGGTGTGAGTCACCATGCCTGGCCAATATTTCGGGTTGTTTTTTGTTTGTTTGCTTGCTTGCTTGCTTTATTTTTTATTTGTTTGCTTTTTTTTTTTTGAGACAAGGTTTCTCTGTGTAGCCCTGGCTGTCCTGGAACTCATCTGTAGACCAAGCCTGAAACTCACAGAGATCCACCTGAGTGCTGGGATGTGCCACCACTACCCAGCCACCTGGGAAATGTTTAAAATAAACTTTTTTTTCTTCTTTCTTTCCCTAGGATTTCTACACTGAATATACTGGTCTGTGTGATAATGTCCCCTAGTTCACTTAAGCTGTCTTCCCTGTTGTTTTGCTTCACTTTGTTTTATCTATTTTTGTGCCTCTGAATGAAAAATTCATATAATCTGTTTTTGAATTTGTTGACTCTTTCTTATGCTTCTTCTAGAATCCTGTATTCAATGTTGAGTTCGTTTATTCTTTTTCTTCAAGAATTCTAAAGTTCTTTTCTTGTTTTTTTACTTTATTTTTATTGAAATGCTTTTTTGCCTATTTAGTTTTCTGATCTTACTGGGTTTTTCTATAATTATTTTTTAAACTGTCAAGGAATCAGTATTTTCTTTTTCTTTGGTTTATGATTTTCTTTTTCTTCATTGTCCTTGACTGTGTTTGTATCTTGACATTAGCAAAAACTAGGTACTATGGATTGGCTTTGTATAAAAGACTTTTCAGCAGTTAACCTGATCAGAGGTTTTGAACTGGTATTAATGTACCCCAGGTATCTAGAGCATGTCCAGTTCCATCCACACTCCTCCACAAATTCTACAGATGACATTTCTTTCAGATACTTCTAGAGAAGTTAGAATACTGGATGCCTGCCTGAACTCCTTCCCGCCTTGGGGAGAATCAGAGATTTAGAAGTTTCAACCTCTTCTTTCTTCAGCTCAGAAAAAGAGTTTTGCTGAATGCCTGCCTGCTAGTTAAAGCTATCATCTTATTCTCTCCAGTCCTTACTGAGATGTAAGGCTCTGTTAGCTCTAAGACACAGAATCTGCCCGCAGCTGCAGATTCTTTGCAATCAACCTGACCAAGTAGATCAGGCTGGAAGTCTCAGTGATTATATACTGCACAATTTCTGGCCTTATGTCCAGCCCAGTCAGAGAGATTAGAGGTATTGCAACCTTTTGCCTCCAACAAACATTGCTTGCTCTGTTTGCTCCAATGGATCATTTGCCTCCCATGAACCATTCTGCTTTTTTTTTTAATTTTTATTTTCTATATTCTATGTTTACATTCCAAAGGTTTCCCCCTTTCCCAGTCCCCCCTCCCTATGTCCCATAATTCCTCTCCCCCCAACCTCCCATTGCACATTTCCATCTCTCCATACCCAATATATGCAGAACGGTTAGAAGCCTTGGAACTTTATTTTTCTATGCATATTTCCATTGCTCTGCTTACTTATTATTTAGGCTTGACAGGTTAGAGATCTTGGGACCTCTTTCTGTGCACTCCTGCTATCCAGTTCCCACCCTGGCCAGTAAAAAAGATACTTTGCTACTTATAAATAATAGAAGCAGGATCCCTGAATGCCATGTTTCATCTTTGGTTCTTTTTAGTAAATGCCATTCTTTTTCTGGAGATAGAGACTAGAATCCTATGATGAGACACTAGAAGAGATGTCAGTTAAGTAATGCATTGCCTTAGCACTTGGGAAGTCTGTTAATCCTCTTTATTAAGTGTCAGTGGAGGTCTAAATGGCACCCTGTTCAGAGGAATCCTTTGATCAGATAGATCAAGCAAAAATCCAGTATGCAGACCTCCATCATGTCTCCTGTAGGATCATAAATAAACCTCTTTATGACCATAAATGAACCCTCTGGGAATGTGGTTATCTTCCAAGCCATGGGAATCTCTGGGAACACAGATACATCTAAGACTTTGGGAATCTCTAAAGGCTTAGTATCCCTGGGAACATGGATATTTCTGAGGCAGAGGCTTCCTGGAAGCAAGGATTTACTGGTAGACATGGACATTATGGGTGATATGAGTGTCTCTGAAAACAGATATGGCTATCTACAGAGACCACTGTTATCCTTGTCACAAATAGTTATCCTTTTCACAAAACTGCTGCTCTTTCAATTGGTTTAAATTGGTAAGACTAGGGCAGCCCTCCCCTCTAGAAGGGAATTTAGGGCCCTTACTGATTTAGTGACCGGTGTAAACTGTCCAGAATGTAATTAAGAAAATAACATGTTATTAATTTTTAAGATGGGATAGAAGTTTAGAAACATTGCCTTTCAGTTGAAATGCCTCCTTACACTGCCTGCTTCCTTAATGATTATGATTACCAGTCCCTGCTTCTCTGCCCTCATTGCTCTAGCCTGAGGTTAAAGTAAAAATATCACAGGGGAAAATTACAACCTTGTTGCAAAGGTGGAGAGGCATTATGCAGAAGGTAGCCACGGATTGCAGAATATTTTAAGAGAAAATTTACTCTCAGATGTATTTGAATAATAGCCATGAGGGCATGAGATGCTTAAAGATTTGTAACACAAAAATATTTTATTTACCCCAGTCATGTTTCCCAGCCTTAATCCCAGCTCTGTCTTGTTATAATATTCTTTTAGCTTAGTTTCTTTTTGTAAATAACCCACAGGTCAATGCTTAATCCACTATAGTCTAAAATCATCAATTTCAAATCAGTGGAGGGTCTGTATTATAGCATTCTTTTTAGCTTAAAGTGTTTTATTAAATTTTTATTATTCTTTTCTGTGCATGTCAGGGGTATGAGTGTGTAAGTCACAGTGTATATACAGATGTCAGAGGACAAATTTCAGGAGTTTTTCCTTTTACCATATAGATCTCAGGGTCAAACTCAGGTCATCAGATTTGGTAGCAAATGTCTTTACTCTCTAGGGCATCTTGTTAGCCCCAAAGTTAATTTTTATAGTATTTTTTGAATTTCTATTCACTCCATGATACAACAGGTAAAACAATTAGGACAAAAATACAGTTCTTGCTTTTCTTGACCAATCAATACTCTTGGTTCTACAAGCAACTGAGAAACTTAGTGCACTGTCCCCTGTTGAAACATAATTTGAATCTTTATCTAATTGCCTTGCAAAACAAGACTTTTTAGTACCTCTTATTTTACTCATCTAGCTATCACATAAAATTTGTAGATTTTTATACAGTTGATCCAACTTTTAAAATCTAATAGGTTTTATAGGTGTGGTCAGTACATACTTATAATCCTAGTACTTTGGAGGTAGAGACTACATAGAGAGTTCATGTCCAGACAGGCCTATATGAGAACACACACACACACACACACACACACACACACACACGCACACACACACACACACAGAAGATATATACAGAATATATACATTACTTTTGAAAAGAACTTCTGTGTGAAGGAGTGTGTTCTTTTAAAAACTTAATTCTACCACTTGAGATTGATACATTTGCTAGTTTTACATTTTTTTGTACTGCATTTTCAGTCATGCTTTTTCCCAGTTCCCTCTTCAAAACAGAACAGGTCTCTAAGAGAAGATGCTCAAACAGGACAAAGCAAGTTACAATAAGACAAGGCAATAGCGGGCCAAAGCAACCCAATAAACAGAAAAGTGCCTCAAATGCAGGTAAAAGAATCCGACACATACCTATTCCCACTGTTAGGAGTCTCATAAGAACACCAAGCTATCAGCCAAAACATACGCACTGTAGACCTAGTGTAGACCTGTGCAGGCCCCATGCTTGCTGCTTCACTCTCTGTGAGCCCTGCTTAGTCAATTTGGTGGCCATATTATCCTGGTATCCTCCATTCCTTCTGATTCTTAAAATATTTTCTCCCCCTCTTCCACAGAGTTCCCCAATTTCTAATGGGAGGAACCTGGTAAAGACCACCAATTTAGGCTCTATCTGCATAATATTGGGCTATGTGTCTCTGCATCCACTCCCATCTGCTGCTGGAGGAAACCCTTTCTGTTGATGACTGGGCAAGGCACTTATCAATGAGTATAGCAGAGTATCATTTGGGAATCATTTCATTGATTTTCTTTTGCCAGTCTCTGGGCTATCCAGTCTTCAGTTCCTGTCCATCTAGGCAGTGTAGGCCATGGACTCCATCTCATGGTGTGGGCCTTAGGTTAAATCAAACATTGGTTGGCCACTTCCACAAGTTCTGTACCACCATGGCCCCAGCATATCTTGCAGATAATAGGCCAAAGTTTTTATGGCTCTGTTGGTGTCCAGGTTTCTCTTTCTGGAGCCAGCAGAGTACCTTCTCATGCCAGAGACTACCACACAGGGGTGAAGGCCCCAAGCTTACACAAGCTCCATCTCTCTATGTTCAAAGAGCTGAGTGAAAGTTGTCCTTGGAAATCAGGCCCTTCTGTCAGTTTTCAGAAGACTGTTTCCTAACCTAACTTCAGCCGGGATTGTTTAAGGATCTCCACAGGACCTCCTCAGCCAACAACTGAAGTTAATGTAACCCAGTTCCACCATTGGAAGCCTCGCCTGGCTACAAAAGATGACCAGTTCAAACTCCATATCCATCCAATGCCCCCAAATTCCAGCTGTTTTTCCCTGTAATCGCTTCCTCTACCCTTCCTGTATCCTGCCTTCCATTCCTGTCCTTACCTGCCCAGAATCTACTTGTAGAATCTATTCTATTTCCCCTTCCCAGGGAGATCTATGTGCCCCTTCTTCCAGCCCTTCTCTTTATTTAACCTCTCTGGGTCTGTGGATTGTAGATTGATTATCATTTTCATAACAACTAATATCTACTTATGAGTGGATGCAAACCATATTTGTCCTTGAGTCTGAGTTAGCTGGCCAGGGCAATTTGCATAATAATCCATTGTGTAAATATACCTCATTTTCTTTTTTTAATTAGATATTTTCTTTATTTACATTTCAAATGTTATTCCCTTTTCATGTTTCTCCTCTGAAAATCCCCTATCCCATCCTCCCTCTCCCTGCTCACTAATCCACCCACTCCCACTTCCCTGCCTAGACATTCCCCTACACAGGGTCATTGAGCCTTCACAGGACCAAGGGCCTCTTCTCTCACTGATGTCCAACAAGGCCATCCTCTGCTACATATGCAGCTGGAGCCATGTGTCCCTCCATGTGTACTCTTTGGTTGGTGGTTTAGTCCCTGGAAGCTCTGGGGGTACTGGTTGATTGTTAAGGGACATCTAGGTTGATTCCAGGTACTGACTATTATGAATAGGATGGATAATGAGCATGGTTGACAAAGTGTCTCTTTGGTAGGATGGAGTGTCCTTTGGGTATATGACCAAGTGTGGTATAGTTGGGTCTTGAGGTGTATCAATTCCCAACTCCCTGAGGAACTGCCACATTGATTTCCATAGTAACTGTACAAATTTGCATTCCCGCCATTAATGGAGGAGTGTTCCTCTTGTTCCACATCCTCACTGTCTCTTCTGACACTGACTTTAGCCATTTTGACGGGTGTAAGATGAAACTCAAAGTAGTTTTGATTTGCATTTTCCTGGTGGTGACTAAGAGTATTAAATGTTTCCTTAAGCATTTTCAGCTACTAATTTTGATTTGAAGTCTGTTTTTTAGATATCAAAAATGGCAATGACAGCTTGCTTCTTGGGTCCATTTGCTTGGAGTAATTTTTCAACCCTTTACCCTGAGGTAATTGTTATCCTTAATGTTGAGGTGTTTCTTGTATACAGCAAGGATGAATCCTGTTTTCATATCCATTCTGTTAAATTACATCTTTTATGGAGGGAATTGAGGCCATTGATATTGAGAGATATCAGTGAACAATGTTTATTTAATTCTTGTTATTTCATTGCTGTTGTTGGTGCTGCTGCTGCTGCTGCTGCTGCTAGTGATGGTGGTGGTGTGTGTTTCTATTCTTTTGGTTTTGCTGATGTGAGCTTATTATTTTGTTTTTGTTTTTGTTTTTGTTTTTGTTCTCATGGGTGTAGTTAATCTCCTTGGTTTGGATTTTTTCTTCTAGCACCTTCTGTAGGGCTGGATTTGTCAACACATATTGCTTGCATTTTGCTTTATCATAGAATCTTATTTTCTCCATCTACAGTGATTGAAAGTTTTGCTGGGTACAGTAGTCTGGGGTAGCATCTGTGGTCTCTTAGAGTCTGTAGCACAACTCTTCAAGCCCTTCTGGCTTTTACTGTCCATTGAAAAGCCATGTCCAATTCTAACAGGTCCATTTTTAGTTGGTCTTTTTCCTTTGCAGCTTTTAATATTCTCTTTGTTTTTGAATGTTTAGTGTTTTGATTATTACATGGTAAGGGGATTTTTTTCCTAGTCCAATCTATTTAGTGTTTCATGTTCTCCTTCCTTCTCTATAGGCATCCTCTTCTTTATGTTAGGAAATGTTTTCTTCTGTGATTTTGTTGAAAATATATTCTGGGCCTTTAAGTTGGTAGTATTCTTCTCCTTCATCCATTCCTATTATCCTTTCATAGTGTCCCAGATATTTATTGTCAGGAAATTTTTAGATTTAACATTTCTTTGACCTATGTTTCCATTTCTTCTCTTGTATCTTCAATGCCTAAAGATACTTTCTTCTATCTCTTGTATTCTGTTGGTGAAGCTTGCCTCTGTGAATCTTATTTGAATACCTATATTTTTCATTTCCAGTATTCCCTCTGAGTATTCTATATTGTATCTCTTTCCATTTTCAGTTATTGAACAGTTATATTTGTTTCTTTCAACTGTTTGGCTTTTCTTGGCTTTCTTTAAAGGGAGTCACTCATTTCCTCCTGTTTGTATTTTCCTAGCTTTCTTTGAGGGATTTATTCATTTCTTCTAATTGTTTGTGTTTTTCTGAGTTTCTTTAAGAGATGTATTCATTTCCTCTTTATAGACCTCTATCATCTTCATATAGTTGCTTTTAAGGTCTTTTTCTTGTGCTTCAGCTATGTTGGGAATATTCAGGGTCTGCTGTGGGCAGGATAGCTGGGCTTTGGTGGTGACATACTGTCCTGGTTATTGTGTTCTTTTGCTGGTATCTAGTTATCTGGGTTTTGGGTGATTATAGGTCTGGGTGCTGTATTCTGGGTTTGTCTTTGTTGTGTAGGATTTCCCCCCCCCCTTCGTTTCTGTCTCCTCTCTGGATATACAGATGGTGTGTGGCTGAATGTTGATTGTTTTATGGGTCTGCTTGACTGGTGTGCTCATGGGAGAATTCTTGCTAGTTCTGGAGGCTGGGGGAAGGGAAGCCAGTGAGAGGTGCTCTGAGGGATCCACAGGAGGCATGGACAGAGCTGGGGAAGTGGCCTCTGGCGTTCTGTTTCAGAACTAGGGGCCACCCTGAGAATTGGGTCTGGGATAATAGTGAGAATGGAGGAAGTCTGTGGGCAGCCTACCTAGTCTTTTGGCAGGTGTGGCCTGTGGTTGAGCAGGGTGTGTCTTCTGGGTTGGGAACTGGGACACAGCAATGAGGTGGGAAAGGACGAGCAGTAGGAAATCATCTGTGAGATCCACAAGAAGTATGCATAAGAGGGAAGGGAAGCTGCAGCTGGTGTTCTGCTGCAGTGCCATGGCCAACCCTGAGAACTGATTCTGAAGTAACAGAGAGTGGGGAAGGTCTGTGGGCAACGTTCCAGGTTTTTCTGGAAGTCATGTAGTTCTCTGTTCTCAACTCAAATTTATTAGAGTACTTTTAATTCATAAATAAAAATCATTTTCTTTCTTCCTCCTTGTATTTTTAAGAAAGCAAATTTACTGAGTAACAATAAAGATGGATAGTAGCAAATATAGTACTGTTCCTCTTGCAATTTTTCTTTGATGTTACTGTGGATGAAACCTAAAACTTTGTTCATGGTAGCCAAATGTTCTATTACTGAGCTATCCTGTCCCAGTGACCATTTTTTAACTTACTATTTCTCTTCTACCTTTCTATGTAGGATTATTTTTCTCTTCCCACTCTACTTTACCCTCCCCTGGCTATGTACCCCCAGCACAGATTTAAGATCATAGTTCCTCATCCTCCCCAGTGCTGAGATTACATATCTGTGCTACCACGTCCCTAGTGAATCTTCACTGATCTTCCACAATTTGTTCCTTATATAATTGTCTTAATTTAGGGTTTCCATTGCCATGATGAGACACCCTGACCAAGGCAACTCTTATAAGGGACAGCATTTAATTGGGGGTGGCTTACAGGTTCAGAGGTTCAGTCCGTTATCACCATGGCAGGAAGTATGGCAGTGTCCAGGCAGACACAGTGCTGGAGAAGGAGCTAAGAGTTCTAGTTTTTGGTCCAAAGGCAGTCAGGAGAAGAGGGAGCTAGGAGGAGGGTCTCAAAGCCCACTCCCACGGTGACACACTCCCTCCAACAAGGCCACACCTCCTAATAGCACCACCCCCTGGGCCAAACATATGCAAGCCATCATGATAACTAAAACAACCAGGTGTTGCTATTTGTCTAGTTGACTTATGTTTTTTTAAGGATTTCTGGTCATAATTTTGATATGTAGCTCTGAAATTAAGAATGTTGTAAAATAAAAACAATTTATTAAAAAAAAACTGGTAAGACCAATGGATACATTTACAAAACATGCCTGCACATAAGGCTCAGGGAACATTTTTGGAAAGTGGAGCAGAATGGTTCAAAGAGCCAGAAGATCAGTGAGTTTGCAATGAGATTGTGTTTCCTAAGAATGACAGAAGCTACTATACCCATACTCATTATTATGACAGCCTAAACGCGAGCTGAAAAGGACCAGGAGGCCTCAACCTTACCCAAAGAACTACAGGCAGGGAACAGGAGAAATAGTCTTCCCCAGGGAGGAGACCACCAATTGATTCTTTAGTACTGAGTTGTCAGTCATGAAAATATATATACAAGTTACATTACACCAAATGAGCAGGTTATGTTTCAGAATATATATGCATATACATGTATTCAATAATGAAAAAGAGGCTATGAATTTGAAAGAGAGCAATGAGGGATATATGAGAAGGTATGAAAAAGATAAAGGGAAGGGGGAAATGTAATTATATTAATTTCAAAAAATTAAAGTAATAAAAATGAAATATTTCTAAAGAAAAAAGAAAATAACTTCAATTGGTAGCAGTAATCAGACATAGAAAAAAATATACTTCATGCAGTTGTTTACTTACTAAGTTGATGCCAGCAGCTGACTGACTGCTCTTTCAAACATTTGAAAAACTAGAAGGATAATGGGCTCATTTACAAATTAAATAAATTGTAAGACTATTTCATAAATCAATGCTATCCCTTAATATAAGATATAAAAATGGACAAGAATTTCAGTATGTCACAAGTGAATCTTGAAATAACTCAGAGTATCCTAGAAAAATAAAATTTTTAAGATGAAATGTAAATATAGAATACATCCAATAAAAAAAAAAAGAAAAAAATGTCAAGGCAATGCTTGTTTACAGAATAAAATAGCTTAGCCCTTGAAAGCACAATTTCAAAAGATGCCAAATTAAAGTATTCTTATTAATAAACCGAATAAAGCAAGTCATTATTATTGCTTGGTTGTTAGAATGGTGGATTTATCACAGTAAAAAAATCTTAAATAGTAAACAGGTAAAAGCTAACATTCTGACTAAATTCAGCTATATGCTGTGATTTAGACATTAATCTCAGTATGCATGAAGCTGAAGCAGGACGATCATGAGTTTGAAGCCATCCCGATCTATAGTAAGACACTTTTTCATAAAGAAAAATAGGGTTTGCTTTAATGTCAGAAATCCTGAAACTCCCACAACAAAGAGAAAGAATGTAAAGCTTATGGTATACATGGTAGGTCTGTGTAGTTTTGGAAAGTTACCTTGGAAATTTTGTACACTTATCACTAAGTAAATTGTTATCCCCTGCCAACATGCAATCTTTGGTCTGAAACACACCTCCTGCTGCCTAGGACCTTACCCAATAGCCCAGACAAGCCTCGAACTTGCAGTTCTCCTTCCTCAACCCTTGCATCAGCTGAAAATACAGGTGTGAAACACTATACCAGGCCAGGTTTTCGTTAGCTTCCTTCTCTCTCTTCCCTTATTTCTGTTGTTTTGTTTTGGTGGGGGCGGTGTTGTTTATTTTGTTTTTGTTTTTTGAAGACATAGGGTCTCTACTGCACAGGCTAACTGTGAGCTTCCCTATATACTGATGATGACCTTTAACTTCTACTCCTACTCCATCTACCTTCTAAATGCTGGGGTCATAGGCATATAGCACTGTTCTTGGTTTATGTGATACTGGAAATAGATCATGTGCATAGTAGTGAAGCACTATATCAATTTAGCTACACCCCAGCCCCTGTATCTAAGCAATTTTTGAAGTATATATTCATTGTTTAAATTGTTTTTTATATTAGTCAATTTTTGTACAATAACTTTGATCATGTCTTCCCCCTTCCCACACTCCTCTCAGATCCTGCCCACCTCCCTACCAACCTAGTTCCATTCTTTATGTCTCTTCCCATCAAAAGCCAAAGATTAAAAAAAAAAACTACCAGAGAGGAAAAAGGAGGTAAGCATTAGTATTACCCAGCTACAAACCTGCAAACTACACCACCTACCTACCTGCAAGATATACTTGTTCAAACTGCTAAAGTGGCCAACAACCTGAGCCTAGATATGTAATGGTCCTGGGAGAAAACTTACTATAACTCTACAAAAGGAAAATAGCAATAAAATGACTTCTGATAGCATACTGCCATACCCATAAATCAGTGTTGCAATCAACCCTCATCAAAGAAGTTTCTTTTTTGCAGTAGATGAATGTTAACAAAGATACCCATAATTGGACAATGTGAAGAGAGAGAGTCATAGACTTTGGGGCACGTAGTCCTAAATGGGGTGGGTGGCCTTCATGAACCTCCTCCTGTCAAAGGTCAGGGATCTATGTGAAAGAGGAAGCAGAAAGATTCTAAGAGTCAGCTGAGGCAGTGAATGACTCCAAGGAAACAATATCTTTTAGACATAACAGGACAGATGCACACACTGGACCTCAGAGAGACTGATAGCACTCACAGCACCTACATAATCAAGCCAGACAAATCACTGCACTGAAAAGAGGAAGTAGACACAGTCCTGCCATTAATCAAGAAACAATTTGCAATTGATGCTTGCTGGGAAATGGGAAAATTAATTTTCTCTAAAGAAGTGTCACTGGGTGTGTCAACCATACTCCACAGCAGGCCTCATGCTGATGAGTAGTTGGACAACACAAAATGGACTCTGTGTATTTTGTGTCGGGTGGGGAGATTTTTGTTTCATTTGACTTTTTCTTTGTGTTTTTAATACATAAGTGTCTTAAAGGGCATTTTCAAAGTAAGTTTGGACTGAATTTAGCATAAAGAGATATTTGTAAACTAAAGAAATTCATGTAATCTTTCTTTCTGTTACCTGCTGGCTTTCATTAAATATACAACACCTTTTTGACACTATTAGGCTTTGATATACTGTTTAAAAATCTTCCTATAAAATTATTTTGTAAAGTGGCCTTTTTCAGTTGTGTTGGAAAATGAAATAATCTTTAATAAAAATACTCTAAAGAAAGTTTACTGTGTTCTATAGTGGTCATACCTGAATAGTTTGTTCTCAACAATTTAGTAATAATTATAACACGGTTTAAGTCTATATGTGATACAAGCAGGTATGGGTGCAACTAATTCACGTTTTCTCCTAGCCAAATATGGAACTTATTTTCTATAAAAAAATTTTTAAAATGAACTAAAAGTAGGCAAGACTTAAGCTCTGAATTTTTTCTTCTGAACTTGTTTTTATGAAATCTGAAGAAATGACTGGCCTGTTAGGTGACCCCAAACAGACAAAGGACAAAGGAAAGATTAGGGATCATAAAGGATTCTTGCTTTATTATCTTTTAAAGGAAGTCCTGTTTTTCAAAGTCTCTGGTGATACCATAGAATTTCGCCTTTCCAAAAGCAAAAATGTTCCTTTTGAAGTCCTGCAGAACATGTGTTATGTTACCCTCCAGCTGTGAAAGTGAGAGTCTGTGTCTGCTTCTTAAACAGAAAGTAAGGGTATTGTTGCCAATTATGGTATCCCACATCTCCTTTAGATACTAGTGCAAGTAAAAGATGTTATAAGCTTTGTGGTTTTTTTTTTTTTACTTCACAGAAGATGAGTATGCTTTGAAATTTAGTTCTGTGTATCTTGCAAGGGCTGAACAAAACATATTCATGAATTGGCAGGTGAGAAAGTGATGCCTTCCTTATTAAGACCAGTGCCCTATCTCTTGGTGTGTTCTAAAGATGTGTGCGTGAATAAAAAGCTTAATTCTCTTCCAAACCTTTGTTGCCTTTCAACTATCTTTATGGCTTTTAAAAGGTGTTTTCTCTTTTGAAGACCATACATCGCCCTTCATAGAATCCCACTTGTGGATAAGGATACAGGAAAGAAGAGAGGGTAATAGATAAATACGCTTGATCAGTTAAATCTTATTCATGCTTGGAAACTAAATTGTTTGCAATAAAGTTCAAAACAGGCATTCTCTGAGAAGTACTGTACTTAAACTATTTTTTCCAAGGATATCATTTATACTGATAAGAACTTTTGTCAAGGATGACTTGAGATGTGTGTTTTCTTTCTCAATACTCTTCTCTGCTGGGTTGTATGTTCTTGTGTTTTCTTTTAGAGAAAGGGGTTCTCAAACTGTGGGTTGCAATCCCGTTGCCAAACCTCTGTCTCCAGAAGTATGGTACTAGTAACATTACAGTTATGAAGTAACAACAAAAATTTTGTTATAGTTGAGGGTCACCACAACAAACGCAAGTGTATTAAAGGGTCACAGCATTAGGAAGGTTTATAACCACTGTCTTAGAGAACCAAAGTGGGTGGCTTTATTTCCTCTTAAAATATCCCCAATGCAGATGACTCATGAACTCTTCATTTGTTTTTTATAGCTAAAGTATCATTGACTAACTTAGCCATCAGATGAAAATATATACACCAAAATCTCTAGATGATCAGTGTTTAATGACATATGTCCAATGCTGCCTCACATATAATTGACCGTACACCAGTTAACATAAAGTATCCTCAAGTGTTCGCTTTAGTCCCACTTGCAGATTCCCTGCTTTCTCTGTTTTGTGAGTCCTAGAGAGAAAAAGAAAGCACATATTCTGGTATTGAAAAGATTACCATTTAATATTCTAGTTTAGCATTACTTAAGTAGAGTTAACAAGTTTAGTGCTTTTAGAATAACACATAGTAATGCTATTTGCATATATCTGAATAATTTTGTTAGCGTGTGTCTCATAGATCATTCAGCATTCAAATGACATCTGTTCACCAATTACGGATCTTTTGCTGTTAAACCATTAGCTGATATTGTACAGCGAAATGTCGTGAGTACTTTTGAACATGGTAAATCCTAAGGTTGAAACTAGGATTCTGGTTAAGTTTAGAACTAGGGACACAATGTTGACTTAACCTATGGCTAAGGCCTAAGGTTAGGATAGGGCTAAGGCTAGGTCTAGGACTATATTAGAATAAGGATAAGGATAAGGATAAGGATAAGGATAAGGATAAGGATAAGGATAAGGATAAGGATAAGGATAAGGATAAGGATAAGGATAAGGATAAGGATAGAATTAAGTTTGGATTAAAGCTAGTAGTAGTATTCAGGCTTAATATTTTGTTAGGGATTCTGTTGGTACTCTGTCCAAGCTCCACCCCACAATTACCTAGTCATAATCCTAATCTATGGCTAGTCTTTCTTTGGTTTAGGCTAGTACTAGGACTAAGTAAAAGGCTTAGATGAGGTTTGGCTCAATGTTGGGGATAGGTGTCTAGTTAAACTTGAAGAGGAAAGGGTTTGTTTCATCCTAAAATTCTCCCCATCACTGAGGAAAGTTAGGGCAGGAACCTGGAGGAGGGAGGAAATGAAGCAAAGGTCTTAGAGGAACACTACTCACCTGCTGAATGGTTTTTTTCCATGGCTTGCTTAGGACCACTTTCCCAGGAGTGATGATAATCTCCATCATGGGCTGACTCCAACCTGTCTACATCAATTATTAATCAAGACACTACTTCTAGAGTTTCTCCTACAGGCTAGTTTCTTTTAAAAGGGAAAAACAGTTTATTCTGGCTCACAATACAGATTATTGGTCATTTTACAGATTATAGATTATGATGAGAAAGTCATATCAGCAAGGGTTTGAGGGATCTGCTCACATTAACTCACAATAAAGAATTAGAGAGCAGCAAAACATGCATCCTGGTTTCGGGCTCACATTCTAAATTGTATATAGTCTAGGAGTCCCTCCACAGGGAATGATCCCACCAGAAATTAAGATGAGTCTTCCTATATCAATTTTTTAAAAATCAACCAATTTTTGCTTCCATGCATCTATGGCCCCTGATTTCTTCCCAAGATTTTCTATCTCCAAAGTTGTCTCCCTTTGCGATTTCTTAGTTGTTTCTACTTTTGTTTTTAGATCCTGGATGGTTTTGTTCAGTTCCTTCACTTGTTTGTTTGTGTTTTCCTGTAATTCTTTTTTTTTAATATATTTTTTTTATTTTCTATATTCTTTGTTTACATTCCAAAGGCTTTCCCCTTTCCCAGTTACCCCCCACCATATGTCCCATAATTCCTCTCCCCCCCCATGCTATTCCCCACTCTTCCCCCCTCCACGATTTCTCTGTTCTGGGTCTACAATACTGGATCCAATCTTTACAGGCCCAGGGTCCTCTCCTTTTTTTCTTCTTGAGAGTCATTTGACTTGCTAATTGTGCCTTGAGTATTTAGGGCTTCTGAGCTCATTAATATCCACTTATCAGTGATTGCATTTCGTGTGTATTCTTTTGTGATTGGGTTAGCTCACTTAGGATGATAGTTTCCAGATCTAACCATTTACCTACAAATTGCATGAATTCATTATTTTTAATTGCTGAGTAGTACTCCATTGTATAAATATACCACATTTTCTGTATCCATTCCTCTTTTGAGGGATATCTGGGCTCCTTCTAATTTCTGGCTATTATAAACAAGGCTGCTATAAACATAGTGGAGCATGTGTCTTTGTTGTATGCGGAGGAATCCTCTGGGTATATGCCCAGGAGTGGTATGCCAGGGTCCTCTGGGAGTGGCATGCCCAATTTTCTGAGGAACCGCCACACTGATTTCCAGAGCGGTTTTACCATTTTGCAATCCCACCAACAGTGGAGGAGTGTTCCTCTTTCTCCACATCCTCGCCAGCACTTGTTGTCTCTCGAGTTTTTAATCTTAGCCATTCTGACTGGTGTGAGGTGGAATCTCAGGGTTGTTTTGATTTGCATTTCCCTGATGACTAATGATGTTGAACATCTCTTAAGTTGTTTCTCGGCCATCCGAATTTCTTCTGGTGAAAATTCTAGAGATTTTTATGTTTCCTCTTTCATGACTTCTGCCTGTTGACCCAAGTTCTCCTGTATTTCTATCAGTGATTTTTGCATTTTCTCTTTATTGGCCTCTATTTTTTGACCCATATTCTCCTGAATTTCTTTAAATGATTTTTGTGTTTCCCTTGTAAGGGCTTCTAACTTTTGATCCATTTTCTCCTGTATTTCTTTAAGAGAGTTATTTATGTCCTTGTGTTCCTCTAACGGAGATGGCAGATGCTGAGGGGACCTTTTCCAAGTGCTGATCAGTCTGCTGGGCAAAGGAACCCCCAACAGGGTTGGCACACAGAGGGCCAACAGAGCTTCCCAGGCCCTTGGGTGCAGGCAGAAACCTGACAGGCTGAGACCCAAGCAATGTTAGTTTCGGGATATGTGTGTGTACCTGGCTCTGCCTATCAGATCTGTCTGATGTCTGAGAGCCAAGATGGCAGAGAGCCCCTCCAAGTGCCTATCCGTCTGACGGGAGATTTTTCCATCTCCTGTGGTCTTCTTCAATTTCTTTCTTCAGAGACCTGAATTTCTTGGCAGACAGGTCTTTCACTTGCTTGGTTAAAGTTACACCAAGATTATTATTTGTGGCTTTTAAGAAGGGTGTTGTTTCCATGGTTTCTTTCTCAACCCACTTATCATTTGTATATAGGAGGGCTACTGATTTTCTTTAGTTAATTTTGCATCCAGTCACTTAACTGAAGATTTTTACAGCTGTAGGAGTTCTCTGGTAGAATCTCGTCACTGATATATACTATCATATCATCTGCACATAGCAATATGTTGACATCTTCCTTTCCAATTTGTATCCCCCTTGATTTCTTTTATTTGCCTTATTGCTCTGGCTATAACTTCAAGTAGTATACTGAAGAAATAGGGAGAGAGTGAACAGCCTTTTCTTGTCCCTGATTTTAGTGGAATTGTTTTAAGTTTCTCCCCATTTAATTTGATGTTGGCTATCATCTTGTTGTGTATGGCCTTTATTGTGATTAGATAAGTGCCTTGAATCTTGAATCTTTGGCCTCTACAAGGCTTTTAACATAAAGGGGTGTTGGACTTTGTCAAAAATTGTTTCAGCATCTATTGAGATGATTGTGCAGTTTTTTTCCTTCTGTTTGTTTATATAGCAGATTATATAGTATTGAATCATCCCTCTATCTCTGGGATGAAGCTTACTTCATCATAGTGGATGATATTTTTGATATGTTCTTGAATTTGGTTTGTGAGTATTTTATTGAGTATTTTTGCGTCAATACTCTTTTCAAAAGGGTTCATAAGCAGTCCTTTTGTTCATAAGGGATATTGGTCTAAAATTCTTAGTTTATTGTATCTTTGTGTGGTTTAATTATCAGGATGACTTCAAATAGTTGTTTTGGCAATGTCCCTTCTATTAATATTTTGTGGAATATTTTGAAGAGTATTAGGGTCAACTATTCTTTAAAAATCTGGTAGAATTCTGTGCTAAAACCATCTGGCCCTGGACTTTGGGGGGGGGGTTAGGAAACTCTATTTCCTTAAGGGTAATAACACTTTTTACATTTGATTTTGGTTTTATTACATCAGATCTTGATTTAAATTTTCTAAGTGGAATCTCTCAAGAAAATCATCCATTTTGTTTAGATTATCCAATTTTCTGGAGTACAGGCTTTTGATATGACATATTCTTTGGATTTTCTCAGTGTCTTTTCATTTCTGATTTTCTTTACTTGGGTACTGTCTCTCTGCCATTTAGTTACTTTGGCTAAGGGTTTGTCTATCTTGTCGATTTTCTCGAAGAGCCAGCTCTTACTTTTATTGATTCTTTGAATCATTCTCTTTGTTTCTAATTTATTGATTTCAGGCCTGAGTTTGATTATTTTCTGCCATCTACTTTTCTTGGGTATATTTGCTTCTTTTTGTTCTAGAGCTTTTAAGAGTGCTTTTAAATTGCTAGTATGAGATCTCTCCAATTCCCTTATGAAGGCACTTAGTGAGATGAACTTCCCTCTTAGCACTGCTTTCATTATGACCCATAAGTTCAGGTATTCTTGCCTTCATTTTCATTGATTTTTTAGAATGTCTTTAATGTCTTTATTTTTTTCACAAAAGCTGAAAGATAACTTTATTCAGGGCAGAGCAATAGTGTAGGTTACACAAGGCCCCACATGGATATAAGAGGAAAACAAGCTGATTACTGAGGGGTGTAGTTTGAGTAGTATTTTGATTGATAGGCTGGGTCATTTGTTCATTTCTTCCTATTGGATATATCCTTCCCATAAACTTCTGATTTTAGTCATATGCACACGATATCCATAGTCATAAGACAGGAAATAGAGGGTTCTCTCTAAACAGTACTAGAGGACACTGTCTTACCTTTCTGTATTTGCACTCCAAGCCAGTTCAGACCAGATCGGCCCTTCAATTCTTCATACCCAGATAGGAGCACTCTTGAGTAGAAACTCTCTAAATCTGTGTTGCCAGGATGGAGAACCTTATGCCGCTGTTTTGAAATGGGAGTGCATGCATCATTGGGGAGTCGTGTGTGGGTATAGAACATGTAGGCAAAGAATGGATGTTGCCCAATGCGTTGAAATGAAAAAGGTGATGTGGGTATAACCCAAGACAAAATGGGGTCCTGTGGTATTAAACTGTTTTGCCTGCCTCAGCTTTGCATGTGAAATGAGTGTCACTTGCTTACGGTCGACAGTCATTTTTATATATTGTTCGATTGGTACAGTGACAGGGAAGTGGGTCAATGGAATAGGATTGAAGACCCAGAATTGAACCTACACATATATGGACAATTGATCTTCGACAAAGGAGCTGAAAACATCCAGTGGAAAAAAGATAGCCTTTTCAACAAATGGTGCTGGCTCAACTGGAGGTCAACATGCAGAAGAATGAGAATTGATCCACTCTTATCTCCTTGCACTAAGCTCAACTCCAAGTGGATCAAGGACCTCCACATAAAACCAGACACACTAAAACTAATAGAAAAGAAACTGGGGAATACCCTTGAGGACATTGGCTCAGGGGGAAAATTCCTGAACAGAACACCAATCACTTATGCTCTAAGATCAAGAATAGACAAATGGGACCTCATAAAGTTACAAAGTTTCTGTAAGGCAAAAGACACTGTCAAAAGGACAAATCAGCAACCAACAAATTGGGAAAAGATCTTCACCAACCCCACATCCGACAGAGGGCTAATATCCAATGTATACAAAGAAATCAAGAAGTTAGACCCCAGAAAACCAAATAACCCTATCCAAAAATGGGGTACAGAGCTAAACAAAGACTTTCCACCTGAAGAAATTCAGATGGCTGAGAAACACCTTAAAAAATGTCTTTCTTTATTTCTTCCCTGACTCAGTGATCATTAGATAGAGATTTGTTCAGTTTCCATGAATTTGTAAGCTTTTTGTTGTTTCTTTTGTTGTTGAAATCCAGCCTTAATCCATAGGGGTTTGATAAGATATAAGGAGTCATTTTGATTTTTCTTGTATATGATGAGGCTTGCTTTGTGACTGAGTATATGGTCAGCTTTGGAAAAGTTTCCATGAGGTGCTGAGAAGAAGGTATATTTTTTGTGTTTGGGTGAAATGTCTGTAGATATCTGTTAGGTCCATTTGATTCAGAGCATCTGTTAGTTTTATTATTTCTCTCTTTAGTTTCTGGATGTCCTGCAGATTGGTGAGAATGGAGTGTTCAAGTCTCCTAGTAATAATGTGTGGAGGTCAATTTGTGATTTAAGTTTTAGTTAAGTTTCCTTTACAAATGTGGGTGTCTTTGCATTTGGGACATAGATGGGACATATTCATAATTAAGATGTTGGTGGATTTTTTTCCTTTGATGAGCATAAAGTGTCCTTCCCTGGTACAGAAATTCCCAGTTTCTTTGGAGACTCACTTATGTCATGTGATTTGTTGACTATATCTGGAATGAACTACAATCTAGAATTAGAAGGCTCACCTATGATCCTAATCTGGAGGCTCAGAGATATGTTTCTGACCTGGACTTAGCATGGAGATCTTGAAGCATAGTGGCTATGGATTCCAGTTCAAGATCATCTGGGATTAAAGGCATGGAGACAAACACCTTTAATCCCAGATTTTGGCTATGGATTCTGGTAGTACTAAGAGACACCCTAGGGGATCTCCTGCACTCCAGACATAATCCTGCTTACCTCCATTGTGGAGAGGCAATCCAATTTCCCCATTGTAATCTGGATCTATCACCCCTCCTAACATAGCTATTTTGGAAACTGTCTAATGAGAGGATTTTTTTTTTCTGAAGCAGACACATGGGAAGATGTTTTGCTGATTACAGACACATGGTGTTTTTTTGGAAGCTGCTTAGGAAATGGGTATGTGATATTTTGCTAGAGCAGAAGCTTGAGAGAACACATGATGTTTGGAAAGGGTATCAGTATAACTCAACAGACAGTGGACGACCCTGTGTGGTATTGGTTTGCCTTGCCACCCTTTGCTGGTCTTTGCTAATAATGCTGTGGCATTGGTTTGCCTTGCCTTCTTCACTGGTCATCATTTATCTTTATAGAAAGAAACCAAAGAACTCCTGGTAGTGTTCTGTTAACTTCTTACAGCTTCAGCACACTCTGGCTAATTGACAGAGCCTGGGGGGGGGGTTCTTCTGGAACAAACTGCCATTGCCATTTGCAAATGGATTGAGGTACCACTGGTGATTCATGTGAACTGAATTGCTGATATCCTAACAACACAGATTGCATTCACACTAAAGAAGTATTACTAAACACCTCCATATCCTTCTTTGCCCTATTAGCCTTTCCTTCCCATTATCTCTGGTGGGTGGTGGGCTAGAAGGGAGATTAAAGCATTTAAGTACACTTTACTAAAGCAGGTTTTGAAAAATATGAATCTATACTTCTCCATCTCTTTTGGTCAATTTTGGTTGAAAGTCTACTTTATGAGATATTAGAATGACTACTCTAGCTTGCTTCTTGGTTCTGTTTGTTTGCTTTGAAGACCTTATCTAGTCTTTTGCTCTGAGGTAGTCTATCATTGCTATTGAGGTTTGTTTCTCACATGCAGCAGAATGATAGATCCTGTGTTTGCATCCATTCTGTTAGCCTGTGTCATACTGGGGAATTGAGTCTATTGATGTTGAGATTTTAATGACCAATGATTATTAAATTGCTGTTATATTGATGTTGTTGTTGTTATCATTGGTAGTAGTAGTAGTAGTAGTAGTAGTAGTAGTAGTATGCTCATGCTTCTCATCTTTTGGCTTTCCTGGTGTGGGATTATTTATTTCCTGTTCTTTGGGTATAGTTAACCTTTTTGGGTTGGAGTTCTAGTATTTCCTTTAGGGCTGGATTTGTGGATAAATATTTTTATATTTGGGTTTACCATGGAATGTCTTACTTTCTCCATCTATGCTCATTAAAGGTTTTGCTGGGTATAGTAGTCTGGGCTGACATCTATGTTCTCTTAGGGTCTGCAAGATATCAGTTCAGGCCCTTCTAGGTTTTAAAGTCTCTATTGAGAGGTTGGATATAATTCTGATAAGTCTGTCTTTTTCTGTTACTTGTTCTTTTCCCCTTTCAGCTTTTAATATTCTTTCTTTGTTTTGTATATTTAATGTTTTGATTATTATTTTGCAAGAGGACTTTTTATTTTACCCCAATCTGTTTGGTTTTCTGTAAGCTTCTTGTATATTTATAGGCATCTCTTTAGATTGGGGAAGTTTTTCTTCTATGATTTTGTTAAAAATGTTTTCTGGGCCTTGGAGCTGGCAGTCTTCTCATTATTTCATTATTTTTTTTAATCTTTTTTTTTAACTGTCCAGTCTTCATCCTCCTAGTTTTCCCTCTGACTGTTCCACATCCCATACTTCTTCCCCTGTCTCCAAGAGGATGTCCTTACCCCCTCATCCTCACCCCACCAGACCTCTCCACTCCCTCGGGCCTCAAGTCTCCAGAGGGTTAGGTGCATCTTCTCTCACTGAGTTGAGTCCCTGCTGTATGTGAGTTGGGGGCCTCATATCAGCTGGTGTATGCTGCTTGATCAGTGTCAGAACAATCTCAGAGTCCAGGTTAGTTGAGACTGCTGGTCTTCTTGTGGTGTAATCCTCCTCCTCGGCTTCTTCCAGGTTTTCCCTAATTGAACCACAGAGGTCACCAGCTTCTGCCCATTAGTTGGATGTAAATATCTGCATCTGTCTCATTCAGTTGCTTGTTAGGCCTTTCGGAGGGCAGTCATGCTAGGCTCCTGTTTGTAAGCACACCATAGTATCAGTAATAGTGTCAGAAATGAAGTGACCTATGGCCACTTATTATTTGACAAAGGAGCTAAAACCATCCAGTGGAAAAAAAAAGACAGATTTTTTAACAAATGGTGCTGGTTCAACTGACATTCAGCATGTAGAACAATACAAATCGACCTATTCTTATCTCCTTGTACAAAGCTCCACTCCGTGAATCAAGGACCTCCACATAAAACCAGGTATACTGAAACTTGTAGAGGAGAAAGTGGGGGAGAACCTTGAACACGTGGGCACAGGAGAAATTTTCCTGAACAGAACGCCAATGGCTTATGCTCTAAGATCAAGAATCAACAAATGGGACCTCATAAAATTACATAGTTTCTGTAAAACAAAGGACACTGTCAGTAGGGCAAAATGGCAACCAACAGATTGAGAAAAGATCTTTACCAACCCTACATCCAATAGAGGGCTAATATCCAATATATATAAAGAACTCAAGAAGTTAGACTCCAGAGAATCAAATAAGCCTATTTAAAAATGGGGTACAGAGCTAAACAAAGAATTTTCCACTGAGGAATATCGAATGACCAAGAAGCACCTAAAGAAAGTTCGACATCCTAAGTCATCAGGGAAATGCAAATCAAAACAACTCTGAGATTCCACCTCACACCAGTCAGAATGGCTAAGATCAAAAACTCAGGTGGCAGCAGATGCTGGGGAGGATATAGAAAAAGAGGAACACTCCTCCATTGCTCCTGGGATTGCAAGCTGGTACAACCACTCTGGAAATCAGTATGGTGATGCCTCAGAAAATTAGACATAGTATTACCTGTGGACCCAAGCTATACCACTCCTGGGTATATACCCAGAACATGCTCCAACATGTAATAAGGACACTTGCTCCACTACATTCATAGCAGCCTTATTTATAATAGAAGCTGGAAAGAACCCAGATGTCCTTCAACAGAAAATGTGGTACATTTACACAATGGAATACTCCTCACTTATTAAAATGGACGAATTCATGAAATTCTTAAGCCAATGAAAGGAACTAGAAAATACCATCCTAAGTGAGGTAACCCAATCACAAAAGAACACACATGGTATTCTCTCACCAATAAGTGGATATTAACCCAAAAGCTCTGAATACCCAAGATACAATTCACAGACCACCTGAATGAAGCTCAAGAAGGAAGACCAAAGTGCGGGTGCTTCAGTTCTGAGAAGGGGAACACAATACTCACAGGAGCAAATATGGCAATAAAGTGTAGAGCAGAGACTGAAGGAAAGGCCATCCAGAGACTGTCCCACCTGGGGGTTCATCCCATTAAAAAAAATCACCAAATCCTGACACTATTGTGGATGCCAAGAAATGCTTGCTGAAAGGAGCCTGATATGGCTGCCTACTGAGAGGCCCTGCCAGAGCCTGACAAATACAGAGGCAGTTGTTAGCAGCCAAACTTTGAACTGAGTGTGGGGTTCCCAATGGAAGAGTTATAGAAAGGACTGAAGGTGCTGAAGGGGTTTGCAACCTCATAGAAAGAGCAACAATATCAACCAATGAGACCCCCCAGACCTCCCAGGAACTAAGCCATAAACCAAGGAGTACACATGGCTCCAGCTGTATATGTAGCGGAGGATTTTCTTGTCAGGCATCAATGGGAGGAGAGGTCCTTGGTCCAATGTTGGCTCAATAGATGCCCCATTGTAGAGGAATAAAGGGCAGGGAGGTGGGAGTGGTTTTGGTAGAGGAACACCCTCATAGAAGCAGGGGAGGGAGATTGGAATAGGGGTTTTCTGGAAGGGGGAAACCTGGAATGGGGATAACATTTGAAATGTAAAGAAAGAAAATATCCAATTAAAAACACATAAAAAAAAAAGATCGCCAGTCTGGTGGTTCCTCAGAAAACTGGGCACAACATTTCTGGAGGACCCAGCTATACCACTCCTGGGCATATACCCAGAGGATTCCCCGGCATGCAATAAGGATACATGTTCCACTATGTTCATAGCAGCCCTATTTATAATAGCCAGAAGCTGGAAAGAACCCAGATGTCCCTCAATGGAGGAATGGATACAGGAAATGTGGTATATATACACAATGGAGTACTACTCAGCCATTAGAAACAATGAATTCATGAAATTCTTAGACAAATGGATGGAGCTGGAGAACATCATCCTAAGTGAGGTAGCCCAGTCTCAAAAGAACACTCATGGTATGCACTCACGGATAAGTGGATATTAGCCTAGAATCTTGGAATACCTAAGACACAATCCACATATCAAATGATGTCCAAAAAGAAGAAAGGAGTGGACCCTGGTGCTGGAAAGGCTCAGTGCAGCAGTGTAGGGAAACACCACAACAGGGAAGTGGGAAGGGGTGAATGGGGGAACAGGGGGGAGGGAAGAGGGCTTATGGGACTTGAGGGGAGGGGGGAGCCTGGAAAGGGGGAAATCATATGAAATGTAAATTAATATATCGAATAAAAAAGATCAAAAAAGAAGATTCCTCTCTCTCTCTCTCTCTCTCTCTCTCTCTGTGTGTGTGTGTGTGTGTGTGTGTGTGTGTGTGTGTGCATATGTGTGTGTGTGTGTTTAGCTGCAGGTAGTTACTGCAGTATTGAAATGAGCCAAGGTCTTGCCTATGTATGACATACATATCAAGAAGAGCCTTATTTTGTGAGAAATAGTTCTCCAAATACTTAAATATAGTATTTGAGTGCTGTTAAAAAACATATGGATCATTTTAATTTTGGTTATATTTTCCTGCTGGGTGTTAAGACCATGTAGGTGACCAGATGTTTTTCCTCTTTTTTGACTTTCCTCTTGGTCGAATGAACACTAGTTAGAATTTACCTTAGAGGGCAATGAGGAAATATTCTCCCTTTTAACTTTGCTGATCACATTAGTATAAGCCTCCAAATAAGCTTATTGAACACCTAGAAGGTCAATTACACCAGTTTGCTACTTTTAAAACTTTTAACTACTGCATTAAATTTTAGCTTTTAACTTTCAACTACTTTTAGCTACTCTATTGTATTTTAGACACCTTAAATAAGCTTTTATTAGACATACATTTCATCTAGTTCCTGTTGTTGATCTTTGGCCTTAGAAACTTTAATACCATATACATTATCCCTAAGTGTCAACTTTTATGTACCTTAAATATCTTACTCAGATTTTCATAACTTGTGCAATCTATCTAGTCTTCCATTTAGGAAAAATGTAGACATTTTAATTTTCATATATAGAATCTGTTCATTACTGAAACAAAGTCCATGTTGCTATTATTCTAGCATTTCTATTTATTTACTAATGTCCTTTCTTACTACTGTGAGACATAATAGCATTAATAGATTAATTTTCTATCTCTGTGTGGTTCTTTTCTTACTGTGTGGTGGTAAGGAGCACTAAGTTATGTCTATATCCCATCCTCATCAGGTTCCACTGACAAACCAAAGTCCCATTTCCTCATAGTTCCCCGACACTCAGGGCAACCAATAAGTTTACTGGGCTTACAGAGAATTGGTGAGAGGTTACTGACA